>CM002485.1:17817742-17855114 GCA_000325765.3 Leersia perrieri | reverse complement strand
TTTATCTTTCAATCGTACATGCAACTCAAGATCAATGGGAACAGAAACTATGTAGAAATTTATTATAAGCTAGTATGACTGAAGTTTCATAGTCGATTTCTAACTGACCTAGAAGTCAAGAAGGATCATCATATCAAAATAGACAAGTATCAACTTAGCACGGTTTTATGTTGCATGCAAATAAAAAAGAGTGAGCATATCATGGGCATTATTTAGCACACATTGATTTTCAGTGATAGAAGAAATACTTAATCAAGTAACAGTGCCTCACCAATTCCATTCGGATAACACTGAACACACCGTGTTTGAAATTTTAGCGGAGACTCCCTCTGTTGCTCAGGTCTAGACATACTGCGCAAATCATAAACATTCACATGCCTTCCTGCTGTTGCGACAACCAGGTTATATCCTGATAGTGAAAGTGAGTATACACGTTCAGGTTGGTTTTGTGTCCCGACAAGTGTATGGTAACTTGTCCCACTGACACCTCTTGGATCCCAACACTTTATAGTCTTATCCCAGCTTCCAGTGATAACTTGTCCTGGTGTGATACGGTAAACATATAATGCTCCATGTTATCATTAAGAAGCAAAAAAGTGTAATGTAACGATTGCACTAACTGAATTAAGAATTTACAGAAATGACAGTCACATGTAAGGAGACATTTTCAAGCATGTGACTGCTTCGACACGGCAATACGCACAAACATGATTACCAGTCCTACTCATGGAATAAACTCAGTTAGTAATAACTAGGTGTAATAAATCATCATAGTACATTAGTTTAAGACACCATCTAGATGCTTAAATTCCAAAGGCAGTGCACACACGCATTAAGAATGTACTTGTATATTGGAAGATTCAAGAGGTGTAGGACGTGTAACCTAGAATTTAGTAAAATTGTTCATAAAATGGTGAGTGAACTGCTGCAGCAGTAAGCAATGCTCTTGTAAAGAATATAGTCAAACATTTTAAACTCTTGTAGCATTGTGATAAAATATGATTGTGTACCTAAACCAAGCAAGAATTTCGTTCTAAAATTAGATTATCCAGCTTATTAGGATAGGATTACCCCTCTCAGGAGGAACTAAAACATGAACTCTACTGGCAAATGTTCTGATTCCAATGTTCTAGTACAATTTAGGGTCAAATTAACAAATTCCAAGAGATCGACCTACCCATCTAGCAACTAAATAAATCATGAACTGCGACTTCTCCAATAACTGAAGTTGGATGAAGTCAACAACACTTTCCAGACGGAAAGGTGATAAAAGTACCTGTAGAGTAGGAGTACTCGACACAACGAGCCGGAGCATCATGGCGTCCCAAGATATCATTTCCACCAGTACTGTAGGCCAACCTAAAAAAGGAACTCAGTTCCAGAGACACACGAGCCATCAGTTTCGTTTCAACTTACATTAATGATATGAACTAACAGCAAAGGCAAAATATGAATTAGCACAATTTCGATACTGATCATTGGATCGTAATTCCTATTTCCTAACATACTAAAATCATATCCTATCAAACAATATTCTAACTACGAGTGCAATTGTTATCTCAATCGAATCGATTAATGGAAAACGAATCAAACAGGACTGGAATTAAGGGGATGGCCATCACCTCCGCACGGTGTTGTCGCCGCTGGCACTGAACCCCGAGAAGTCGTCGTGGAAGCAGCAGTCCAGCACGGGCGCCGCGTGCATGAACACCCACCTGGGTGCGTTAGCCTCCGGATCGTAGAGCCGCACCGTCTGCGGAATGGCCATACGCCCCCACACAACCAAAAGCAAAACCCCGCATCAAACCCCGACGAATCAAACCAAATCAGACCGAACCAAATGCTAGGGTTTGCTTTCCCCCAAACAAAATACAAGCGCTGCGACCTACGAGGCGCCGATCGGGGGCGGTTGCTCGTCCCTAGCCTCTCCTAGGCTCCTACTCACCTTGTCCCAGGAGGAGACGAGGAGCCGATCGCTGTGCTTCGAGAACCGGATGCTGGAGACGCCGTCCGACGGCGGATCCCGCAGCTCCTTCCCCAACCCCATCCCGCCGCCGCCCGCGCCGGGGACGAGGGATGGCGGATCGCCGGTGGGAGCGGTGCTCATGGCGGCGGCCACGATCGATTTTGCTAGGCTAGGATGCGATTCGAATGCGAGGTCTCGTGGTAGCAAGGAGCGGAGGAGGAAGAGGAGGAGGATTGTGTTCGAAATTTCGACCGGTGGAGACTTGGCGGGGCAAGGGGAGGCGGCGATGCGAGGTATTGTGGAGGAGAAGCTACTGGAAAGGCTGGCCTGGTTCATTGTTCAGGTTCAGCTCGCCCCCGCCGGCCTATGCGGCCACTTTTTCTCGTGAAATGGGTATTCGATTTTGCTATCCATTGGGCCTAGAAAATAATGAGGCTTTGTCTTCGAGTGAGCACGATTAAGTTCGGCCCGTTTTGTAAAATCTAGTGCCCAAATTGAAGGGAACTCGACTTGTTGGCTGCAAACTCAATTTTTTTAATAGTGAATTTCCCAAAATTACAGATAGTTCGATCGAATTATCTTTGAACTACAAATTTAATGTTTGTGTTACAAAACTAAAAATTTAACATATTTTACAAAAAAAAAACTACAAACTGAATGTTTTGTATCACAAAACAATAGATTTAACACTAATTTTATCACAACTACATATTTAAGATGGCCAAAGCTATGGATTAAGGAACTAAATTAATACTCACTCCGTTTCATAATGTAAGGCGTTTTGACTTTTTGCCTGCAATGTTTGACCATTCGTTCTATTCAAAATATTATGAAAAATTCATTTATTTTGTTTGTGACTTACTTTATAAAAGTACTTTAATTATAATTATTATTTTTATATTTACACTAAATTTTTTGAATAAGACGAATAGTAAAACATAACATTCAAAAAGTCAAAACGCCTTACATTATAAAACAGAGGTAGTATTACAAAGCTACAAGTTCGGTACCGATGTAATCTCAAACCAACAATGTTTATAACTCCAACATAACAGTATTGCTAATGATTTAAACTCTAAATCTTGTTGTTTTGTTATAACTTCAACATCAAATCTATAGTTTTTGTGATAATTGGTCTTGAACCTGTAGTTTTAGGATAAATTTAATGTTAAATCTATAGTTTTCTGATAACCCTTTGTTCTATAGTTTTGTGATAGTTTTGTGAGTACATATAGCGTTGTGAAATTTACTCTCTTTAGATGATGGAAACAGTACACATCTCCGTCTTCTAGGCTTCTACTAGTGGGCACACAGCCTACAAAAACTTAGGTTGCTTTTAGTAAGGAATTGATTCAATTCCTGCTGGGACAAAATAATGTTTTCGCATTTTGAAATGTTTGGATTAGGAGGCCGGTTCTTTTGTTCCGAATGGATGAATGGAAACATTATATGATTTTGTGATAATATTTGAAGGTATATACAAATGATTTAATTATTACAGTTTAAATATAAAGTTGTTTCAATAAAAATATTGTGAGAAACTTATATTTAGAACTGTTTTTTAGATGCTCTTTTTCCATTCGCTCTTATTCTTTTACTTGCTCTGTTTACTTAAGAATTTGGGAACTATCTCGTGATAATCCATAATCTATTATGGAAAAACAACATTGTCATTTATGCAAATTCTCTATGTTCCTCAAAATGTACATATAGAACACAAATAATACTTTCTATGTTTCACGTTGTAAGGTGTTTTAGCTTTTCAATAGATTCATACATGAATCAATGTATGTGTTTCATATGTGTATAGTGAATCTGAACGAAATAAAGAGGCTAGAACATTTTACAATGTAAAATAGAGGGAGTTGCTTAGTGACCCGAGTAACTGATTGAATTCAACAAAAGCTTCCATTATATAAAATAAATAAATTCCGTATATATACATATTTGTCTTTCTTCAAGGAATGACTGATAGTGTAATTCTGCACTAGGAATTCAGAGATCATGGGAGCAATATTAGTCCACTACTGAAATATTTTTATAGGATGTGCTCCACGCAGATTTGATACCTGGGGAAACACAGTGATCAAGGAACTGGAAGACTCGAATGATAAATGATGTATCTGCATCTAAAAAGTTCATTAATACTAGGATCTCATTGAGTCTAAAAAATACAGTAAATATCTCACCAACTTCAACTTGCTGTAGTGGCACTTGAAATTCTTGCTGCCTATCTATAGTCCTCTCTTCCCCATGAAAGCTAGCTTTAATCTTAATTATAAACTAGTTGTCCATCAAGAGCTGTCTTAATAAATAAAACCAAGAAATATCTCGAGGATTCTAGTGGTATTAACATGCCAGCATATGTTCATGTATTTTTTTAAGGGAAATTAGCCCACATAATTAGATCCTATATTTCTATTTGTCTGGCGCATATGACTCATATGTATAATCTACCCATATTGCCAGTTGTAATATTTGTACCTGAAGAAAGCGAGTCGTGTGAGGTGGCACCATCGATTTGTCTTTCTTCAAGGTGTGCGTGTGGCTAAGGTTTGATGTCCATGCCGACTGCTGCCGAGTCCCAAGAACTCGCTTCAATTGTCCAGCTCAAGTAATTTAACTCAGACTTTTCGTAATGGGAATTATCTAAATAAAAATGTCACTATTGTCTACTGAATTATGAGCATAGACCCATCCCTAAATCTGACGGCAATTTCCTCCAAAAAGAACTCTGTATAATTTTCCTCATTTGTTCGTATGCATTGAAGATATTGAGATCTAGAACATGGAGATATTTGTTGTGATAACTATTGGTGAAATTTCAGGTCTCTAAGAAAAGTGAAATATCAGAGTTGTTGGGAAATGGAGCTAACAATGATCATTACACGTGCTGAATAGAAAAAACAAGAATGTTTATCTTAGGAACTTAGATAAAACAATGTCACGTACGAGCAAGCCGGGATTTCCCACTTTCTAGCTACAATGACGATCAAGTAGCATTAATTACATATCAAAATTTTATATATTGGTTTGTAGCCATTTCTATTCAAGATCGGTTTGTGAGAGGCTAGTGGATTAGTGGTGCAATTAATGAGGTATCATGACGCTATCTCCATTGTTGATCGTACTGAATCAAAATAAGACTAAGCTACCAAGGATATGGGATTATTAAGAACTTCTCTTCTGCAAGGACTATTAAGAACCGTTTCGTTTTTATATTTATGACAAAGGGGAGTGACTAATTTGTTTTCCTTCAATGCTTTCAAGAGTAACATGGAATCTGTTCTTAAGAGGATCGACCTGAAATTGTTCTCAAGAATAAGATGGAGTTAATAATGAATAACAATTATTTTTTTGTGGAAATTGCCATTGTTAGCCTCTAAGGAGTTCTTTGGAGTCAAGCTTCACCTTACAAATTATAAGGTTATCATGGGCACACTTCCCAAGCTTCTAATGGCACGATTTTTGCAAAAAAAAATAATTAATACGTATGAATTGCCTAGATACATTTTTAAAACAACCGTCAACTATTTTTATAGTTGATTCATTTTTTTTTACCATCAAATATTTTCACAAAATCAGATAATTCATCATCGATTCTAACCTTTTCAAACTGGGACAGATTAAACAGTGAATTATCTATATATTAGGAAATCATTTACAAACTATTTCTCTACTTCTCTCCATTTGGAAAAAAAAAAGGTTTTCTGCTGAATATTTTTTTTCATCCTTGGAACTTGCTTATACAAATGGTGGTAGGAACAAGAAATGAACAAATGGTTCTGCTTTTATAGAATATCTTGTATGCTAACCAAAAGATTAGGCTATAATAAGTAGGAAGCCAAGAACTAATTGGGTACTCAGTACGCTTCAGTACTTATGCAACACGAGGCTTAATAAAGGGCAATTGTCTAGTGTACTAAAGCGTTCCTTACTATATAAGAATATTGCACATTCCACATCATCATTCCAGTAAGCCCACCAAGAGGATCGCCTAAAAAAACATAGAACCCAAGCAGGATAGAGCCGGCAATAGCTACTTCCCCCAAACTGATTACGTGTTATGCTAAGATTTTCAAGTTGGTCTAGTGTTCTTAGTAAACTCAATTATTATTTTCTGTTTCTGCTATGGTCTATGCTGTTGTACTTGCTTGCTTACTTTATGTAATCCTGTTAGTTACATCAGACAAGGAGTTAATTGGGTGCTAGGTGGTTAGGGATTGGTAGTTAGGTAGTTTAATCATGTCAAAGCATGACAAGGATCGAATAATCATTAAACAACTTGGACCCAATTTTGATAACCCTTCTCTTCTGGGGAGTACGTGCATCTTCTTGATATGTTAGTATACTTCATGCAATTAATTCTTAAGCAGCATAGTAGTACTGCATCTTAGCATCAAAACCGCTAAATTTATCAATTTGATAATTGCCATGTAGCAGAGAAACCTTTGATAGACTTAAATACACCATAGTTTAGTTTAGTGCTAATTACTGGAGTAATTATAGAGTTCAATGCAATGAACCATGAGTGCTGGCAAATACTGACCGATTCCATGTGTGTGGTTTTATTCCAACACAAGATCTGCTGCCTAGATTGGTGACAAGACTGACAGCCGAGACCAAGCTTTTTTTGTTCTTTGATTAACTCAACTATGAATACTCTTTCGTAAGAGTTGTCTAAAATTAAGAATGTTCAGTGCCATTTTAGCATAAAACTTCTTGTTAGACTTATTCAGTTTTTGTAATTTAAATAAGGAAATGTGCATACTTTGAAGTAGGTTCAATGCACTAAGAATGACAGGAAATACACATGAGGAAGTCGGTATAATTAAATCCAAATGCAATTTTCTTAATAAGTCAGAAATCTAATATCCTACTTTAATGTCACGTAGGAAACTTCCTTCTCTGTTAAGTTTGTGCACCGAGAGTCAAACGATATTAGTGAAGAAAATCAACCCTTATATATGCATACATCTGTGTTAATTACTAATAATCTAGCATCATAGTAATCAAATGTCAACTGCCTTAGCTGACGATGAGTTAGCAGTAAGTTATCTATCCGGAGAAAGACAAAAGAGCTGTGTGCAATTTACTATGAATTTTTGTGCAGCAGTGTTTGTTCTCTTTCCCCTAGTTGATGCTCAAGGTGCAAATACATCTCATATTTTAACATCTAGCCGACAACATACTCTAATTTTGCTCACAAATGTAGTACAGTTTTTGCGAGTTAAGACTGGGTGTAGAATGTATATCAACTGAGCCAATTTTGAAAAATAGTTCTATAGGTTGTGGTCTCAATTGAAACAACAATGACTGAAAATGGATGACTTGGAGAAAGAGATGGTGCAAGTCTGACTTCTAGCCCACTAGGAATAGGAGCCACCCTTCTTAATATTATAAGGAGAACTATAGATAATTTAGTCTTAAAGAGTCCTTCAGAAGTACATGCAACAAAATGTCAGAATAGCTTTTACCAAATGAGTAGTAGGGTTAATTTGAAATATAAGTACACATAAAGTATTTAGACTTTCATTAATAACGTTATACGATGCAAATTAGATAATTGGATGGCTCATGTTTGTTGGTTGTTGCAATCATTTAAAGATATTAGTAAAAGAACAATGCATGGTAAGCTAAAGAATTCGACGCATGTTTAGAGTGATTCATTCCATTCCCAACTGTTCATATTTAATTGCATACAATGGAACTAATGCTAATTCTTTGGCTTATTGAAAGTAGTTTTAGGCTTATTTAACTGTACTACACAAGCATATATAATTTTATGGGATGGAAATAAAACCAGTTTTTTAGGCTTATTGAAGGTAGTTCTAAGCTTCTTGAATGATACTGGACACTTCCATTAACAACGTTTGTGCTGCTAATAATCTCCTATAAGTGTAAATGAAGTTAATTGTGCTGTGGCAAGGGTGTGTGGTTGTAACCCGAAGGTCCTGTGTTTAACTCCTGGCATGCTTATATTTCTCTCTTAATAGAATTGATAGTGAATTTCTTCCACTGTCCAACCTTTTTTTTTATCTCGTCAAGCATTTTCAAAGCAAGAGCGACTTTTAAGCAAAAGGAAGTAGTACTGTCAATTGATTCAAGTGAACAGCACCATATAAAAGATACAGTGCAGAAGTAAGTTGCAGACAGCAAGAAGTTGTGTGTGCATATCTCTAGTTAAAAGAGGTGAGCATATGTAGTGATCAATAAATGCAAAAGGAAGATCATACAACTTGGCGCAGCCTAATTAATTTTCAGAAGTGAAGCATAATTTTAGTTTTGCAGATCCAACCACCTATCCCGTACTGTAGCGCTAAAATAGTTTTTTTCTTCTGTTTTTCCAGTAACACTTTGCCTGGATAATAGGGTGCAACCCCTTTTCAGTATTAAAGGCTTACACGGGGTCTGTACGGCATGTATTATTCCAAAAAAAAAACAGCATTCACATCAACAGAAAAAAAAACAGTTACATAGTTATAGTTATATCCATGTTTGATAAGTGTTGTTTAGTTCATAGTACAAGATTGGTGGCCACTTACCAATTCTGACGATAGCCGAATATTGTAAATATAAACGATTTGCTGCAATCTTCAAGTTACTCTTTGAAGTTATAATTGAACCCACATGGACATGGGTTACCCAGGATCAAATGAACACAAAAAAACATTGTTGTTGCACCATCAGCTCCATGCAATGGAATCTATTTTCCCCCCATCTTGAGGATATGACAGCTCTTCAAGTTGCAGGAAAAGGCAGCAATGTAGTTTCTACAACCTCCATTAATTACAAGCACGAGATCACAAAGGCATGAACTGGTATATCTACTGATCATTTTATGACAATAATATAGCAACCACAATAACTTTAAATCTCTATAATCTGCTTCCACCTCTCACTTCAACTCACCACCACTTCCCACGTTCCACAAGAGAGTAATTGCGCAAACTGACCATGGCCAATCTCTCATTCTTTCCAAGTTAAACAATCTCGGCATACCAATCTTGCCTGGGAGATAAATAATATCGCCGTACCATTGCGACATAATTGCGCATGCGGTTTTGTTTATGCCGTCGATATCAAGATCAAGAATCCGGCCGCAACAACACATAGCACCGTCCCCACGGGGTTGACTCTGGAGAATGGAGATAACATTTCTTTGCCAAGAACAAGACAATTGGTGATGATTATGTGTGTGGGCGTCTCCATCCTCATGGTCAGCAATGGAGGCCACCTAGCTGCACCCCTACAAATACCCCCTCTGCACACGCATGGCAGAAGCATTCAGGCATTGTAGCAGGTCTAGCAGCAGCATCTTTCTAAGCTAGTGCTTCTTTACCTCGAAGTCATATAACTTACTGAAATGGAGAGATCATACACTTCAGCAGCCGTGCCATTGATGGAGATTGACGCGATGGCGCAGTTTCTTGGAGCTCATGGTGATCACTGCTTCGCCTATGAGCAAGTGGATGAGTCCATGGAGGCCATGGCAGCAATGATCTTGCCTAGCCTTGACACCGACTCCAATTCCTCTTCTAGCTGTCTCAACTATGATATGCCTCCACAATGCTGGCCTCAACATGGCCATAGCTCTAGTGTCACAAGCTTCCCTGATCCAGTTAATAGCTATGAAAGCTTTGAGTATCCGGTCATGGATCCGTTCCCGCTCACCGACTTCGACGCGCATTGCGCCATCCCTTACCTTGCTGATGATCTGAGCCCTCTACATGGAAACCATCCATCAGAAAGAGTGGAAGAAGAAGCAAAGGTTGCACCAATGGCTACCAAGAGGAAGTCTAATGCTGCCATGACGGTATGCCTGCACAAATCTTAATAGAACAGTGAAGTTCTTCAGTTGCCATTTTTTTTTTGCATGCCTTACTAAGATTACTAAATTGATACAGGCATCAAAGAAGAGCAAGAAGGCTGGCAAAAAGGATTCTATTGGCAGTGACGAAGGTGGCAACGCCTACATTGATACACAAAGTTCCAGCAGTTGTACCTCAGAGGAGGGAAACATGGAGGGCAATGCGAAGTCGAGCTTGAAGAAGACAGGTACTAGGGCCAACCGGGGGGCGGCAACTGATCCTCAGAGTCTCTATGCAAGGGTAAGTACTAAGTGCAAATATTTTAAAAGGTGTAAAAAAATGACAAAGTGATTCAGGGAATTCTTATGAGTGCAAATGTCTATTTTACAGAAGAGGAGAGAGAGGATCAATGAAAGATTGAGGATCCTTCAGAACTTGGTTCCCAATGGAACAAAAGTAAGTTCCATCTGAAATTTATTTACCGGCAAAAACTAGTTTCTGCCTCACATATTTGAGTGCTATAATTGGCACAAAGAAATTTGGGTCTAACTTAGATAATTATGATATGTCAGGTTGACATAAGTACTATGCTGGAGGAAGCAGTGCAGTATGTCAAATTTTTGCAGCTTCAGATTAAGGTGGGTACATTTATATATCCTTGTCATCTGACTGAAGATTTGTAGTAACCAAATAGTTGTTCTATAAACAGTAAGTAAAATAGTTTCCTAACTTTGCTTCAAACTATCATGTGCAGTTGCTAAGCTCTGACGATATGTGGATGTATGCACCAATCGCGTACAATGGAGTCAACATCAGCAATATTGATCTGAACTTCTCTGCAAAAATAAATATCACGTCGCATATACAGAGCTAACACTGAGCTGCATAGAGATTAATTGATTCTGGCCCATATAGTCCCAAATATCATACATGTAATGTAACTTTATTCTTGTTTCTTCCTACTACTTGGCATTTACCACAAAGCCATAAAATGAAGTAATCATTATCATGTTAATGATCGAAGATCAAGTGATATGATTGACTTCACATTTGAGGTGAGTATTTTTCATGTCACAGGGCTGGCATTTGTAATTAGTAATCCTATACCTTGTTAATTTTTTTGAGAAGAAATATACATTGACATTATAATGCAAATTTGGCCCCATCTAAAAATAAAGCTACTACTGGTTATGCACCTGGACAAGTAAAAGCGGTTTCTTGTACACATACTAACATAGAACAGGACCCTTTGGTTCATCCCTGCAAAAAAAGTGTAAACTTTGCAAAAGCCAGTACAATTGACAATTTTAAATGTGCCGAAGAATATGTGTATGCAATCATGAGCCATACATATAAATATGTAATTAGAAAGTATAGCAATTTATTGATCATAAATAAATATCACTTTAAATGAGTCCTAACAAGAATATGATGTGAAAAGATTACCGGATGTAAATTGCACCAGAGGTCCTCAGACTTGTTTCATTGTCCTACTTATGTTCACCAATCTTGTACTTCATGTCCTCCGTGCCCTTAAGTCATACTTGAGGTATCCGTTAGTTCTAGATGCCATGTCTCATAACAGACAATATTAGCAATAGTTGCAACAATACTATCTAAGCATCGAGCATTTATCAGACAATATTTTGAAAGTTATGCCTAAGATGCTATTAAAATTCTGACGATGATAAACTTATATCATCTGCAACTACACAACATTTATTTGTTCATTCTATATATTGATACAGCTCTTTCTGCAGTAATTGCTACTTTTGCTCTTCCTTCTCTTCATCAGTTACACCATTTAGACCTTCCAGTGCCATTGCAGCAAATTGAACATGCCTTAAAAGAGCTCCATAAATCTTTCTCCGTACCCTCTCGCATGCATCACTCTCTTCTTCTTCAGAAAACATGCTATCTTTGTTGGTTCGGTCGATCGAAAGCATCCTCTCATGCTTCCTGACACGGTTGAGCCAGTCATCCACTCTTTTAAGCTGCTGCAGAAGGCCTGCAACTTGGGAATCACATGGTGCATATACAGTCTCGCTTTCAATATCATCCAAAAACTTGTCGATGTACTTGAGGAACCAACAGTTGCATTCTGATCTAAGTGCTATAGCCAGGTCCATTGCTGGATTCATGTTGCTTCCTTCAGAGGAACCATCAGATGTTTTCCTTGAGGACCTTTTACTGCAGTTGCATTTTGGCTTGGAACAACAGAACAATGGGGTCACAGGCTTTGACTCTGACAGGAATAACTTTGGTGATTCAGCGGGTCTTGTATGACTAGAAAAAGGTGAGAGGTCCGCTTCAATGGCTGCTTTGATCCATAAGATGGCAGATTGCTTCCTATCCAATGCAGCCTTCAAAGCAGCTTTGGCTGAAGATGAGGATGTTGCATTGGAGCCACATGCTTTTATTTGCCTAATTTTGGTCTGTGATTGGGCGATGAAGATAGCATGGTCCAGTTCCTGAGAGAACTTCAAGAACCTGTCGATGAGCTCCTTGGGGTCATCTTCCTTGTCAGATTGTAGTTCAGAGTAAGTACTGTTGAAAGAGGGAGAAAATGAGCTATCGAATACATGATGCAATATTATTTACAAGTATAGAAACCTAATCATACAATTATATAAACACCTGGTTTTAAGAGTAATCAGATCTCAATCAAATTTACTTTTCTAACTTCTAACACAAGTGTACTATTCCCAAATTTCCCAATAGCATGCAATACCTCCATACCAACTATAGCAGTATCCTTCGCTAAAATTTGTCCTTTTTAATGGATTCACCCCCTAACCAATCATTCTCGTCAAATTTACGTAATCTCTTAACATCACTCACCTTAGGCATTTTATCAATTTCTCAGTGGTAGATGCCTCAAGCAATCCATCAAGCACAGCCTGCAGTGCCATGTCTCTCTGTTTCACTGCTTCCTGCCATTGGGGCAAACAGTAATCACCAACTGTCTAATCATCAAGCAGACTAAGAACAGAACCAAGGGAAAAAAATGCAGTATGCAGAATTAACTTGGGAAGTACAGTAGTACACCTTTCCATGCTTCATCAAGCTTGATGAAAGTGAGCTCCACATCACATTGTTCTCACACCACTTGATGCCACTCGACGACGAAGCGCTCTGCGGCGGCGTCACCACCGTGCAATTAGAGCTTTCTCTGTTCATCTTAGCAGACGCCCTCTTGGAGAGCACATTGAACGCCTTCTCAGCTTTCCTCCTCGCCGACTCCATGGGATCATTCGCCGAATCATTCTGGGTGACACTTGAGTTTGGGCCGGATTTACTTGGAGAAACCTAAATCATAAGCCAAAAAAACAACTGAATTGCGCAACCTGTATGCTATTAGGTGCCAATTTCTGAAAGAATCAAGAAATGGATTTGGGGATTTTACACTGTTTCCACGTCTCCGAGGAGCAACGGGTCTCCTGTCCTTGATGCCTCCGGTGAAATCCCAATTCCTCCTCGCCGCCGACGACAACGACGACACGTCGGACTCCTCCTCATCCCCCTCCTCCTCGTCGGTGGTGCCGTCGACCGACGTGACGCTGATCTTCCTCAGCTTCCCGACAACATCACCGGCGCCCCTCCTTCTCGCCGTCGCGGCGCCGGCCTCGGAGAGATTCGAAATCGACCGTGACCGGTGGTGATGGCCGATCGCAGAAGGGGATCCGACCGAATGCCTCGCCGCCCTCCTCTCCGTCGGGATGGGCGGCGTCGGCGACGGCCGCCGCGGCCGCTCCGACACGACGACCTCCTTGATCTTCTCGCCCACGGCGGCGGCGGGGGAATCATCGGAGGATTCCTGGTGGATGCAGGGGTAGCGGCCGGGGAGGACGCGGAATCTGCGGAGAACGGGCGCCGGGACGGAGGGGACGAGGTGGTCGACCTCGATGAGCTGCCCGATGTGGAGGCCATTGGTCAGGATGAGGTCGTCATGGTCGGCGTGGAGGGAGACGTAGCAGGAGCGGGAGGAATCAGAGAGGCGGAGGTAGAATCCGTGGTGGCCGGAGAACGGGTCGGCGCCGGCGAGCGCCGGGGTGATGTTGGTGACCTGGAGGAGGACGCCGCGGCTGCCGCGGGAGGATGAGCGCGGGGTGGGGGCGCCGCCGCCGTCGTCGTCGGAGGGGTCGGGTGGGCGGAGGAGTCGCTGCAGGCTGCCCGGCCGCAGCACCGGCCTGTGCGACGGCGACGACGGCAGCGAGGCCGGCGGCGGCGGCATTTGCGGCGGACGCGACACGAGATTTGTGTGTGAGAGAGAGAGAAAGTGGGGAGAAATGTTTGATGGTTCGGAGAGAGAGGAGCGGAGTTTGAGGCGGGTGATTAGGTGGTGAGTTTGAATGGCGGTTAAGAGGCCTACCGGGTGATCTCAACCGTCTAAACTTCCCATCAAGATTAGTTTTGTTGCTTTTGTTGGGCTTGTATATAAGGCCCAAATATAAATATTTAGGCCCAGATGGATATGGACGGTCCAGTCATCAGCGGGTCGATTCCCTGCTGAACTGAAAACTGAAATTTTATCCAAGCCTACTGATGAACTGGAAACTAAAAATTTATCCAGAAAAAAGCAGAACTAATAAACTGAAAAATCATCTAACAGAACTAATGATGCTCATGCCCTTTTTGCAATTATCACCTTTAACCACAAAATATGTTCACAAGTATTAACTTGTGATGGAGCATTGGAGTTACTACTGCATTTGCAAAGGCTGCACAGCTTTGTTCAGCAGTAACCCAACTTATATGAATGAAAAGGGAATGTTACACTAGGAACAAAATATACATTTTTTTCTTAAACGTGATAGCTCTCAAGCAAATGTTATTTGAGCTGACTAGTAAGAATATATCACAATCGGAGAGCCTTTGTACAGCTACCTTTCTTAGCTTTTGTAAACATCTACTAAACAGTGACAGACAGTGACTATTCCTTCTTATTTCTGACGGTGATTGCAGTCTACAGAAATGCTCAGCTCCGGAAGAATCACTACTGGAGTATATCAGCTAAACTATGCACCAAAAATGTTGCTCCTAAGATGACGAGCTGTCCTCATCGGAGGAGCTAAGAACTCGCCGGTTCTCATTCCGATGAGGCGGCAAGGAGGTACCTGCGGTGACGCGGAACGACTTACCGGAGCCCATCATCACCCTCTCCGGCGTTCTGCCGACGTCCCTGCACACGCGGTCCAGTATCACAAGGAATTCATCCACCACCATGAAAATCCTCAAAGGATGAGGTTCCTCCTTCGTGGCATCGCCATGGAAGTACTCCGTTGTCTCCATTACGAGGCGCAACGCGTTCTTCTCAGCAATTTTCATGCTCCCAATCTGTGCCTCTGCTCTTCTGAGGAACACTTCCATTGCCTCAAAGAAGTTGTCGCTTGAGCATTGATCTGAGCAAGTCTCCTTGAGCTGTAAGACAAGCTTGACCTTCTCGAGATCGGTTTCAAGCCTCAAGATGTTGCCGCTCAGCGTGTCCATTTCCAGTGTGGCTGCTCTCTTCACGTTGGAAAGCTCGCTGCTGAGCCCTGCAAGTAATTTCAGGCCATCCTGTTTGAACTGTTCCTTGCTACCACTGCCAGGATTAATCGCACTTTGATCAGAACCGGTGCCTTCTGATCGGATGATCTCTTTAACAACAAAGTGGAGCAATGTCGTTCTACCATCTGTTGACTTGATGTCAGCAAGCTTTAGAAGAGTATCAAGTTTGAAAGCTCTTGCCTCGCCTCGATTGGTTCCATCATTCATGCGGTTCCCAGTTTTTAGAACTGCATCTAGCAGCTTCAAAAACAGTTTGCTGCTTCTTAATTCTGCACAGGCTGCCTGAAAATTTTCTGAAGGAATATTACATTTTGCTACAAAATAATTAAGAAGTCTTTTTTACCGGAATAATACAGAAGTTTGATAGGTGATCTATTTCAATAATTTCTCAGACAGCACACGAGAGAGAAACTTAGAATGCATGCATATATTTTGTTGAAGCATGGAAACACCTATCATAAATTCAAATCTTTAAGAAAAATAATATTTAAACAGTTGGTAATTTGATATATTCCAAAGCTAAGTTTGTAATGGAGGAAGTATTGTAGGCTTCGAATGGAATGATAAGATCATCATTGCTATTTACCTCCAACGTTCCAAACGATTTCCTCAAATAATTCACTTCGTTATCAAAATTTGCTCTGTACAGCATCGCATCCACTCTCTCGAAGGCAAAAGGAACTCCAAGTACACCTTTCAGAAAGCGCTCAGCTGGATCAATTTTTGATAAATCACCACTATAATCTTTTAATTTCAATTCTTCTTCTTTTGTTGGTGCCATCTTAGCAAGTGTTTCATAGAACTCAGGTCCCAAATCTTCAGGTTTTCCTGTTAACACAGTTTAAAATAGTTATAATCGAAACAGGCAAGAGTTGGTTTTTTTTTTTTTGAGGTAACAGAGTTGCATTAATTCATACTGGAAAAAGTAATGCAGTAACACAACAGTTTATATTGAGTACTATAAACGAGTTTTTTAAATACCACGCCATATGTATTGAACTATTGATGCGATATGTTGGCTTTGGACAATAAACAAATGGTTGAAATGGAAGTTTGTTGGATCCAAGTATCCAACAGATACAGCTAATGAATGTTTCCATGTGACACCATAAGAAAACAACTGCATCATAGGCCCACTACTGTGGCATATACAGCATTAACCTTTTCTATAATAGGAACTCCCTAAGAAAAGCATGCGTGATCGTAACAGCAAGGATTAAATAATTGCAGCAAAGGTTCACAGCATTCATAATTCTAGTTGATGTATACCACCACAGATGGAGACGCGTAACAATAGAAAATAATAGGAAAAGCTGGGGACACAACTACACAAGTAATATAAGTCACTTCAAATCCAGTTATGGTTTCTATGTCTCAATATGCACTTTGCATGGGTAACGGAGTAATAATCTCATTTTTATGCCAACAACAATAATCAATGGTGCTCACTGGTAGTTAACCTACCAACAGAGTCGTAATCTCTGACAACATATCACTCATGACATTTGGTGGAGTTTATAGCCGGAATGTGACATGCTTATCATGATGCCATATGGAGTTTATAGGGCAGAATGCAATATGCCTTTATCTCCAAAAGAAACACACATTTGGTTAGCATATATGTGTGTCGGATAACAACTTGAAAGATGGCTGTACTATTCAAGATCAGGCAATAAAACACCTAAGATTGGTAAGAGATGTCCCATGATAGTAAGGCATTGATGAAACTAGACCTACTACAACCCCTTCTATAATTCAACCGAATTTCTTTTGCTGTACAAGAATTTCAACTGCCGTTTCTTAACAATGAGAGATATATGTACTATCCACCAATTTTTTTTTCAAATAGAAATAATTACTTTCAGAATGGATTAATAACTCGCAAAATTTATCAAATCCTGGTTCACAAATTGGATAATACAAACTAAAGAATATTTAATTAACTATATTAAAAAAACAAATAACAGAAATGCTATCACCAGCAGATTCTCATTGAGTAATTTCCTGCTCAAACTAAAAATGAGTGACATCTGTAGGGCAATCTAAGAGAGAAATTTATGGCCTACGATGGATAAGATGAGAGAAAACAGACCTTTAAATGAATATAGCAGTTTAATTTGGAGAAAGAAAATTGACAATGAAGTCCTCATAATTTTTGTTTCTATAAACTAACTGTGCAGAAGTTGTAAAGCAACTGACAGCTCATTTGTATGCATATCACTAGTAAATGAAGCTGTCATCAGATTGAAAGTACAGCCAATGTAATTTAACATTATCACAATACAAAACAGATACGAAAAGGTAAAGCATTTGTGTCTTTGTGAAAGATGCATCTCGCCTATTCTATCCATGTCCCAATCTGGCTCTGATCTCACCATGGCCTAAGTGCCTAACGTGACGTCACGCATGATGCTGCATCCCTCTTTTTTTCGGAAACAAACTATATCACTAATTATTCACAAAAGTATCTGTACCAACAAATTAAAACTTAACATAACGAAAGAAAAAGGTCCATGTTACATTGCATAGTGACTACATTCCAGTCACTTGAACGCACAGTCCAAGGATCTCAGCTCTGGAAACTCAGCTATCAACCAATAGAATCTTATTGGAACAAACACAGCATTTCCATGTAATCATCGGACTTATGGTGCACGAATTATCCTTGTTGTAACGCATTACATCCAGAAAATTTGATTATGACAGTAACCCCCTACCAAAAAAATAATAATTGAATGTGACAATGGAGGTCAAAAGGCAGGACAAGTATAGGAGCCTTCTCTATCAGATCACATCAAAATTAAAGGTAAAGGTGTCATGTTGGGGAGTAGGAAAGGGAGAGATTCCCTGGTATGCTAGGCATGTATATTTGTTAGGTGAGCAATACGACAATTGCTTATTCCTGAATTTGTGAACGTTCAGGTATATTTTGTGCATCGTTGTGGAACAGAGCAACACTTTCAGAAATATCTACTGATTAATAATGTCTCAATAACTGCTTTTCAGTTAACAAGATGACCAAAAATGTGATGTTGTGATGGCCCTGAGGAGGTCTTGGCGACGTTTGATTGTTATTCTTGGCATACAGTGCACTTGTAGTTCTCAGTTTCTCAATGTAGATTTCATAGAACAATCACCAATTTGACAGTACTACGGAGTAATTTCCAACCAAAAATCTATAGCAAATTAAGTACGGTAGAAAAGCTTGGATTTTTTTCCGGTTTAATTGTCTTCTTATTTCCTTATCTAGCCGCACTAGTGTACTTCTGAGTTCTGAGAACTTCCCCCCAGAAACCAACCAGCCATAATCTTAGAAAAAAAATGCAAGCAAATCACTGCATGTTTTGTGTGCTTAATTTAGCAGTGACTAGATTGTACTACTGTGCAATGACATGTGGCCACCGGAATTGCAGCAAATAGTATCGATAAACTCCAAGGACACAGTAGGGGACCAAACACCATACAGGAGAAGTAAGAAATTGAGAGCAAAATCTCACCACGTACGAGTGCGGCAATCACTTCGTCGGCGGTCACGTTGAGCGCCTTGAGCATGATCGCGACGTTCTGCAGCCGCTTCGGGTCAAGCAACCTGCTCTCCTGCTTCCCGGTGATTCCCCTCCTCGCCGCCGCCTGGTCGGAGCTCCCCACGCCGCCGCCGCCGCCGCCGCTGTTCATGAACAAGCTCTCCATCGCCTCCTCGTCGACGCTGCAACACAATTGAATGATAGACAAAGAACTCAATTGAAACAGAGTTGAGAGAGGTGAGGTAATGGGAAAGAAGATTGGGGGAGAGGGGCGCGTACCGGAATGTGTCGGAATTCTTGACCTGATCCCACACGGTGGTGCGGCCGGAGATTGCCCGGAGCTTGTCCCAGTGCAGCGGCTTCAAGTGCGGCGGCTTCGGCGGCCGAGCGCCGCCGCAGCCGCCGGAATTCTCCCCTCCCATCTCTTGAGAATTGGTTAATTCCAGATTGGCCAGAGCGGCGGGAGGCGGCGATTCGGCGGGGAGCGGCCGGAGCAGCCTCTGCCTCGGCGGCGGCGGCGGCGGGGGAGGGCGATTAGGTCGTGGGGGATTCGATTGCGGCGGCGCCGGCGCCGCCGCGGCCACGGCTGCTTGCTCTAGCACTGTGCTCTGTTGGCTCGTGCTACGGCTGACCGACGACATGGCCGTCTTCGGTGCGGTGTAGTACGTGGCCTGGTCATCCTCATCGGAGGAATACCCCGTGGTGGTCAACGGCGGAGTTGACGGCGGCGGAGGCGGAGGCGGTTGCGATTCCGGCCGCTTGAGAGGCGGCAAAGGGCGGAGGTCAGGGCTCGGCTGCTTCAGCATCGGCAGCGGGCGGAGGTCGGGGCTCCGCGGCGGCGGCTGGTGGTGTTGTTCTCGCACCTCCACCAACGTCGTGAGCGGGTCGAGGTATATCGCGTCCGACGCCGTCGAGCTCGGCGGCGGCGACCGGTGCTGCCGCGAGCTGCTCCCGACGTCGCTCGGTACCCTCGCCGTGGCCGGCACGGCCCCCACCGCCACCGCCCGTTTCGCGGCGCGGCCGCCGTCGTCCTCGAGCCGTCGTCGCCGCAGAAGGAGGCAGCAGGAGTAGGACGCCACGGCGAGCGCGACGAGCCCCGCCGTGAGCGCGATGGCGACGGTGTTCATGAGGGTGGTCGAGGACCGGCCGCCGCCACCGGCGGTGGTGGTCGACGCCGCGGCCAGTGCCGTCGGCGGCGGCGGGACGACCGTGCTTCCCGACATCGGCGGCGGCGGCGACCACTCGATTGGGAAGAACGGCTGGTGGAGCGACCGCCGCCGGACAACTCCGCCGCCGCCGGTGACGTCCACCTCGCCGGCCGACGCCGCCGCGCATAATTGCTCGGCTAGCAACACTGCGATCACCGTGCTCAAAAGCGCAACTCTTCTCCTCATGCTCGGGAGAAATTCGAACTCTCTCCGGTAAATTTTCTCTGAAATTTTTAAAAATTCTGTGTTGTTTGCTCACTTCCTTTCCATGGCGTGGTTTTCGTTTGGAGAAGGGGAGTGGCAAATGCGAGCGTTTCGCCCTTCGCGAAGCGACGCCCTCCTCTCTTCCAGATATCTTCCTCTCACTGACACATGGGCCCAACCTACACTCATGCCCCACCAGTCAGTGAAGAACAGCAAAACTGCCCTTCTTCCAGCAGGCGAGCAGCTACTTCGGCGTGTTGAGCCGAGGCGCTCACACGAAAGGCCTGGCCGGTGGGGCCTCACCCAATGACACATGGACCCCACCCAAAGGTGGGGGCACACACGTCAGCATCTGGCTGCAGAAGGAACAGTAACAATAAATGAAGGGTAACTGAAGTTCATGCATCATGCTCCAGAAGAAACCAAACATGGAGCTCATCCTGCTACAAGCGTCGGTTCCACTGACATATCTACCCCACCACCATGGGTCCCACATGTCAATTACAGTAGCAGCTGCTCTGGGGCTGAGACGACGTGTGATATGTGGGCGTCCCTCCCTTTTGTCCTCTTCTCAGTTCTCACCCCTCCCCTGCGCACGGTCTTGTCGTCTGCGGTGATACACAGTTCCTTCACGATGACGTGGCCAAAATTCGCGCGATGTTACGTGCGGTCTGAAAGCGGAGTGGCCGTTCACTCTTCAGAGCGGCGAAACAGTGAGCTACCAGTAGGTGTAACATGTACAGTATGGAGCGGAGTCTGTACAGTTGCACGGAAGGAGCACAAAACAAGTATGGGGGTTATATCTGGCGAATTGGTAGCAATTCGGCGCACGACAATCTCTCCTCTTCAGCGTCCATTACAAAATCTCGGCGTAAACGTGGCAACGCCAACATAAGCCACGTTAGTTCCCAAAATATTTCGAAAGTGGGTGTCACGTCAACGTTTGACCGATCTTAGAATGGATTTTCAGACACAAATAAAAATTAATTTTATAGCTAGCCGGAAAATCGTGAGACAAATCTTTTTAGTCTAATTAAGCTATCGTTAACATATGTGAGTTATTGTAGCACTTATGGCTAATTATGGTCTAATTAGGCTTAAAAGATTTGTCTATCGATTTTCATCCAAATTATGCAATTAGTTTTTTATCTATATTTAATGCTCTATTTATTTGTTCAAAGATTTGATATGATGTTATTGAAAAAAACTTTTAGAAAACTAAATAGGGCCATAATGTAGAACGGAAATTGTCAAATCGACACGACAATAATATGACAGAAGCCGTGGCAAGAGGAGACTTTGAGACGCCGTGAGCCCGTGATGTAAAAACTTTGACCGAAAGTACTAGTAGTAGTAGAGTGGTACTACCTCCGTTCCAAACAGCGGCGGAGCTAGGAATTCCATATGGAGGGGGCTAATACATTATTTGCTTAAATTAATCACGTAATTACTTATATAATCCTATGGAATTTTTTTTTGTTGGAGGGGCCGAGGCAACTGGCCGTCCCCTGTCTTCGCCACTGGTTTCAAAATACTCGTCGTTTTGATTTTTCTACTGGTCTCAATGTATGGAGTATAGTCAGGCTCTATTTAGTTCCAAAGTTTTTTTTTTAAAAAAAATATCACATCGAATCTTTGGACATATAAAAGAGCATTAAATATAGATGAAAAAACTAATTGCATAATTTGGATAGAACTTGCGAGACGAATATTTTGAGCCTAATTAGACCATAAGTGCTACAGTAATCTGCATGTACTAATGATGACTTAATTAGGCTTAGTAGATTCGTCTCGTAATTTCCGGCTAGCCATAAAAATTAGTTTTTTATTGTGTCCGAAAATCTGTTCCGACATCCGTCAAACTTTGATACGACAACTAAAACAAAAGAAATTTCCAGTCAGTACTCCTACTTGGGTGTATAGCGTATCAAACGTTGCTTAACCTGACATTTCTGATCATCTGATGGACGAGACGCAGGACGCAGCAATCAGTTGCTTAACCTTAAGGTGTTCATGATTCACACGTGTAACCCGATTACCTGAAAATTTCCAGGATCATTCATTCAGCTTTTGACACACATACCCTTTTGTCTCCCCACTGTTTCTGATCACTACTACGCGCGATTGTTCAAAGCACTGAAGCTCGCACGCTCGCTAAGCAAGCATAATAACGCCTCGTGAAATTTAAGACCATTTTGCCTAGGCTATACATCAAGCTTCCGTTCGGTGTCGCCGTGCGTCCGAATCCTACTCGAGAACGGAATTGTGCGCACAGACTTGATCGGAAGTTACACCTGCGTTCCTTTCGGTGACGCGGTTGCATAATCCATGGCAGAAATCATGAGGCTCTGAATTTCTGAAAGGCGAGAGGCCACATCGTGCGGCGGCGAGCCGGCGACAGAGGCAGATGCCTGAAAGGAAGCTAGTGTGTTCGTGCGGTGCGGTAGTCTTGGTAGCCCGGTAGTTTGCTGCTTTGGATGTTTCTAATTTTCTATCCTCTCGCTGTCGCAGCGCGCATACTGAAGTGTCATCCACAGCTCAGCTGCGTCGCCGACGCCGACGCAGACGCAGACGCAGACGCCCGAGTGAGCGCGATGGACGCGGTGGGTAGAGGAAAGATGGCCTCAGGCTCAGCACAGTTGGGGGATCGCGACCGTTTCGTCAGATATCGGCCGCTGCTGCCGGAAATTCTGAAGTTTTGTTCTTTAGCCTTAGACATATTGCAAGTTTGCAACTACTACCTCCGTCCCTAAATGTTCGACGCCGTTGACTTTTTAACGTATGTTTGATTTTTCGTCTTATTCAAAAAAATTATGAAATTATTAATTATTTTTATATCATTTAATTCGTTATTAACTAAACTTTTATCCACATAAATCGTTTTATATATTTCATATAATTTTTTGAATAAAACGAACGGTCAAACGTATGTCAAAAAGTCAACGGCGTCAAACATTTAGGGACGGAGGTAGTATCTGACTAAACTGGAGTTCAACAATTATGCTTCTGAGTTTAACATGGTCGTGTCTAAAAAAAGGATGTTCTTCAGTAATCGGTTGAAAGGTTGACAGCTAGTATTGATCAATGTGATTCGAGTATCATTTGGTATGAGATAGCGGGTAGATGGCTCGTTGCATTTAGGCGAGATCGATCTTCAGGCGATGCCATCTTTATGCGTTTCCTTTACATACATTCCATCCTGTGGGCATCAATCATGGCTACATATGGCTTGATAGAGTGCATTCGACGACATGGTTTAGTGGTGACAGAAGAACTCTTTTAAAGTCGCTTCTTTAGTAGTTTTTGATCCTGCTTCTTTGGAATCGATTCCTTTCTTTGGCAGATCAGCTTACAACTTACAAGGTGTACCTTGTTGGATCACAGTTTGGAGCTTGGAGAATGTAAGAGGACATAAA
This sequence comes from Leersia perrieri, assembly GCA_000325765.3. Lineage (NCBI taxonomy): Eukaryota > Viridiplantae > Streptophyta > Magnoliopsida > Poales > Poaceae > Leersia > Leersia perrieri. The sequence goes on along the minus strand of CM002485.1, from coordinate 17,831,435 downwards.
ACCAACGACATGATCTGACAGGCTGATCGAAATTAATGTGCCAAAGATGACAATTGCACTTTGTTTCTTTATGATGTGGCTTGACACTTTTGGTTCATCGACCCTCCTTTCACGATTTGGTTCATTGACCTTGACCCTATTTTGACCTCCTTATAACCATATACTCTATATATGCCCGTATGGTGTTGTTTAACTTGTAAAAACCGTTATGTTGGCTACTTTTTGGTAAGATACAACTAAGGTTGGTTTGACATAGTTAAGCATATACCAAACCTGCCCTACCGTAACAAATTTCTTCAACAACCACCTAATTTCAGCATGATTTGTTGGATTAGGTTTTTGAGCTTGGGAGAAAATTTAGATGTGCATAGAAACGGTGGAACCACAACATGAGATAAAATGGCATGGAAAAGGGTATTGGAAGTTGAGGATGATGAGACACAATACGGCAATAATGGGATTAGATGAAGAAAGGCAACGAATTAGGGAAGAATAGGTTGCACGAATTAAAAAGGCAATATACTCCAAGTTGCCTGCGCATGGAACATCCTACGTTGAGAAAACAATTGAAGACAGAACACCTGAAAATCGGCAAGTCACAAATCCGCTATGCCAGCCGAGCGACGGTTCAAACCCACCAAAACCCAAAACCCCGTGGCGACGCGCGGCCCACTCCAAATTGAACCCCTTGTTGGGCCGCGCCGTTGCGCGCTCCACCACGCCAAGTCGCCAACGCGCGATGCCGCCGTGGCCGCCGCCGCCGCCGTCCACCGCCGTCGCCGCCCTCCCCAGCCAATGCTCCCTCCTCCTCCGCCGCCTCGCCGAGCGCCGCCACTCCCCTTCCCCAACCTGCCCCACCTCCTTCCTCCGCGCCCTCCGCCGCCTCCACGCCCGCCTCCTCACCGCCGACCTCCTCCACGCCCCGTCCCACCCGCACCTCACCCTCCGCCTCATCCACCTCTACACCCTCTCCCCCGATCTCGCCGCCGCGGCCGCCCTCTTCCGCCACGACCCGGGCCCCGTCGCCGCCACATCCCTCGTCTCCGCCCACGCCGCCGCCGGCCGCCTCCGCGACGCCGCCTCCTTCTTCGACGCCGTCCCGCCACCGCGCCGCGACACCGTGCTCCACAACGCCGTGATTTCCGCCTTCGCGCGGGCATCGCTCGCCGCGCCGGCGGTCTCCGTGTTCCGGACCCTGCTTGGTTCCGGCAGCAGCACCCTTCGCCCCGATGATTACTCCTTCACCGCGCTCCTCAGCGCCGTCGGTCAGATGCATGACCTCGCCGCGTCGCACTGCACGCAGCTGCACTGCTCCGTGATCAAGTCCGGGGCGGCGACTGCCTTGTCCGTGTCCAATGCGCTCATTGCTCTGTACATGAAGTGTGACACACCTGCGGCCTCGTTGGACGCACGGAAGGTGCTCGACGAAATGCCGGATAGGGATGAGCTCACATGGACAACTATGGTCGTCGGCTATGTCAGGAGAGGCGATGTGAATGCTGCTAGATCAGTTTTTGAGGAGGTTGATGGGAAGTTCGATGTCGTGTGGAACGCAATGATCTCAGGGTATGTGCAATCGGGAATGTTTGCAGATGCGTTTGAGCTATTCAGGAGGATGGTGTCAGAAAAGGTTCCGCTTGACGAATTCACATTTACCAGTGTCTTGAGTGCCTGTGCAAATGCTGGATTATTTGTGTACGGGAAATCGGTCCACGGTCAGATTATTCGGTTACAGCCTAATTTTGTTCCTGATGCAGCATTGCCTGTTAACAATGCGCTGGTGACTTTGTATTCGAAGGGTGGAAAGATTGTGGTTGCAAAAAGGATATTTGACGCTATGAAACTGAAGGACGTTGTTTCTTGGAACACAATTTTGTCAGGATACATTGACAGCGGGTGTTTGGACAAAGCTGCTGAGGTATTTAAGGCAATACCATATAAAAATGATTTGTCGTGGATGGTGATGGTCTCGGGATATGTCCACGGAGGACTTTCAGAACATGCTCTGAAACTGTTTAACCAGATGAGAGCTGAGGATGTCAAGCCATGCGACTACACCTATGCTGGTGCAATAGCTGCCTGTGGTGAACTTGGAGCGCTGAAGCATGGAAAGCAGCTCCACGCACATCTAGTACAGTGTGGATTTGAGGCGAGCAATTCTGCTGGAAATGCACTTATTACAATGTACGCCAAGTGCGGTGCTGTTAAGGATGCTCGTCTTGTGTTCCTTGTGATGCCCAATGTAGACTCTGTCTCATGGAATGCCATGATTTCAGCACTTGGACAGCATGGACATGGTAGAGAGGCACTTGAGCTCTTTGACCAGATGGTTGCTGAAGGCATAGATCCTGATCGAATTTCCTTCCTGACAATTTTGACAGCTTGTAATCATGCTGGTTTGGTAGATGAAGGCTTCTATTATTTTGAATCCATGAAGAGGGATTTCGGCATTAGTCCTGGAGAAGATCATTATGCACGTCTGATAGATTTGCTTGGTCGCGCTGGAAGAATTGGAGAAGCTAGAGATTTGATCAAGACAATGCCTTTTGAGCCTACGGCGCCCATTTGGGAGGCGATTCTCTCTGGCTGTAGGACTAATGGAGACATGAAATTTGGCGCTTATGCAGCCGACCAGTTGTTTAGGATGATACCGCAGCATGATGGAACATACATCCTACTGTCAAACACATATTCAGCTGCTGGACGTTGGGTAGATGCTGCAAAAGTTAGAAAGCTAATGCGTGATCGTGGGGTCAAGAAGGAGCCTGGGTGCAGTTGGATTGAAGTAGGAAGTAAAACCCATGTGTTTCTTGTTGGTGATACAAAACATCCAGAAGCGCAGGAAGTCCACCAATCCCTTGAAGTGATCAATGCTAGGATGAGGAAGCTGGGATATGTTCCTGATACAAAGTTTGTGTTGCATGATATGGAGCCCCATGAAAAGGAATATGTACTATTTGCACATAGTGAGAAGCTGGCAGTTGGATTTGGACTTCTAAAGTTGCCTCCTGGAGCTACAATTACTGTTTTAAAAAATTTGAGAATATGTGGTGACTGTCATACTGCAATGATGTTCATGTCAAAGGCGGTCGGACGGGAAATTGTTGTTAGAGATGTCAGGCGTTTTCACCATTTCAAGGATGGAGAATGTTCATGTGGTAATTATTGGTGAATATCTTTTCCTGCAGTCTTAGCAGCATGCCTTTAGACATATGTTCCCGATGTCCCTGTATCAAACAGAGGGCTTGAATATGGATTCAGGACAACGGAGTAATTCATATTTGCTGGCAGATTCGTGGAGAAACTTGGCATTCCATGGGGGACATGTTAACTGTGATCTCATGTTTGATCTATTAAGATCATATTCATAAATAGCTGGCAGATTGATGCATTCTAATGGTACAATGGGTATCAGGGTTACAGTGCTGTCATTGATTATCTTCCACAAATCCTTTTCGGTAAGCAAGTCATACTCATTGCATATTTGATATTTCATAATCAGTTTGCACCAGCTCAAGTTTCTGAAGGTAGTGTGACACGCAAGTCACATTCTTCTCTTGGGTTAAAATTTTCCCATCGCGACAATTTCAGGTGCCATACTGCCATGTGACTATACAGTGCTTAAATGATGAAGGATCAAGAAGCTCAATCGGCAATGGAGAGTTGGGGACAGATGGCAGGAATGCCTCGAGAAGTCGAGAGTTATGCAAGGTTTTCGGTCGGCCACACTATACCATATCGTCCTTCGACGATACCTACCTGACACCGGACTGCTGATTGCTCGTTGGAGTTGGACAACATGAGCTTAATATAGTCCCGAGTCAGTTGTCCTGAGTGAGCCTGTTGTGGAGTCGCTCACTGCAAGAACGACGTCAACCAATATTAAGTATAAAAACTAGTAAATGGATGGGTTGGCACAGCACACATGGGCTAACGTCGAGTCTAACTGCAAGCCCAAAGATATGTTTTGGCGCAAATGCGAGTGTGCTAGGCACGCCCATTTCTCTTGGGTTTAGTATGTCCTTTTTTATCGGGAAAGAAAGGGCTTTGCACTATCATCGTTTTTACGGGAAAAAGTACATATAAAATGCATGGTAACAAAGCCAGTTTAGCTTAGGGGAAAGAACGATTATAAGGTGTTATGACTAGATGTACTGCAGTTAAAGTTGTAGATGTTTACTAAATAAATCATATATATGATCTAGCTAGCTACTACTCGCGAGATTGCCTTACGCAGGGACGGCGACGGCGCACCCGCAAGAGACAGCGACGGGCACGCGGGAGGACGACGGCGGGTGGCGGCGGCTAACCCCGACCTTATTTCTAGGGTTCAGGTTAGGGTGGGAGAGAAGGGGAAGCGAGAATCGCTGGCGTTTAGAGGGATGGCCAGGACAGCGGCCAGACCGGCAGTGGATGGCGGACATCGATAAGTGGCGGTGGCGCCGCTGGAGCCGCGGGGCCTAAGGCGAGTGGTGAGCGGAGTAGGCAACGGGGGCGAGCGACGTCGACGACAGCTCTGAGTCTCTGACGGACCGAACCGCCGCGATAGGCAGGAAGGAGAAGGGGAGCGAGAGGGGGTGGGTGGAGGTCGACCGGTGGGGGAGGCAGAGACTATGACGGCGGTGCGTCACTGGATAGGGCTATGGGATGAGCGGTTGCTTCCCAGTCGCGGTCCTATATAAACCGTGGATAATCTCTACCGGGGTTTATCTTCAAGCGGCAGTCAACTCAAACCACACAATTAGCGCAATGAACCGTGAGAAAACTACTGCATACGAAATTCATCAAAAAAAATTTGTTTTGTTGTTTAATTCTATCGATCTTGGTAGAGTTACCGGGTGCTTACCGTACACGAACAGCAAGCGTAATAACCGATGGTAAGAGAAAACCACCTCTAATATATCACGCGATCAAAGTTGTGGTTTATAGTCTCTACTGTCTACTCATCACAATCTGCATATACATGTTTCAGGTTAAAAGCCCTTTTTAGCACAAATTCGCTAGCGCAAGTGCGCAACCTTACATGTTCCCGTGTACTAGCAGGATGTTCCGTGCGGTTGGTTGTGCCTGGCAAATGGCACGGTAGCACTTCGCTTTGCCGGGCCGACGGCAGGTCTGCAGGCAGTTGAAACAGCCCAATGCCGCCCTTTCTTCCGTGGCCCGATCCCAGGAGGCTAGTACCGAAAGGGAAGCCGCGAGTGGTCCTCCAAAACTGGTGGCGTACGTGCATTACGCTTAGGATCACATGTAACACAAGCAGGAAAATGCTTGGATATAGTATTCCAATAGAGATCATATTTCAGCACTTTGTTTTCTACATGTAAAGGCACTTTGAGCTGACAACAGAAAATGATTAAGATCTTTACATGTAAAGAAACCGCCGAGTTGATGACAGAAACTGGCTTGTTTAGATCAGGTTTTTCTCTGCTATTGCTTGCATGGCGTACTTATAAAATGGACCGCAACTTCCAAAGTCGGGGCATGAAACAAGAGTCCAGTTAAATGGAGAAGAGAACGAGCGGTTGCAGTTTCACAATCCAGGCTACTCGTCCAACTCCAACATAGCGGCATTCTTCCTCTCCTGAAATGAAGTCCGGAAGATCAAGTATACTATTAGTCAGATATACGTACGAGGACATTTTTGTGATTTGCACTGGTATATAGGGAACATAAGAATTTTCTAGTGCTTTAGGATTATTTCTTTTATGGAAGTTTAGATAGAGTAATCTCTTCTCTTTTTTTTTTAATTTCTTAACACCTCTTGGCACCACTAGGAGATCACTCTCACTATCAATACCTCCATAGACCCAGAAAGACACTGCTTTTAGCATCCATTTTCATGTCAAGAAAGCTACTTTAAACATAACCCTTTTTTATCATCATATTCTGCAGAACTGAAGGAAAACAAAGTAGAACAGAAGTGTTTAACAGAAAAGTGACGCTAGTTCACCTGAGCTAAACGGCGGTCCTTGTTCAACTTTAGAGCTCTTCCTTTCTCTTCACCGGACCTGAAGATTTTCTGCAGATGTTTTGCAGTTGTTTGCGATCAGCAAATCGTAAGTAAATGAGATATATGCAAAGTAATTAATAAAACAAGGGCAGCAAATGTTGTTAAGGATACTTCCAGTTTGTTTATTTCTGAATGGGTATTTGCAAGCCAAGACCCTAAACATATAAGACGATTACCATCAATCATGGTTTACTGCATTTTATGTTACGCTTGTTATCGATCATCTACTCTTAGAGCTTCAATAGGTCAACATTTCAAAACCACGCTGAAATTATGGGCTTTTAACTAGTGGCGGAAGCCAGTACCTTCAACAACTTCCACACCACACAACAAATTAAATACATCATGTTCTACACCCAGACATGTATAATCTCTGTTCTCACCTTATCAGTGGATGAGAGAGTCTCAGCTTTGTCAGTCTTAATGTTAAAGACATCTTGAAGAAGTCCATTCTCCTGTATTGAAAACACCACCAACTTTTGTCACATCATTATACAAATTAGCACAGCAGGAAAATGGCTTCACTCTGGATACCTGCACATGCTTCAGGAAGCCTCTCCCAAGAAACCGCCTCAAGAAGTTCAACTGTAATATTAAAATATTAGCCAGGGACAAACGAAAATATAGCAATTCAGGAACTCAGCGAATAAAGAGGTAAGTTTACCTGAATCAATTCAGACCATGAGGACACCATTAAAACATCACGCTTTCCAGAAATCTTAACAGATTCTTCAGGGCACTCGCCATACTGAAGAAAAGAAAGATTAACATAATCGACAGCAAATAAACGGAACCAAACATTCAGACATCAACAAGAACATAAATGAGCCAGACCTTTACAAAATCCAAGATCCGTTGAAACAAATCTCTTTGGTCAGTAAGGTTTTTCTTGTCTGCACCTTTGCCCCCAGCCTCCATTGAGAGATTGGAGGCAAGACTTGATATTTTGGCTCTCAAAGCTCGCATATCCAGGAAAAGTTTACTCTTTGAACCACCAGTTTCTCCATTCTCAACATCATCATCTTCACCAAAGGAAACATCAAGTAGATTTAGCTCAAAGCATAAAGCTAACACTTCACCAGCAGCCATTCGAACAGCACGATCCTCCGCACCAAGAAGAGTAGAGAGAAATGCAATAGGCCTAGCAAATAGAGGAAAGAAAAAGTAAATGTTTCCACGAATATGAATAGCTTGGTACATCATAAGCAACACAGAGGGGCTGGCATTCACTTACTCTTTCCAACTATCAGTATTTACCCTCCATGAACCAATAGTGGTGAGAAGAAATGCCCAGGCAGATATAGCAGCTGCTAACACTGGGGGCCTTGGTTTACGGATAGTTCCCACCTACAAAATACATTTGATTGTAAATTGCTCTAGAAAATAGATGCAATTCTTTCTATAAACATTTATATTCCTATACATACATTTGAACCCGATTTTGGATGAATCACATCCCACATAGCTTTCAAAGATAGCTCTGTTTCAGCCAAATCAGCAGCACCAACAAATGTGACCACAGCCAAGCAATCAAGTGCCTACAACATTTCATTTTAGATTCAGTTGCATGGAAGTGCAAACGAAGTTTGGAACCCAGTGAAAATAGAGAAAACATGGCATACCGAAATCATCTTTGAAGCATCGGGCCAAGTTTGAAGAACCCTAGAAAGTTGTGCATGTGACTCCTCCATTATTTCATGTGAGCTGCTCCCAGAGCCAAGTGTAAGGGCTAACAGACCTGCAAATCCAGAAAAAGGCCAAAAGATTTGAGTAGGCAACTAATAGTTTCAACGAACGGAATTGAGTAGTAATGTTACAGGGCACAAACCAATGGCACGGGATGCCAAGCAAGCCTCCTTTGTAGATCCCTTCTTTATCGAACTGTTGAACAGACTCAGCAGAGTGGCATATCTTTGAAAGAGGGTAAAAAAGGAAGTCAGTAATGCAGTGAACAAAATGGATTAATTATCTGACAAGGTCGGAATTGACTATCAAATTCTCATTCTGAGCTTAATAGTCACAAGTATATGAAATATCTGTACTGCTAACAATTAAATAACTATTATGTTTGCATGCTATTATAAGATTGACTGATGGAATATATAAACTTACTTGTTCTCCACAAGACCGTGAAGAATGAAGCTTTCAAAAGCATCGACCAGTTGAGAGAGTGCAGCCTCCCTGGTAGACCCCCTGCACCAACACAAAAGGTAAAATATTAAATACATCAAAAAAGAGCGAACATAGTAACTTCAAGATCCAACATGATGGTGCTACCAATAAGTCTGCTCCATATTTCATAAATACGATTCAACATTCACAACAACAATGGAGTTAAGCAAGTTCTTCAAGGGGAAAAACAACTACGACGTAAGCAGAAACATTGTGGGCCCTGTGACTTTCTGCCCAATATCATATAAGATCAATGTTTCACAACAATTAATGCAAAAAATAAAAAAGTATCACCCTAAATACATCAGGGTGGCCTCGTTGCAATACAGAGTGGCGAGGGAGAATCAAAAGACAAGTCTCATCAATGTTCTTCCCTCCACTTATCTCTTTTGTAGAATATGAGATGCAGTCGTAGATCATAAAATTAATGTGAAGAACTTTAATTGAATATAGATAAAAATTGCACAGTATTTACTGATGCAAGAATGAAAATAATACAGATTACAGGGATCCTCAGCCCTCATCAGTAAGTAGTAAACTACGAGCTTTCACATAGTCAGACTTAATTAAAAAAAAAGTCAATGGGCGTAAGGAAATCAGTAAATCAGGCAAAACTACACCAACTTGAACTTATAAAACATGCCAATGAAATAGCTATTGGATTTAAATGTCACAAAATTTTCCTCTGAAAAATGAATGCAGCATGTTGAAATAAGTTTGTCTAGCTCAGCTTATCAGATGTCAATTATCATAATGGGATTGGGTCATGGTCACCCTACAAATGTATACAGGGGATTTGAACTCGCAATGCTTTTGGTACACATGAAACATAACTTCGTACAGAAGCCCTGCAACAAATCAACGGAAAAGGCAAAGTCGACTACTCGCAGGCAACAAGACTATCCACTACTCAATAATCCAGCAAGAAGTTCCAACAATCCCATTTATTTATAGCTATAAGTACAACTTGCAAACTATTAAAAACAAAAGTTCATAGTAACGTAACACTAGACAAATTATAATATTATCCAAATCTATTTATGGAATCAAATATCTCAGCCAATTAAGAGCAGGTATCAAGCCCTCATATATTTGAGACAAGGTATAATATCATGCCACACCAATAACAATGCAAACTGACAGCAATAGCATATATCACAAACTAATCGAAGCAAAACCTACAGAAACAAGCCGACACGCCATTTCTACCCGAACGAAATCAAGGTACGACGCAAACAACACCGAAATGGTAACAAGCATCAGAAATGGAGACAGAAAATTCACCTCTTCTCGTAGAGAGCATCGATGTACTTGTCGAGAACGAACTCCTGCGAGTTGACGTGCTCGGTGGCGTACGAGATGGATAGATCCGACAGCGCCGTCGACGACGAGCCCACGCTGTCGGCGTCGCTGCTGTCGATCACGTCGTCCCCGCCGCGGACCTTGCTCTTCTTACCTGCAAAAACCACCAAAATCAGCACACAACCAACCAAGAAAAGACCAAAAAAACCAACGCGGAGAGGAAAGGGAAACTCACTCTTCCCCATGGCGAGATAGCCCGCTCCAGCAAAAAATCAGAACCTTCAAGAATCAGAAACCGCAGCAAGAACAGGCAAAGCGGCGCAAGAAGAAAAACCGGAGAAGGGAGAAGCGGGGACTCGAAGAATCAGGAGCTGGTGCGGTGGGCGCGGAGGGAAGAGGAGGGGCAGGAACAAGCAAGACCGAGATGGGAAATCGACGAGTCGGGATCAGGGTAGGAGGAGAAGCAGAAGCAGAAGCAAGGGTTGTTCTTGAGGGGTTCTTCGGATTGGGCGTGGAGGATTCGCGGAGCTGCCATGTGAGGATGGGGAGCGCGTGCGCGAGAGGAGGAAGGAGAAGAAGGGGAAACAACGATGAAATTGGCGGCGGAGTGGTCTCCAATCTTGGCCTTGCCTTTGCTGGCTTTGGCTTTGCGGAAATATAAACGAGCGGCGGGCGGTGGAGGAAGCGGAGCTGTTCCGCGGAAGGGACGGGAAGGGTGCTAGGGCACGGTAGCTGTTTCTTCCCCATTTTTGCTCCATTTTTTCTTTTTATTTCTTTTTCTGGAGGTCGTTTTCGTGCGTGCTCGTTTTTTTAAGTTTTTTTCCCGTCTCTTTTCTGGCTCGTTTTGATTGTGGGTATTTGTTTTTTTAGGCCTTTTCATTGTGGGGGTTACGAAGAAAATGGTGAAACAGTGTGTGTGAAAAAAAAAACTAATCCTGGGCAGGGTGTTTTGCTTTTCTGTGGGAAAATGTGTTTTTGAGTCGAAGAAGAATGTGTGGTCTTTAAATCAGTGACGTTTTTGTTTGGTGTGTGTTCTTATCGTTAGTGATAAGCAAATGAAGTGATTTGCGCTAAATAATGTCGATGAAATTGGGTGCCAAAATCGCATTCAGCTTTGTAGAGCAAACTGGGGACCAACGTCACTCCAATTGTAACAGTGCAAGCCTATCTCTTGATTTGCGAAAGGTAGGGAGGCAATTGGTGCAACTAGCAACTTTGTTTTGGACCATTTCGCACGAAGCAACTTTTTTTTTGGACTATTCAATACACTCAACATACCGTCATGGCGTGTCCATATGTGCAAGAAAAGAAGACGAGATAACGTGTGTTTAGCACGCCCCCTTCCGTGTAAGCGAGCCACTCCACGTATATTTATCAGCTAAGCAAGGATAATTAATTAACTAGTCTGCTATAGTACGAATTACTAATTACTACGACGCATCAGCAAGGAATGGCATCTGACGAGGAATTTCCCGGATGTGCGATGCGAGAGATACTTCTGCGTCCCCGAATCGTTCACCGGATATTCTCTAGTGTACAAGGTTCAGTTCGATTTATCATTTTTGTGGGGGCATTTGGCAGTTCAGTGCATGCTGCACGTAGGCAGCGGGGCCGGATGCCGGTGCCGGAGAGCCACTCCACGGAGAGCCGTATCATTCACCACGCGATGCGTGCGGCAGGTGGCGCGCGAGTCCCACCTCCGTGCGTCGCGGACGAGCACCAAAGCGTGCGTACGCGTGTGTGCCGGTGCGCGTCGCGGTCGGGTTGGCTACCCGGTGTTTTTTTTTTTTTCACGCCTCTGCTCGCGACGCGCGCCCAGTTGCCGGCCGCCCGCGCGCTCAACTGTGCCGTACCGTGTCGTGTCGAGAGCCTTTGTACTCCTACAGTCCTACTCCAGCGGCGGAACCTGGATTTGTGTATGAGTAGGGCTCAAATTAAAGGCTAAAATTATCCATACCAATTTATACATCAAAGTACAGTACAAGCGCAAAAAAAAAATGACAAGATGTAACTAGAGTTTCATTAGCGTACCAATTAGGACATATTTTTGTGACCTTCACGTTTCTTCGTCATCGACGGTAGGGAGAGAATTTGAAATTGAACCTACAAAATGACAATACATATGTAAATGACGCAAATGATAATAGCTTAATTACTACAATTTATGCTTCCGCGTCCTCGTATATAATAGTCAATAATCTTGTGATCTTCGATGTCAGTGAAAACATCTCGCTCAATGTAGCATATCATGCAATGATTCATCCAATTATCGTTCATCTCGTTCCGTAGCTCAGATTTAATAATGCTCATAGCCGAGGATGCTCTTTCTACGGTTGCCGTTGCAACCGGCAAAATCAAGGCATTATAAGTACAAACTCAAAGCTCTCCATTTTTTTCTAATAAACCTGTAGTTATGGTTTTTGGAGTAGATATTGTGGCATCTTCACACATATTCTGTAATGCCTCCAAAACCGCATCCCACATGAGCGGAAGACAACACAAGGCATTTTAGTGTTCTACATCTCTTCATCTACAAATTATAAAACCTAATTTTAATTTCATACTCAGATGAGAGAATGAAAAGTATTCAGATGAGAAAATGAAAATTGACAAAGGGGAAAGAAAACTTACCTTGCTGACTTGCTGTTGCTGGCTTGCTCTGCTCGGTTGCTCCGCAGTCCTGCCTGGCTGCTGGCGGCGCGCCCTGTCCCTGCCTGCGCACAGCGCACGGCGCACCCGCACTGCTCGGCTGCTCACCCTCGCCTCGGCGCGCCGCAGCCCGCACGGCGCACGCCCGCGCCGAGTCCGCCCGCCGCGCTGCTCGCCCGCGCCCGTGCCGAGTCGCTGACGCACGCCGTCATCACGCCGCGCCCTGGAGACTGGAGTGGAGAACTGGAGATGCTGCCCGATGGGATCTGGAGACGAGTGGAGAGCTTCAGGTAGGATTTTCTCTCTTCGTGGATTGATGGGCTGACTTGTTTGTGGGCTTCGATTGCTATAGTGTGGGGCTGACGGCCCACAAGAGTGGGGCTGGTACTATAAATCTCTGAAATATATATGAACTCCTTTAGTACTAGCCGGCCCACGAGTGGGGCTTGGATTCTATATGCCCTAGGGCCAGTTCCGCCCCTGTCCTACTCCGTGAGATGGGCAGGTTGGGCACGGTCGAGATGCCCTGTCCACCGCTCGGGCGGGTGGAGCGGAGCGTGTGGAATGGATCATCAGTGGAACTGTGGAAGGTGCGCGACCTATCGGGGCGACGGGGCCGAGTTTCTAGAGACGCGACAGAGGAGTACGTGGCTACGGGGGCGTACCTACCTAACTTAACGTGCCACGGCGACTGCGCGAGTGCGTGGCAGGAACGGTGTTTCTCTAGAGAGAGACACTGACCATGAGACGAGTCCCGTGACGCGCGAAATCACGACAGATGTGTGGCATTCAGGACCGGATTCTCTAACGATGTGGCGTCGTCGCACGTACACTTAATTTTGACTATAAACTTGGACCGACTGTTTTAGAAGAACGAAATCCACACGTTGGTTGCCTCCATCCCCACCCAGTGTCACATGGGGTCACGGGCACTAAACACAAGTCGAGTTTCGTATAAACAAGAATTTGGGATTATATGCCCATAATACCTATTTTGATATATTGTCATTAGTAAACTTGATTTGATAAAATACCATTTTTAAGCTACGAGTATTGACATTTCAATCCAACTAGTCTATATAGCCGTGCATTCGCACGACTATAACCTTCTCTGTATTATATGGTTTTATATGTTATTTGCAGTAAGCTTAAATTGACAATAACAATTAACAATGTAAATATGTATTCACACATTATTACTAGGAAAGTTTAGGTATAACATTAAATATCTATCTTCATTTGTAACTAATAACATTATGTTGGCAACTGATAATTTACTTTCATCCAACCATCATATTTGTCTTTGCTAATGTTGTAAATATGCTAATATTGTAAATAGTTTCATAAAGAACATATATTTTACTAATTGTAATTATAATTTATTTTGATGAAATAAAAAATTAACCATGATCATGCTCAACTTGTAAAGCGTATAATATAGCTTTTAAAACTTATTGTTATTATGGCTGCTGCTGCTCCTCCTCCTCCTGTTACTGTTACTGATGCTGCTCCTACTACTATCATTGCTGATGCAGTGATGTTGTCGCTGCTATTTTATAT
>CM002485.1:17797487-17809187 GCA_000325765.3 Leersia perrieri | reverse complement strand
ACCGTACCAATTCGTGCAAAACTACAACAACCAGACAGGAACAACAGGCATCTCCTCCTTATCATTATAGTACTCCTACGGTCCTACTACCCCTAAACTCAATCAAAGACACCGGGCAACTGGGCAAGAAAACGTTTTCTTTTGGCAGATCAATCAAACACCTTAGCACAGTACGCTCATGTGCCGTCATCCCCGTTTTTATTTGCATGTGTTTGGGGCAGCATCACCGGAGGCAGCGGCATCTCGGCCCCCCAACCCATCATCATTATCATCGCCGTCTCCCCGCTATCAACCGCAAGGTCCGCAGCACGTCCGGCTCCAGCGCGCGGCGGAAAGGCAACGCAAAACGCTCAACGCAACGCGCGCACGACTGCACGAAGTGGGCCGTGGGCGCGCGGGGAGGCGGAGGCATCCGTCCCCGCGCGCGCCGGCCACCGCGCGCTCACGACGACGCGTGGCGCGCGCGAGGGGGCGTGGTCTCTTGTATCACGGATTCGCGATCCGATTGGCGGGCGGGAGGAGAGGCGAGCCGAGAGAGCTCGCTCACGTGTCGATGGGTTCGTGGGCGCGGCAGCCGGCCGGCCGGGCGGCAGCGCATGTGTGGGTGCGCAGGCGGAGTCGGGGCAACGCAACCCACTACTCAACGGGAGATGATGATTGGCTGGCTAGGAGTATTAATTAACGCAATTATGCGAAGCTGATGTATCCCAGATGATCTTTATACTGGAGTAGTTTAAAGTAGGATGATCAGTGTGTTTAGTGCGTGGTTAGTACTGTTATTTTTTCTGTTGGCAGGAATGTTTGCGTGCGTGTGTGATGTGGTTTTTGTGTGGGTGACTTGTCTGCCGTGGAATTGTTCATGGTTGAGGTTGACAACAAGCTCCGTTTCTTTCCCCTTCTCTTTTGAAGGATTCTGCTGTGTTTTGAACGGGGCAAAAGTCAATTGGAAGGGTTTTGACGATTACTAGCTTGGTCAATTCACGAGCAATACACCATAGAGGTCGAAGGAGTAGGACAGTGAACACTCTTCCTTTTCTCTGAGCCGCACTACACTTGACACAATCAGCAAAACGCCAACGACAGTCCAAATCGAACTTACGAACACTCCACCGAGAACATGTCCATGTACGCGTTATGTTGTGCACAAACAAGGTGGTGTGACTGGATCAATATTGGAGCAGAAAACCACACGTTCAGATAGAAAGGAGAAAAATCTCCATTCTATGTTTATCCACGTCATCCCCAAAAGGGAGTAGAGTCCAGCCAAGCATGTACAGTACACTACATCGATCGCATAGACACGCAACGACAAAACGCCCACTGGAAAACGACAAGCGAATGAATGAACCGATGCATGAACTCATCAGCTCAAGAGACTACCACTCCTACTATCTCTACCCATATCGGGAGACGTACACCGGCACGTACAAATACACACCGTCCTATAGCAACGTACAGCGGCCACGTTGGCATAGGAGGCGAGGCAACGGTGTGCTTCCTTCCGTGCCTCAGAAAACGAGAGCTCAAGAAACCGAAAACCACCAGCAGAGGCTAGATTCAGCCAGAGAACAGGGTCGTTTTCAGCTGCAGGCGAACGAATGATCGACCTACCAAGGCAAGATGCCAAGATCTCTCAACTTTACCGCTCCCGGGCCCCCACGCCACTCTCCACCAATCCGTTCTCCTGCATCTTCTAGACCACAAGCAGCAGAAGGGGGAGAGAAGAAAGCCTCTGGGGACACCAAAGACACAGAAGTGAGTATCGGTAGATGACAAGGATGGTCACTGGAAAAAATATTTGTGCTTTTCCTCTTGATTTGAAACGGTAGTAAAGGTTGCTGGTTTACCAAGTCACGTACCCCACTCACGGCCAACGAACTCGCCGTTCCTACCACGGACCTAGCTTTGATCTCACGGTGATTTCAAGTGTTTAACTGTAACCACTCGTTGTAAAAGCGGGGAAGAAACGGTAGGAACAGAATGGAACAGCAGCGCGCTGCGTTTTCAAGCTGAAATTCCGACGACCGGCTTGTGCTTTCAGGGCAAGACCGCAAGAGTTTTTTCTTTGTTCCTTTTCGTTGTTGTATCGACAGAAACCTGTAGGTAGATTCCTGACGTAGCGCGCACAAATTCTTCACCATTTTAACCCACGACCACACATGAATTTTGTTATAGCTTTTTGCACAACTTATCCTCATTTGGTGAGGAGGAACCAACCAAGCAAAGCAGGGAATGAGAAGAAAAAAAAAGAACAAAAGAAATGGTGGGGAAGAAAGAAATTTTACAGGAGACTTTTCTTCTCTCCACCATCGCCGTCGTCATCTCGCTTGAGGAAAATGTACACTCACTCGCGGACGCAAACACGCTGTTTGGTATTTACACGCGCGCTCCGGCCGGCCGGCCGGTCGCCCGCCGCCGGCTCGTCTCGCCGCAGAAATTGGGGGAAAGGGAAATCACAAACACTTGGGATGATGACGTCATTCCGCCGCAACCACCGCCGTCGGCCTTGCACGCAAGCTCGTGCTCCGCGGCTGCCGCAGCATCTCGATCAACGCCTCCGCCTGCAGAATCATAAACCGATCAGAACACAAATTCCCAATTCGCAACATGAAAGAGCATGCAATTTGTTGTGGGAATGTGATTGATTGATTGATTGATTACCTTGGTTTTGAGTTTGGGGCGAGCGGAAGGGGATTGGGAGAGGGCGACGAGGGGAGGGATGGCGCCTTCGCGGGCGACCATGGTGCGGTAGACGGCGTTGTCCTCGCAGATCTGAAGGAGGGAGAGGGTGGCGATCTCCTTCTGCCGCGAGGTGCCGACCTCCACCATCTCGACGAGGACGGGGATGCCGCCCTCCTCGACGGCGGCGGAGCGGCCCTCGGCGATGCCGACGAGGGAGTGGAGAACGTACGCAGCCTTGTCCACCATGCCGGTCTCCGGGTCGGACATAAGGTCGAGCAGGGGGCGGACGGCGCCGGCCTCCACGGCACGGAGGCGGTTCTCGCGCGCGCCACTGCAGAGCGTGTAGAGCGCCGTGGCGGCGTCCTTCTTCCCGCGCGCGCCGCCGGTCTCGAGGAGGGAGACCAGCAGTGGGATGGCGCCGGCGCGGCCGATGGAGGCCGCGGCGGAGCCGTCGAGCTGGGAGAGGCGGAGCAGCGCGCACGCGGCGTTCTCACGCGCGGCCGGCGACGCGGCCGACTTGAGCGCGTGTACGAGCGGCCGTATTGCGCCGGCCTCGACGATGATCGCCTTGTTCTCGTCGCAGATCGAGAGGTTGAGCAGCGCCGTGACCCCGTGCTCCTGGAGGAGCGGGTCGGCGTGCGACAGCAGCGCGACGAGCGGCCGCACCGCCCCGGCCGCCGCGATTCGGATCCGGTTGTCCGGGTTGTGCTTCGCCAGCAGCCGGAGCTCCATCGCGGCGCGCCGGAGCGAGTCCAGCGACGACGACGCCGACTCCAGCTCCGCCACGAGCGACGAGATCGTCCCGTCCGACGCCTCCGCCGCGCACGACAGCAGAAGCCGGTGGATTCCCGCCGCGGCCGCCGGCGTGAACGAGAGGTCGTCGCTGCCGCACTCGCTGAACGGCTCGGAGCACGACGAATCGCCGCTGTCGCTGTAGCAGCTGCTGCTGCTCCGCCGGCGTGGCGAGATAGACGCCTCCGACTCCATCCTACCCTTCAATTCCGTATCCACGGCTCAAACTCCGACGAACCAAATGCCGGACACGGCGGCGGCGGCGGCGGTGCGAGCAGGATGCGGAGATGGAATTGGGTGCTTTGCGTTTGGAACCGAGCGACCGAGGCTGGAGACGAGAGGAGCGAATGAAATAAGCGATGGGGGTGGGGCGAGGGTATTAATCACCGCCAAAATAATTAACCAAATTAATTAATGACCCTTTTCCTAACCTTTTTCCCACTTCCCGCGCTACCCAACCACCGCCGCTGGATCCAATCCAACAGCCCGCCACCTGGACGCGGCCGGAGCGACGGGCACGCGGTGCGAGCCCCAAACCCGCCCGATGCGAATCCGACGGTCCACGCGTGCCGCATCTCGTTAGCGCCTGTGGTGGTGGGTGGCGCGACGAGTTCCGCGCGCGACACGTGCGGCCGAGGCCCACCGCGCGGTCGTACGGGCTGCTGCTGCACGTGAGACCGGCAGGACGCGTGCGGGCCGGTCCGTGAGCCCCACTGCTCAGTGACGCGTGTGGTTGGGGAGGCGCACGGTCGTTCGGGTTTCCGGCTCGGCGATGGATGGGAGAGGGTTGGGTTGGGTCAGTGGGTGCAGCGCCGGGTCGGCACCGGTAGCGAGAGGACTAGAGGAGGAGGCTATCGCCTCGTCACGATGATGATTTGATGGTTTTGGACAGCTTCTGCGTGAAAGTGAGGGGGTATAATGGCATCATCCGGTGACAGTATCTGCAGATTAGATAAGCATTTGACTGTGATTCTGTAATTTGACTTCACTTGAGTGAGTTAATTATTGAGTCGTGCTCGCACGAGCGGTGGCAAAGCATGGGCGACAGTACTACGGAGACATCCCACTAGCAGTGTAGTTATAAGAGTAGCAGATGCCATTACTCTGAACCCAACTAATCACACGTGATAGAGCTAGGTTGTATGGTCGTAAGATTGAGTATTGATACGTTGATTTTGATGGGGTTAAGAATTCTAATCTTTTTACACACCTAAATCATGTGGTTTAATTCGGAATTTGCAGGAAAAGACCCTGGAGAGGAGGGTCAATATTATAATGTGTCAAAGCACGCGTATTTTTCTTCCTTTTTCCACATAAATCAAACTCGTTTATCATTTCTCTATGTGAACCGCACGAGTCATCTTGCCATGACTTGTTTGACTTCCTTTTCCACATTGGTTTTCGAGAGTGAAAAAAAAGTCCAATTTTTTTGGTGGTTAGTTCCTTGTTGGTTTAGATTTTAATATAGAAAAAACCAATATTTTTTGGGTTCCAGAAATCTGGCGCAAGAAAATTGGGAACAAATCTTCCAATTTTCAGCCCTTAGATATGCTTGGTAATTCGTGGTAGTGAGAGAAAATTTAGAGAGAGAAATTTCTGTGCTTGCAAAATATCGATTGATCGACCCACTACACCATCAGCATGTTTTTGGATGTGTACATGCACGAGACATATATTTTTGGTGGTTTAGTAAGCTTTTCTGCTTTTGTAATTTGTGCCCCTGAAAAATTTAAGCTCAATAACCCTTGGTAATCCAACTAATCTCTAGGGAGGGGATATCCCATTGTCAATCAAGCATTTGCTTACGCTAAACTGTTCAAACGGAAACAAGTCAGATGCACATAGCCATTTGGATGCACACATACACGAACTCAACCCAGCATCCGTTCATAGATGGATGTATGTGATGGCGGTAGTTGGTTCCATCTTACACTTTCGTGTTCTTTGAGAAAAAAAAAACATCCACACAAATGGCTAAACTTTACGCTAATACTAGATGTGACATATACTAGGACTATAAATCTGGACGAAGGTTCTGTCCAATTTTTTAGTGCTAGGATGTGTCATATGACACATATCTAATATTAGGTTCTTATATTTTGTCGGAGTAAGTTGTATACTTGTCCAAACATGATTTATATGGAATAAGAAGACATGGGATAGACGCAGTATATTACAGAGTAGGATTGGGTTATTCCTTTCTTGCCTGCTCAGTTTTCAACTCCTCACCTGTCTATACCTTTCATATTAACATGGCACTATTATGTATTTGTAGATGATTGTACGTTCATACCTATGAATATCACATATCCAATATCATGGCAACACCTATTACGTGGTTAAGTCCTCGAGAATCCAGAGAAAACATTGTTATCTATTTTTTTGACATTAAAACATTATTATTTATTTGATTTCAACTCGTGTGTGTCTCGTTCTTGTATTTGTCTATACCTTTCGTATTAACATGGTATTGTGTATGTTCATACTTGTGAGTATCACATATCCAGTACCATGGCAATATGCATAGGAGAAACTAGGGAAAACATTATTATCTATGTTTTTTGACATTAAAATATTATTATCTGTCTGATTTCAAGAAAAAATATTAGTTAGAATTAACAAGTGAAAAACAAAAAAAATGAAACATCTAAGAAGGAGAGAGATTAATATCTCAGATTCCCAGGCATCTAAGTGTAATTGTGCGCACGAAAAAAATTTGGGAAAATCTTTCCGACTTGAGGTGGAGGATATTTCTCATTCTTTCTTCGTTTTCCCCTCACCTCGGTGGTGTCGACTCCCGTCTCATCTCCTTGCGAGTTCGCCCGCCGCCTTCGCCGCCGCCGATCTCCGCCCCGCGAGCAGGGGGCACCGTCGTCCTTGCTGCTTCCGCCGCATCCTGGTGAGCATCCATCCGATTACCTGGTTTTAATACAACCGACGCCCGCGTGGCTCTCCGCGGGGTGGCTCGGGCGGGGCAAACCTAGCCGCCGCCGCCGCCGCCACCCTCCTCCTCCTCCCCCTACCTCGCCGCCGCCGGATCTGGGTTTTTTCCAGATCTGGGTTAATTTGCCTTAATAACCAACCTTATAAGGGAGGGAGACTAATAGCAGCTGTTTTGTTCTCAAAAAGTTGGGGATTCAACTGAACCCCCATGTCCTACGTTAGATCTGCCTCTGGATTTCTCGATGCTTAGATTTATTGTCATATTATATGAGCCTCCCTTCTATGGTGTCACACGGTTACTGAAGTTCTCAGCGAGAATAAGCAGCTCTCTTGTTGTTTTGGAACTTATATATATAATATGTTTTCATCCTGGTTGCATTCTGCTCCTATATGTTTTATTACCCTTATAGTTTCCTTTTCAATGGTGATGTATCATTTAGATTAACTGGAAATACCACCGAGCAAACTGTGTTTAGTGGTCGATAATTGAGATTTCTCTCTTAGTTATTTCTCAACCTACATGATTTTAAAGATATTAACATTCTGAAGTCTGTACGTTGCTACATGTGTACCTTTTCACTCTGAGAGGTAAGTTGTAACTGAATTTATGTGCTAGACTGCTACCTGATGAACATGACAACTGAGTAGTTAAGAAGATTTTTTTTCTACGATGAGCTAGCCTAATCATGGCTCTTGTAGTTTATAAGGAAAGAAGTTCCTAGGCAATATCAAATTTCACTTCTATAAGTTTATGACATTTGATCCTAAAATGTTTGCCTGAAGTTCAGCTCTTATATGCTAATTTTGTTATGGTTGGCAGATACATGTTTGATCTTACAATGTCTGCTTTAATTATATTGATTGCCTACTAATTAATTTTTGATTACATTGCTGACAGAAGATAAATACATGCATGATGTGTTGTTTTAGCTTTGTTGACTGATTATATTCCATATTTCATTGTTTTGTGGTTTTCCTAGTTGATATCTATATTTAGTTGTCCAGTATTAGTTGTACCCTTTGTTTGTTCTGTGAATGTGCTCTCTATTTTAGTTTTGCGGTTTTTGAAGCTAAATTCCTTTTGTGGGATATGATTTACATTCTATGTTGGCTGCATTATTTTATTGGTGGACACCCCAATTCTGAAAATTTTACATGATTATGCAGGTCCTTCATTTATCTTTGGGGGTTAACTGGATGGTTCATTTTAATTTAATGTTTTCCTCCAAATTTTAAAAATTGTTATCAACTACCTGTAGCCTAGTGATAACATCTTATGTGTTTATGATTGTTTCATGTTGGCTGCAAAAACTATATGGCTGCAAATGATAACCTTTTGAGAAAATTACATCTATAGAACAAACATTTTGTAGATACTAATAAATACCATAATTTTCTCACCTCCCAAGAAATACTACAGAAGCTTTCATCTTTCTTCCTAAAAATCCCACAATGGTGGATGGCACTTGGACAGCGTCAATTCAGGGACGAAACTGTCCTCTCTCGGGTCTGTCCCTTCTCATGTATTCCCGATTTCATCCTCCTAAACCCTAGATCTCCAGGCATACCATCAGTTCTAGTGTGCATTATCCATGCATCGCATCATCACAGCAGGCATCAGTTGAGGCAAATCCTGCTTGAGGCCAAACCACTCATGGCCTCATGGGTGATTTCTTCCTCCGAAGCTTTGCTCCCCGACCTCGAATCCTCGATGCAGGCTCTGGAGCCTTCTGGCTGGCCTCAACACAGGCTCTGTGCAGACATGCGAAAGAAGGAATCGCTGCTTGTGGGTGATTTCTTACTGCCGCATCCCACCCCAGCCATGATGCAGGCTTTAATCGCCGAGAGAAGGGGATTTTCTGCCACTGCCTCATCAAGTGATGAAGTTGAGATCAATGGAGATTTTCCTTTGTGCAATTGGGCTGTATGTGTCTGCTCAGACCATATATTACAATCACATGATCACATGACATCTCCATAACCTAAGCAACCAAAGTGACGGATTGGAAAACGGCTGTCATGTTTGTGATATGTTTCTTGTAGAATGTTTATGGTATTGATGCTATTTTCTCAGACCTTTTTTTCACATCTCGTAACTTACCTTTCTCCTAATCCTATCCAAATTTTGCAACCCTCTGAGCAATATTAACATTGTCTAGTGGGTGCTGTGGTTGTCTGATAGTTGTTTGCTGCTGAAAATTTTGTTGGTATTTGGTGTTATAAAAGGTGAATCGTTTTTGTTCTTTCAATGTGTTACTGTTACATATAATGTAATAAAGTGGGTTGGTTCAAATAAATTAGTATCGTTATTGCTTAATTAGTACAGATGGCAGGTATTATATCTTATTTAGGATATCCAGTTGGGCATCATACGAAGCTTGAGTATTAACACCTCTAGAGGGAACTGTCTGGCTAATGTTCCCTTCATATACCTTATATCTTTATGTTTTGGCATTTTACAGGTGAACTAGTCATCCAAGCTCTGCCAAGATGTCTGATAGCCATGAAACTGATAGGAACATTGAGATCTGGAAGATTAAGAAGCTAATCAAGGCTTTGGAGTCAGCTAGAGGAAACGGCACAAGCATGATCTCTCTTATTATGCCACCACGTGACCAGATTGCACGAGTGGCTAAGATGTTGGGTGATGAATATGGTACCGCCTCAAACATCAAGAGTAGAGTCAATCGTCAGTCTGTCTTGGCTGCCATTACCTCAGCTCAGCAGAGGCTGAAGCTCTACAACAAAGTTCCTCCAAATGGATTGGTTCTCTACACTGGAACCATTGTTACTGAAGATGGGAAGGAAAAGAAAGTTACTATTGATTTTGAACCCTTCAAGCCCATCAATGTATCACTGTATCTTTGTGATAATAAGTTCCACACTGAGGCTTTGAATGAGCTCTTGGAATCTGATGACAAGTTTGGGTTCATTGTTATGGATGGTAATGGCACTCTTTTTGGCACACTAAGTGGCAATACACGTGAGGTGCTTCACAAATTCACTGTTGATCTCCCAAAGAAGCATGGTAGAGGAGGACAGTCTGCTTTGCGTTTTGCTCGTCTTCGGATGGAGAAACGTCATAATTATGTCCGGAAAACAGCTGAACTTGCTACTCAGTTCTTCATTAATCCTGCTACAAGCCAGCCTAACGTTGCAGGTCTAATTCTTGCTGGTTCTGCTGATTTTAAGACGGAGCTGAGTCAGTCTGACATGTTTGATCAACGTCTTCAAGCCAAGATACTTAATGTGGTTGATGTTTCTTATGGTGGTGAAAATGGTTTTAACCAAGCTATTGAATTGTCAGCTGAGATTCTAGCAAATGTCAAGTTCATACAGGAGAAGAAGTTAATTGGCAAATATTTTGAAGAGATCAGTCAAGATACTGGGAAATATGTCTTTGGTGTTGACGACACTCTTAAAGCTCTTGAGATGGGTGCTGTTGAGACTCTGATAGTGTGGGAGAATCTTGAGACCAACAGATACGTGCTGAAGAACAGTGCATCTGGTGAAACTGTGATCAAACATTTTAACAAAGAGCAGGAAGCTGACCAGAGCAATTTCCGTGATCCAGATACTAATGCTGAGTTGGAAGTCCAGGAAAAAATGTCTCTCCTGGAATGGTTTGCTAATGAGTACAAGAAGTTTGGTTGTTCACTTGAATTTGTCACCAATAAATCTCAAGAGGGATCTCAATTTTGTAGAGGATTTGGTGGCATTGGTGGTATCTTGCGTTACCAGCTAGATATCCGGTCCTTTGATGATCTTTCTGACGACGAGGGATTGTATGAAGACTCTGATTAGCAATCAGCTAATCACATGACTGTGCTGGCCAAGGGAAGAACGCCAGAGCTGCAACAACTCTGATTTGCTCTACTTACGCAGGAACACTTCAAAAGCAACTGTATGCACACTATTTTGTTTTTGCTCAAATTATTTTTTGTTACTTTCTCATAGTACCGACCTATTTTATTTGCCTGTTCCTATCCTCTCTTTCAGATCCAGAAATTGATGGACGTGGGCCAGCCTCATCCTGCTGTAAGGGTTTAAAGACGAAGGGGTTATGAGTCGCATCTGATAGCAAGAAGTTATCGAACTTAATGGCATGATGTTGCCTTATGGTCGTATTGGTTGTCTATTGTCAGTTTTTTGCAACTATGTTCCCAAGTTCCGAATTCTAATGTCTGCTTGAAGATTGAGCACGTTTGACGCGCTCACAAGTCGTAACTATATATGGTGTATACTTGCAATCTGCTACTTTTGCAGTTTCTGCAATGAAGTTCCTGTTATGCTAGTTTGCCCTCTCCTCTTACTGCTAGTTTTTATTTGCCGTCAAGTGGTTGAATGTTGATCTTAACTCTTCATGGTCCGTTTGCACTTGTAAAATGTTTGATCAAGCTGATGCTTCTCCGGCACTGAATTACTAGACGTGGGGTGGTTGATGGCAATGCAGAAGGCGATGAAGATCAACAAATCAGAGTTGGATAACGCTTTCCCTATAGCTGAAAATCAGAAGGAATCATCGTCGAGGCATGTCAAAAGTAGCAGGCTGGTGAGCCTTCTACGTCAGGTCGGTCAAAAAACCGCCCTTCTCTCGTCGAATGTTCTACGCCAGCCGCCAGGGTAACAAACCACGTGATTTGCAGTGCTCGTCCTCGTCGTTCGCCACGTTAGCGGGGTTTCGAAATTTCTCTCCTGGCGACTTAATCAAATGTTGCTGACTTGCTTCTGCCTGCTTCGCCTGCGTTGGCGCTGGTGGAATGTTGCATTGTGGAACCGGGTGGTGGTTTTGCGTGGCCCCATCGCCTCACTGCGCTGCCGCAGATTTTGACAGGCGAAGAAGCAGCCAAGCAGATGGAATTAGTACACGCGACTCATGGCGAACAATCTCTAATGCTTTTGGATTGTTAAGCATGACGTGTCATCAGGCATGCTGATGATGTGGTCAGTCTTTTTGTAAAGAAATGATACTACTATTAGGCAAATTGCACAGGCTAATCAAGTAATCATGACAGCGAGCCCATGTAACATGAACATTAGGAATTAGGAAATCTCCTGAGCAAATTAAAGCACGCCGAGCACGTGACAAATATGTATTTATGCCAAAGGCAGAACTCAGACTCGTTTCTTAAAACTTTTTCAAAAGAGGGCTACTAGCCAACGGACGTCTGATGCCACAGGACCAGATTGGGGGTACCAGATTTTTGGGTACCTAGAGTATAGATTTTTGGTACACACTGGTACCCTTTTCTCCTACCTCTCCGGCCATCGTCGCCGGCCGTC
>CM002485.1:17778325-17797387 GCA_000325765.3 Leersia perrieri | reverse complement strand
CGCCGCTCGCCGTCGTCGTCGCCGCCGCCACCGTCGAGCCGTTGTCGCCATCGCCGTCGAGGAACCTAGGGAGGGCGCGCGGCGCAGGCATGGGGAGGCGGTGGCGCGGGCACGGACGACGCGGAGTCGGGTCCGTCGGAACGCCATCTTAGTTAGTGTTTCTCTTATCAAAAACTTAAGAAGAATACTCATTCTGTTACTTTCTTGTTGTATTCAACACCATCTTCAGTATCGTGTTTGGCAACTGTTTTCTTATTTCTACAAATCAAATACAGTAAATTTCATTGTGTTCATCTAAACCCGTCATTTGAGGAAATAAAAACATCAAAAGCTATGCATTATTGCACACCTTCCAGAATGACGAGTAATAAAAAAAGAACAGAACCAGAACGCAACCCGGCAAGGTCAAACACAGAGATTGCAGTTTAGCTCCGGTGCCCCGGTTTCGTGTGTACGCGCCCCCTGAAAAACAAAGATCCCTCTCATCCATTCAACTATTCAAAGAGTCCCATATCTACAGAAAACGAAGCGGAATGGAATCCAGACGAGCACAACGACGACGAAGGAAACTCTCGTACTCCACGGCTCCAAAACCTGATCGAATCAGCACACAAACCCCCACCGGAAACCACCCTCTCCAGACGCGCGCAGGCGCGACCCATTTCATTCGCCTCTACAAATACACCCGCCACATTGCCCACGTAATACCCAACCTACCACGGCACACACAGCAACAAGCAGCTGTCACGACTGACACAAGAGCGCACACGCAGCAGCGAGCGAGACGAAGGGTTTTTGGGGCGAAATGGAGGGGCTGATCCCGTTCGTGATCGACGCGATCAGGAGGAGTCACGAGCGCGGCGGCGGCGGATACCGCTGCATGTCGTCGGCGGACGGGAGCTCCCACGGCGGCGGGAGCAGGAGGAATCTGATCGACTACTGGGAATTGCCCGATGCGGCGGCGGCGGCGGAGGACGACACGCGAGCGCGCCCGGGCTCTGTCGTACAGGCGGCTGGTCGCCGTGCTGCCGACGATGAGCGCGCCGTGGTTGCCGGGTCAGCTTATCGCCGGAAATGAGCAGCGACACGGGAGGG
The DNA here is from genome assembly GCA_000325765.3 of Leersia perrieri. Lineage (NCBI taxonomy): Eukaryota > Viridiplantae > Streptophyta > Magnoliopsida > Poales > Poaceae > Leersia > Leersia perrieri. The sequence continues at coordinate 17,796,292 of CM002485.1, read as the reverse complement.
AGGAGGATCGATGGCTTTGCACCGCTAATTAATTAATTCTGCTGTTGATTTATTATTAGGTTTGTTTGTTAGTTTGTTTATATTACTTTGGTTTGCTTGATTTGTTCCTGGTACTTAATTCTTAGCCATGTAAGCAACAAGGCTACGCTTTCTGTAGTACTGTACGAGCGTAAGATCGATCAAGGCAGTCACTGCTCGTATTCTGAATGCTAAAGGCTCCAGTTCTGTCAATACTTTTGCCTGCTTTTATTTTGATTGTATTTGAAAATATACATGACACATACAATACAAATGAAGAAAAAGAATAACGAATTGTCAACTCAGTGGCCATTCTCGTGATTGATCTGTAGTATCTGTGAATAGCTTGCGTTAGCCTGCCCAGATATTGCGGCCATGGGCCATGGCCATCACGGCTGTCTCGCTGTGTCAGGACAGAGTAGCCAAGTCTGCCACCGGCGAAGATAGTTCTGAACTTCTGATGGCGTCAGCTTGAACAGAGCAACATACGACGAGAAGCCAAGCATCTTTGCTCGATGCAGTCTGGTAAGTCGCAACTCGCGTTTCGTTGCAAGAGGGAGCTGAGCTCCTCCTACATCTCATTCACAAGAGACGGTAAATTTTGAGAATTTTCGTTTAGTAGTAGATGGGAAGTTTCAAAAAGTTATCTGAACATGAATGGCACGGCTGGTGCTTCTGTCCTTCTGCAAGGATCTCTCTCTAACAGAAGGCACTGTTCCTACTGTTCTTTCTCATGCTGGTCTTATTAATGCGCCTGACTTAGTTGCTCCCTGATCCTTAATTAACCAACTCATCGAGAGAAAGGAAACAATTTGTGGTAATAATTTGAAATTGAGATTTCGTGCTATCCGACGCGTAAATTGGAGCACCTCTTTTTCTTCCATGAGCTATATTAGGTGCATTTCAGTGATGGCCTTTCAGCAGCGACCGTCCATTGCCATCCATTTGTTGGTCTAGGAATGAAAAAAATAGGTTAAATTCCTCACTAAAAAGGTCAAATTCGGACGGATAATTTCCATAGAAAAAGAAGACGAGAACAACAAGAACAACACGTACTATAGAAGAAGAATTACACATTCCAAAATTGTCAAACATATTACTCGGAGCACGTGGTAATCGCGTACAAAGTGGAACAGCGAGTTGGTTTGGGAATCGCCGTATGGTGCTAACTCCGCACGAATCTCGATGCATGTCGAACCCTTGCGTGCTAAGCACACTTGTTACATCGCGTCAGCAAAAACAACAGTTTCTTACAGCTTTTAATTCTGCTATATGCTGACCAACCATCAACCATGTGATTTTTCTACATGCACAAGGAGAGGCCCATGAAGACAAATTAAACCGACAACCTTTCATCGGTCCTTACTCCATACGACAAATGCAATGGACGGGCATATACCTCAGATTCCCAATAATATATTCTTAGCATTATGATGCAATGGGAAATAATGACATTTGCAATTCAATTCGGAAACTATTTAGTTAAAAAATGTGACAAGTATACCAATCCATGCTGACTTACTGAAGTCTCCAATACAATATGTTCCTTGGATTCAAGTTTGGCAAAGAGACAACTATAAATACATAAACGTACATGAGTGAAGGTTGGTTCTTCAATTTAGGACATTTTTATCAGCCTTAGATTATGTAGTGCACCACAAGATAGACAACCCCACTAGTAATTTGTTCAACAAACTTAAAAACACCTCTGGAAATTTAGGATTGGTTTAGATATTAGCGTAGGATTTAGTTCTAACGTTCCCCCTATTTCGAAGGAACCATCGATATCCACAAACATACTACTATAGCAAACAAGCGATATACTTACTTATAGATTGATAAAATATCGATCTCAAACCATTAAACCATCCTAGAACCCATAGACAGTCCTTGGGGTCACCCAATCTGAACCATCCATGGCCCGATCCAAGAGATCAGGCAAACCTCTCCTGCCATCAATCACTTCTAATAGGCAACAAACCAAACAGCCACTGAGCCACACCACCACACCACTGGCTGCATACATCTCTGATCTCGACGATCTCCTCCTCACCATCCTTCACAGACAGAGTGTTCAAAACAAAGAACCACCCTTATATAAGCAGCAGCTGCATCCACTGCAGAATTGCAGTGCAGCCTGAAGGACGACACACTGGGAGAAGATGGATGGGGGTGCCACAGCATTTATCATCCACATGCACGCATTCATTGCCGGCCCGATTTAACACCACCCCCCTCCGTAATTGTAATGGCGTCGCCGGGTACTACAAGGCCAGCCGCATCAGCCGTTCCCCATTCCACCGGTGGTGACGCGGTAGATAGGACAAGAAACCGAAGAGGGTGAGAGGAAAGAGAGAGAGGCGACGCAGCCGTCGTCATGGAGATGAGCAGAAGCTGGCAAGAACTCGGCGTCGTCGACACCATCTACGAGGACGACCACGAGGAAGAAGAAGAAGAGGAAGAGGAGTGCTTCGATTCGCCCACCATGTCGTCGTCTCCGGCGGCCACGTCGCTGTCGTGCTCGCCGCCGCCGTTCGCCATGCCGCCGTCGCTGAGGGATGCGGTGCGCGAGTGGTACGTACGCTGCTGCGGTTTAGATTTTGGTTTCTTGATTCTTTTGGCGATTGAGGAAGAAGTGGAATTTTGCATATCTAACTGGAGATCGGTTGGAATTGTTTCATCTCTGATGTGATGCATCCGCGAAGGTCACGGGTGAATGGGCCGTGCAAGCCGGATGTGATCATCCGTGTCCAAGAACATTGCTTCGCTCTGCACAGGGTAAGAAAGATCCTTTTTTTTTCTTTCCTGTACAGTTGAGCAGTCACTTCTGGTAAAAATTCAGTCTTTCTTTCTGATCCGGAACACCACGTTTTAACTCAATTATATTACCACATGCCAATTTCTTCCATGGGATTGGCCGCACTGATTTTACCGTTTAGCGGAACGGGTCTGAGTTTTCTACCCTGCTGCATTAGTAATTTCCTGCAGTCCTGGCAGTTTTTTAATTGAATATGGGTAGTAGATCATGCTGCAGCTGCATGCCTTCTGTTAGTAACAAATTATTCATGGCGAATTAATATAGGTCCTACTGGATACAAACGACGGATCGCAACGCATGATCAGTCCACATCCATCTGGTCATACGTTTCTTGTGATGGCAAGAAAGGGAGTAGTAACTCACATTAGTTACTGTGCATTTCTATTGCACAAAAAAGACGGTGCTCACAGATTCACTGTGGCTGGCTTCTGCCTACTTTAGGCATACAAACAACATTTCAGATTTCCACGTTATGGTTTAGCAACGCACTGCAGTACTGCACAATAATTCGTTGGGTAGTTTCCACTCTCTGCCCTGCCAATTTCATCAATGTGGTGAAACTGGCCAATGTGGCCTCCCAATCCTTCATCAGTTTGAACATTCATAAAGCCAGACATTATAATTGCATACTTAATTCAACTTAGCTGTATAAAGAGATCCTGCCAAAGGTTTACAAGTAATTGGGCAGTTTGGTTGTGCTTAAATTTGGGCCAAGAAAGTAGAGTAATGAGCCCGCAATGCCACAGGCTCTCTGCCCCCACGAGGAACAGCTCTCAATGGTATTGCAAGAGGCAAATATAATTGATGACAATTCTGTAGCACATTTACTTCCCTGCCTTGGTCTGTGCACTGGGATGCAGGAGGTATTTGTACCGAGTAAACTTTCAATAATCGTCAGAGAAGAAGTAACTGCATCGACAAGTTACTGAAGTAGTACTGTTTTTCATCCTCTTTGCACTTTTTGTAACTGACGTACTGCTTCTGTATTCCTACAATCCTACATTGGTTTACCTGCAGTGATAATTTGAACTTTGAACTGAATTGAATACAGTAGTATTAGAAGCATACGAGAAGCAGAGATCTTGTGTGGATTCATTAGGATTTGGTCCCTTCCATGACATGTGGTAGGCAGTACGCAGTTCGCCTAGTATTAAATTTGACGCAGTTCTACAGGTAATACTGCTGGAATTCGAATAGTATGAATTATAATGGACTGGGACCATAGTATATCGATGTACACATACATAAGCATTGCATTCATGTTATCCAAACAAAAGGAAGGTGTGAGTAAATGTAAGGTTAGATGCATGGACAGATCTTATCAAAATTCATTACTTGTGTCCTTTCTGAAGATCTGAAGTTAGTGTCATTTCTGCAGCAATTCTAAAGTGTTCTCAACTTGGCCGACATTATTTGCTTAGTATACTCCCAAGAAAGCTTTAGTTGCAAGTTACTCCAATATTGCAGAATCATTAACTTCTGCTCATCTGGAGTTCTAGTACCACTCTGAGCTCTGAAGCGCCCGTGCAGCTAGTAGACTGAAATGTTTCTAGTGCTGTACTGTGCAATCCACTTTTAGCGAAGAATTCATGGAGCTAGTACAGTGTACAATAACAGTATGATTAAAGGCTGAAAAGTGAAAACTTCTGACACCTGCGAGATGAATAAACACATGAAAAAAACTGTCTTTTTTTGTTCCTTTCCTCACCCACGGATAGCTTTTAGTAGAGTTGCAGCATCCAGTTCGGCTAGGGCCATTTGTAACCAGTAGAGTGCCAGCATTTGCCAACCTCTGCTGTCAATTGTAGTACTTGGAAATAATCAAGATCCAATCTTTACAACACTTTGGCCTTGCCATCTTGTGGGCTCATGAAGTCATGGATTGACAGAACGATTCTTGCAGCTCCATACTGGTTGGCAATGTTTTGTTTTCCTCATAGTAAGTTAAGATTTCACAGTAATGATACACGTTGATGTGAGTCATGTCACAAGCTAACTGAATAATTAAACCAGCTTGGCTTTGATCGTCTGATAAGCCATAGCCACATGAACTAAACAATAAAAAATAATTATGAGAAGAACTTTTATATTCGTATTATTCATGGTTTGATATTTGAGAATTAAAAAAAGACCATGGTGAATATACCCCAAAATCTGCTTCAGAATTATATTTCAAAATTCAAATTCTGTCTTTTGCTGATAATCAAACATGCAAACGATGTGAGCCATAAACAGAGTAGTTTCTTGATGCGTAACATGATTTTTTTTGGGTGGCAAGATTTCAACTTGATTTGTTTCGTAGGATCCGATCACGTCGAAGAGCAGCTATCTGAAGCGGCGTCTCTCGGAGTCCAGCGACATAGCCGTCGACCTGCCATCGGGCCTCACCGTGGACGCGTTCGTCGACGCCGTCGCGTCGTGCTACGCCGCCGCCGCCGAGGCGCTGTCGCCGGCGACCCTCGCGGCGGCGTGGGCGGCGGCGGGATGGCTGGAGCTGCGCGCCGGCGAGGACGACGACGACGACGGGCTGGCGCGGCGCGCCGAGGACTACTTCTTCCAGGAGGTCGCCACGGACAACGGCCGAGCCGCGGCGGTGCTGCGGTCGTGCACGGCGTTCCTCGGCGGCGAGGCGGCCGGCGCCGCCGCGTCGCTGCTCGTCCGGTGCCTCGAGACGCTCGCGTCGTCCGGCGGCGGCGGCGGCGGAAGATGGCTCGATGACGTGGCGGCGCTGCCGGTGGAGGAGTTCGAGGTCGTCGTTGAGGCCATGCGCGCGCGGTTCGCGCACGACCACGACCTCATGTACACCATTGTGGATCACTACCTCGAGGTGAGTGAAATGTATATTTTTTGTTCAGAACGTAGGGATCAGATTTGCACAAAATTTCTGCAAAGTTAATGCCAAGTTTCTACTACGATGACGCGTACATGGAGTAGTATATATACTAGAGTCAAATTAAATACTCGAGAAACGAAAATTCACTAGATTTTGAACTGTTGATCACGTGATCCAATGACTCGAGAAGTTTGCTAGTGAGTGAAGTGTTGCTTTTGGAAGCAGTGCACTGTGGCAACGGTGTTGTGCTGAATGCAAGAAACCCTCGTAGGGCTCAACTGTAGAATCAAGATTCCTTGCTCCCAATGCAAGTCATACCGAGGAGTACTCCTAGATGCAGTACGATTTGCAGTGCTATAGTACTCGCTAATTGCAAGTCAACCAGGACAGGCTAATTAGCCGCAGAACCTTTGTGCTGAAGTTAACTAGAGATGGAGATGCGTCAGATTCGATAATATGAAAATTAATCATCTATGCACTATTCATCTGATTAATATCCTTTAGCTTTGGCGCTAACTTGAGTGTCACTCGAGGTAGTACCGTAGTACAGGTTAGCACTATCCTACAAGCTACAAGTCAAAGGAAGTTCAGCTTTGAGAACTGTACTCGCACCCTGCATCCTGCAAGAGAACTGCGATTCACTACTCAAGTGATACTCCTATTTTGCTACTCAACAATTTCAGATGAGTTTTATAGAATTTATATAAAAAAAACACTTCAAATCAGGCAGGAACTCAGAGAAATTCAGGAATTGACGGATCATAACACTATACAACATTTCAGAATTTGTGAAAGTTCAGCAGTTGATATGGATCATAGAATACTACGCATCTCTGAATTTGTGAACAGCAGTATACATTTCTGAATGCTTGAACACTATTAGAAATTGATCTGCATTTCTCTTGGGAAGTTGGGATGTATGGATGATGGATTGATGGATGAATGCAGAACCACAGGGGGAAGCTGACGGAGGAGGAGAAGAGCCGGGTGTGCTACAACGTGAACTGCACCAAGCTGTCGCACCACCTCTTCATGCACCTCGTCCAGAACCCTCGCCTCCCTCTCCGCTTCGTCGTCCAGGCCATGCTCGTCGAGCAGCTCCACTCCCACCATTCCATGCTCCTCTCCACCACCACCGCCGCCCACCCCCACCACGCCGCCGCCGCAGGCGGCAACGGCATGACGCTGGGCGACATCCTCCAGCGCGACGCCGTGCTTCGCCAGTCGGCGCACATCAGGGCGTCCATGAACGCCACAAGCCAGCGCATCGACTGCCTCGAGCGCGAGCTCGCCGGCCTCCGCACGCGCCTCCGCCGATCCGAGCAGCAGGCAGCGGCCGCGGCGACGGCTTCGGCGGCGATCGACCGCGCGTCGGCTAAGTCGGCCAGCTTCCGGATCCCGCGTAGCCGGCTCTGGGACGGCGAGGACATCGCCGCGGCGTCCGGCGCCGCCGCGATCAGGAAGGACGTCGTGATGGCGAACGGAAAGGGGAATAATAATAATAATAATCTCAGGTCTCGGCTGGTGGTCGGGTTCAAGAACCTGTTCGGCCGGAGGACAGTGGCCGGCGGCGGCGGCGAAAGTGATAATGCACGCGTGAACAACGACAAAATCATGGCTGCCGATGTCGACGCCGACGCCAACGCCGACGAGGTGGTTTGCAAGGAGGAGAGGACGCGGCCTCACCGGAGGAATCTGTCCATGGTGTGATGAACTGATGACACACGAGAGAAGTTCGTGTATGATATATACATCGTTCTACCAGGAGAAGTGATCACATCATGTCGTGTTGCTACTATGTTTGCACGGCCATATCATATTCTCGATGCTATTTTGTGTATTTTTGTTCGTTTTTGCCTTTTTTTTATGACAAAATTTGGTCCATGTGTAGGAGTACAACTCAAGAGGCAAGCTTGGTCAATGAATGTTTAGAGAGGTTACGGCAGAGTTGCGATTTTAAGAATTTTTTTCCCCCTTTGGTTTAACCTGAGGGCTGAGCTGGATCAGAGCCTGAATGAACCTGACAGTTCGGAATCTGATTCACACATATTCTACCACTAAAAAAAAAAATCTACTCCTATGTTAATGTTTTACTGTACTTCTTGCCGCTGATCACGACCTTCCATCTCAAAATTCTTCCATGGTGTGCTTCAGTACGTACTTGGTTACAGCAGACCGCCAGTGCGCTTCTGAAAATTTTCCATAGCGTCCTTGAAGAACATGACCATCCATCTAAGGTTTCTGCTGTTGCATGTGTACTCGCCGATAAAAATGAAGTTCTTCCATGCTGTACTTCACATTTTCCAATAGTGTAAATAGTATATTGTAGTACTAGTGGAGCCTTCTGGTACAAAATTTGTCATCGTTCGTTGACAATGCAACACTTTACTTGGTTTTAAAATGCCAGCAACGAAAACAACAACTCCCTCCGTCTCAATATACAACAATTCCCTCCGTTTCAATATACAAGTGCTTATTCTGTTTTTTTGAGTAAATTAAGGTTGGAATAAGGGAGTGTTGTGATTGGTTGAGAAGAGAAGATAGACGGAAAAATTAAATGGAGGATGGTTGTGATTGGTGGGGATGTGGTAGGTGGGTGTAGAAATAGTTATATTTTGAGACAAATTTAAATCCTTTAGTTAGTTATATTTTGAGACGGAGAGAGTATATTTCTAAGAAAAAAAACAGCTACAACAGTACTCCCTCCGTTTTAAAAAAACTTAATGAGCCAAACTTTGTCCCTTCTACGTACACCCTTGCATATATCTGGTTGTAAATTGAGAAGTTTTATATCTTCAATATCCTACCTAAGGGTATTTTTATTTCTAACAAAATTTACTCGGGAAGCTAGGAATTGAGTTTATACGTGACGAAGAGAGAGTACTATATACTCGAACTTATTTTTCTGCAAGTAAATTAAATGTGTTGCGGTCTACTTTGGAGCATATCAGTTTGCAAATGTCAAAAATATTTTGAGGTATTTAATAAGTTTATTTCTTAAAATAAATAATTGGTTGACATAAAGTAGATAATCCAACGAACCATCAATTTTGATTTATTTCACGACGAAACCCATCTAGGACCGGTCCTAAATAGTGAATCCTGATGTTTCCTTCTCCCTACATCTCAAATTATATGTTTTTTTGCAATGTTTGACCATTTATTTTGTTCAAATAGTTAGTGCAAATATAAAAAATGATAAGTCATATTTAAAATACTTTTAAAAATAAAGCAAGTCACAAACCAATAAATAATAAATTATAATATTTTGAATAAGACGAATGATTAAACATTACAAATAGAAACTTAAGACTTAAGTAATTTAGGATGGAGTAATGTTTTATAAAAGGGACTTTGCATTATTACAAGGATGGTGCGCCAAATACAATTTCAGATGGCGTGAACAGAACGCTCCAATTTGAAAAAATCCGGTCAAATCTCAGCCGTACGCACAGTTGACAAGTGGTGCATCCACCGTTTCCTCCCGCAAAGACTAATCTCCACTGAAACTGGACACAGTCGTCATCCCCACTTAAAACCCACCCAGCAGCAAACAAAGCGAAACCGAGAGCGTCCGTCACGTCTCGTCTCGGGCGCGCAAAGCCACCACCAGTCCGTCGGGGCCCACCACCGCGCGCTCTTTCTCCAGATCTCCCCCTCCGATCTCCTCGGCGGCGAGCTGCGAGCGGCGGCGGATGGCCAGCCGGCGGGAGGGCCCCCTGATGCGCGGCGGGGGCGGGGGCGGAGGGCAGCCGCTCTCGCGCGGGTCGCGCATCGCGGCGGCGGTGGCCGTCGGCGTCACGCTCGGCTGCGTGTGCGCGTTCCTCTACCCCGACGGGCTCCTCTCCCGCTCCTCCGACGCCGCCCTCCATTGGGCTCGCCAGGTAATACGCCTCCCTCTTCCTCTGCCTGCGGCGTGTTGTGGGAGGGGAGAGCCGGGGATCGTTTGGGTTTGAGCTGGTTCAGTGATTGTTCGGTCTGGGGATTTTGTTTGGCTGGGGTTTTCAGTGTTGGGGGGATTCGGTTTTAGTCAAATACGATTCATTTTGGATGACTTCAACAATAACAATCGATTGGATCATGGAGTCCTGATTAAACCAGACTTATCGTGAGCCGTGAGAACGGGCATGTTATAGGGATTAAGGTTGGTGTGCGTTTTGTTACCTTGGAAAAATTAAGATCGTTTTTTTATTAAAAAGTGTCCAACTATGCGAGGAATGCTTAATGGTACCAAGGCAATTAATTGTCCTGAGATGAGCACACAAATCAGTCAATGAATTGCTAGGATCATATAGCCTTAAAATAGGGATTCTCCCTTATTGCTGCAAAGCTTTGTGATTAGTTTACCTACGAATATAGTGGGGCTGGTTGTTACATCTGTTGAAGTGGTTGCTGGAATGTTTCGTCCCTTACATGCTTCTTCATGATGTTGACGGCCCACGCTACTAGATTTTTTGTTGGCAGTGCCTGCAGCCATTTGGTTTGGCAGTGCCTGCAGCCAGTATTTGAAGCAGTTGCTCTTCAATGTCTAATGGATGGGATAGTCAAGGCAGTAGTAATGAGCTGCATCAGGAAATTAGGCTGAAAGGAAAGACACAGCAAATTAGCAAGGGGGATGCTCAAATTACTGAAGAGTATGGATATGAAATTTTCTCTCAATGCAGAGGTGTTACGAATTTTTCTCCCCTCTTGTGATCCTTTCACAAGCATATACTATGCATGATGACACACACACAGTTTCAATTTTCACCTTCGCTGATTGAGATATTTTTTAAAGATTACCAACTGTCTGTCTTGGCTCTGGAGTTGCTTTGTTACTCAAGGTTCTATAATTAGACTAGCCTTGTACTATTTGTTAAGGTCTTTAGCAGGATTGTACTGAACCAGGCCAAGTTTTATTTTTTTTCCTGGACATCACACTTCCGTTTCAATGAAAACGGTCCCCCCTTTTGCCTTTTCTTCTTGCAAATTGCAATTTCCAGAGCAGTTAGTAGTGTTCTTTATCATTCTTGTAATGCCACCAGGGGTCTAAAATAATACACACACACACACACACACACACACACACACACACACACACCAAGTAATCTATATTCTGTTTAACTACTCCTTGTTGTGTGTATAAAGTGTTGTGGAAGCAGAAACACTTTCAGGGATGAAAGCAAGCTTATCAATGTATAAGCCACACCATGTGAATACCACGAAAAACCATTATCAGTGCTGCCATAAGAATTTACGCGGCATTTGGACGACATAATTTATTTGAATTTTACTCAATACAGTTCAATACTACTATAGAAGTCCTTGACAAATCTTGTCTTCCAAACAATCTTGTGAAGTGCAATTATTTCTCTGCTTCCTCTTGGCTTTTATGCAGTGTAACATGATATGTTAGCTATTTTGTTCAATATATCCTGCAGTCATATACCAGAAATCTAGTATTATCTTAAGGACCGTTTGGTACAGCTCCTACTCTAAAGTTGGTGTACCAAACGGGGCCTTAATAAAGTAATAGAAATGGAAGCCTCTGTGTTAAATCTCAAAGCCTACAAAATCCCACATTAATCGTAGAAAAATAATAAAAGGAAAGATCTGTTTGGAAAAGAACTAGGATTGGCAATAGTGTTTTGGTTTGCCGGCATAAGCTGTAATGCCTGCATCGGACACCAAATTGAAAAAAAAAAAAATCTGTTCTGCCAGCACAGGCTAGACGTATTGGACACCAACTGAGAAAGAAAGGCCGTACAACACATGTTTGGATTAGTATCAATCATTGGTTTTTTCCAAAATACAACCAACATCTAATGATAACAAATAAATGCCAAAACCAATAAAAGCACAAATAAACAAAAGCAGAACATAAATCACAGGTACTTTCAACAAATTTTGCACACTACCAAAAGTTCTAACCACAAATTAGCACACCAGAAGTTTTCTTACCAGGATTTACTTTGGGTACGCCCAGTTGCATTTCCCAGGTTGCTAAGCCGAACAAGAAAATACCAGCCTACTTGGGCTTTGCTCGGGAGAGAGAGAGAGGAGATTTATTTGGTTGTTTTGTCTGTGAGAGCGTACTAATAATGTTGTGATTTGCATTCTTGCCTCTGTCAAGGCTTAGTGTCATTGCTTAGCAAGTTCATTTTATATGTGAATTCATAATTCTATCTATGAATTAGATTTATGTCTACATACTCATGAGGTATATCCGCCATTAAAAAGAATATGTATAAAAACTAAGCAGAAATATTGAGGATTAAATAATTTTTTAAAATAAAAAACATCACAAGAAGAGTCCATGCATGTATAACACACAATATAAGATTAATTTAATTAAAATATTGTATAGAAATACTATCTATTTCAAACATTAGACTTAATTATGTTAGAGCTTAGCTAGCGTACTCACACCAATTAAATCTTATCAGAGCGGGATTACAATGGCTAGATGTTGGCGCGTGCCTAGCTTTCATGGTCAAAGCCGTTGGCAGTTGTTAGTTGCCCCGTTACATGCACATCATAAAGCGGCGATTCTTGGCAACAAGCTAAGAGAATCTACAATGGCTTGTCCAACAACGTCCAAACATTAGAACATGCTACAATGCCATTTTAGACTGATTGATAGACAATCCTACAGTCTAAAGCCCTTATGCATGACTTCATAAACTCCGAGGAGAGAGGGGGTGTGATGGACGAATGGACAACTAAATGGACATCCAAGAGTGCTAATGGAAAAATAAACTAGCTGGGAACTTATTTGGACGGGTTATATATGTTCAGTCTAATAGACAATCCATTATATGTCTGTATGGGTGTTTTTTTAGTAAATTGTACTTTGCACCGGGTAAAATATACCATGTTTCACTTTGCATCGGGTTTAGCGTATACTTTCACTTTGCACCGGGGTACATCAATTAAAGTTTCACTTTGCACCGGATTAACATCAAAAGTTATTAAATCTATAGAGTTGTCATTAACTTTTTAAATTACAAATCAAACTTCATGAAACATGACTTAAATTCACAATTTTTTATAAGTTCCATTCATATATTTTACAAGATTTTCTTTAAATTATATGATACAAGCCGGTGCAAAGTGAAACTTATTTTGATGCACCCTAGTGTAAAGTGAAAATATGCGCTAAACCCGGTGCAAAGTGAAACAAGATACGCTTTACCCGGTGTAACATGCAATTTACTCTTTTTTTTTTGAACTGTGCAACCCACTCTCCAAATATGCAGGCAATACATTGTAGATGCTCACAAGGAGCAAAACACTAATGCCACTACCGGAGCTATATGTACACACCTAACCAAAGTACAACTATATTTGAGACGAGACTTGATGTTTAAGTCCCATGTAGTCCCTCTGTCCTAAAATAAATCAATCAGCTTCACGATTTCAAACTTTCCACCAAATAAACCTGTTCATATCTTTAAACCCATCCTAGGTTCACAAATCTAGAAACTTCATTGCTTCAATACCCTTACCTACTCGCATACTAATACAATTTTATTAATGATAGCCAATATTTAGCATTGTTGACTCGACTGGAGATAACATTTTAATTTGAAATGAAACTTTTAGTCGGCATGTTAACCATGAACACCTTAAAGGCATAGTAGTAGCAACAGTGTCAAGCGAGATCTACGAATATGTGGATGTGCTTCAACATCAAGCTCGAGAGCGCGATAGCTACAACAAGACTGAGAGAAGTCTTGGTAGCATCATGAGAGATTGACGTAACTATCGGTCATAAATAAGCTTGAAATAAATGAGCTTGAACATGCAGTGGCTAACTGGCTATGAACGAACATGAGGAAACAACGAGCAACAAGCAAACTTAATGATACAGATGGCTAGAGAGCGGTGAGCTAAATTAAGGGGGTCAATGATAGTATGGTAGCTCGAGCTCAGCAACAGGCAAACGCAAGGACGCAAGGGCAATGCTGTTGGTGGTGTCGAGTTGGTTTTGAGAGAAACATTTAGCAAGCTTTTGCGGGTAGGCATGGTTGCAGGTTTTGATGTGGCCTGATCTACAAGAGAAATAAACAAACGAGATAAACACTTAGTATGACTATATTATAATTGTCAACAATTAAGAAACGGAAAGAGTTTGAAGAAGAAAAGATATGATTTAAAACTACAATAAATCTAGCTGAGCAAATGTGCGGGTCACCATGTTAGTTAAATGCATTTAATCTATTTTCATGCATCAAAACTGAACGTGCTTTGTTGATTGCTTCAAATTTTGGTTGGACCTTAGATGCACTTTATGTTTATTTTGTTATTAGATACGGTTTTACAATTATGTGTCTATCTTTGTAGGCTGACTCAGTTGCTTGTGAGAATTATGAAGGAGTTACCAACCTAAAATCAAAACTAGTATCATTGGAGAGGAAAAATGCTGAATTTAGGAAGCAGATTAATGAACTAACAATGAAGCTTCAATTAGCTGGGCAAGGAAAAGACGAGGTTCCATATAAGGCTGGTCCTTTTGGTACTGTCAAAGCTCTTAGAACAAATCCAACAGTTACCCCTGACGAATCCATAAATCCCAGATTAGCCAAGATATTGCAACAGGTTGCTATAAAGAAAGAACTTATTGTTGCACTAGCAAACTCTAATGTGAGAGAAATGCTTGAGATGTGGTTTACTAACATCAAACGAGTTGGGATTACAAATTATTTAGTTGTTGCATTGGATGACAGCACTGAAACCTTTTGCAAGTCAAAAGATGTTCCGTTTTATAGGCGGGATCCTGATGAAGGCATTGACAACATTGGAAAGGCAGGTGGAAACCATGCTGTGTCTGGACTGAAATTTCGTATATTGAGGGAATTCTTACAGCTTGGATATAGTGTACTCCTATCAGATATTGACATTATTTTCTTCCAGAATCCATTTGATCATCTTTACAGAGATGCTGATGTAGAGTCAATGAGTGATGGGCATGACAATAGGACAGCTTATGGTTTCAATGATGTATTTGATGAGCCCTCAATGGGTTGGGCAAGATATGCGCACACAATGCGCATATGGGTTTATAATTCTGGATTTTTCTTCATAAGGCCAACAATTCCTTCTATTGAGCTTTTGGATAGAGTAGCTGGTCGCCTTTCTCGTGAAGCCAAATCATGGGACCAAGCTGTTTTCAATGAGGAACTGTTCTTTCCCTCACACCCTGGTTATGAAGGTCTTCATATATCAAAAAGAACCATGGATATATACCTCTTTATGAATAGCAAAGTTTTATTCAAGACTGTGAGGAAAGATGCTCAGCTGCGAAAATTGAAGCCAGTGATTGTGCACTTGAATTATCATCCTGATAAGTCGGATCGCATGAAAGCCGTGATTGAGTTTTACGTTAATGGAAAACAAAATGCACTTGAACATTTCCCTGATGGATCAGAATGATAAGACGGCAGATGGACATTTTCTTTTCTTTTCTTTTTTTGTCTGTTGCTCTTGGAACACTGAATGAAGACAAAGATTAGTAATTTCTATGAAATAGCTCATCACATTTTGGATACATTGTGCTTGACTTGTAGACTTTAACTGAGTATCTAACTTAAAACAGTTCTTATTAAACTACTGATACCAAGCATCCATATCTTCTCTACCGTGACTGCTTAGTAATATTTTGCACTTAAAAGTTCTCTAAACGAGAGGCGCTACAGTCCTTGGGATTAATTTGAACCCTTGATCGCTCATAATCTAATGCACTAGAGTAGGAGGTACCCATGGAAAGGTACTCAAAACTTGGGCCAGGCATTAACTTCAGGATCAGGCGGAAGGGAAACAAAACGGTGGATGCTAATTAGCTTGGAAGCACTGTAAAAATTCTCTATAACCTATGATCACAATAATATAACTATAGAAAGTTTAAGGTTTACCTTTGCCTTTTCTTCTCTTCCATCACATCTACTCCGTATGTTCCAGTAGAAAATTTCTTTTCCTTAGCGGTTAAAACGATCGTTTTATTTTCCTGTTTAAATTTGGTTTGTCTCAGCTAGTAATTGTAACTCGATTCTGCTACATGTCTGTCGATTTGGATCCTTTTCTCATTGCCCATATGGCCATATCCACGATGTTGTGTATGTAGCAGATTTGGATCGGACCAAAGATTCGCAAACAGCTTTGGAGAGGTCCCTCGTTTTGCCAGGAATTTTCGTGCATGACCTCTGGTGGATGGAAGCGAATCATCTAACTTAAAATTAAAGGGACTTTATTACTGACATGTGAGACCAGATACCCACATGTTAGTGATAAGTTAGAGGATCACCTTTCTATTTGAAGTAGCAATATGTTTTATCTCATGAGATTTGAAACAAATAAACCATTGTTGTTATCACTCCTAGCCACACCCTTATATAGAGGGTGTGTCCGAGGGCCTCCTTGTGCTCTCAGTTGGAATTTATGGAGTAAAATGGGACCGTCTTTTACAAACTTTTGGTCAAAATCATACAGATTTCTAACCGCTCAGACCAATTTTGATGCAATTTTTATAAAGGTTTCATGCACATTTTAATAAGGTAAACATACGCCAACACGGTAGTTAGTCCCTCCGCGCAACTGAATTTTTCAAACGTTCCATTCTGGGTGCAGATCATCTAGATTTGGTATCAACTCCACTGGTTGGAGTTAGGTCAATCCTAATCGTCCTTTCTTTTACACGGACACGATATTGGCCTGGTTAGTCTATCTTCCTCCTCAAAGCAGTAATCTCCATTAGATTCTCCAATCTCTAGAACATCCAAGCCACCGTGGACTTGGGCCTGGACTTTCTAGCTTAGTTTCGGTCGCGCGTGCCGTTGGGATAGCGCGTATCTGCTGGTATTTTTGGGCTCAACAGAAGTATAATCTGGGCTGAAATCTGTGCGATATTAATGCCCTAGCTCGGACGGAGCATCGTCGCAGGTGAAATCGCGGCCCTGGGCTGTGAGCCTGTGACCGTACGTGCGCGTGGCTCGTTTTTTTGGGCAAAAGAATTGCGCCAAATCCGTCAAGATCACGCGAAAACACACCACGGAAAAGCACCAGTCCCAAAACACACCACGGAAAAGCATCAATCCGTGGCGTTGGTGAATGTCCCGTGTTATTATCACCGGGATGTCACACTGTCACATCTACCGGTGTGAGGTATGACACGCACCAGCCGGACAATTGCACCCTGTGCACGACTGCACGAACATCCCTGTCGTCCCAGTACTTCCACTGTAATCTAATTATTTTGCAGGAATCTGGATCAACAGTAACCGTTCCCTTTCTCCCCAGTAACAGCACCTAATTAACTGGGTCAAATCCGGCCATCATGGTAGGACACAGTGCTCACATTAATTGTGCTTTGTTCACGCGACATTACGCCCTTTCCCACGTTGCGACGCACGCATACCTCTCACTTGTCGCGTGCTTATATATGCAGTGGGTCGACACACGCACAGCCGAATTTTCGTATCTGTAGGCTAGGTAAATTATGTACTACCTTCGTCCCAAAATATATTAATTTAGAAGTGGATTTGACCACTTTTAAAACAATATATCTAGCACATATACTAGGAGGGGTCACGTACTCTTCTAGATGACTATATTTTAGGATGGAGGAAGTAACTTATATTCCATTTGTCTAAAAATATAAATATTTATGGTTAAATATGGTATATTTTATGACAACGAATCTAGAGAGAATTAATGTCTAATATTCATTATATTAGAATATATCATATTTTATCT
Organism: Leersia perrieri; assembly: GCA_000325765.3. Taxonomy (NCBI): domain Eukaryota; kingdom Viridiplantae; phylum Streptophyta; class Magnoliopsida; order Poales; family Poaceae; genus Leersia; species Leersia perrieri. The sequence goes on along the minus strand of CM002485.1, from coordinate 17,778,893 downwards.
AAAATATTTATATTGTTGGACGGAAGAATTAGCTAGCTAGCTAGCTCCGTCGCCACCGAGGCGCCGGCCGGGGAGCAGGATAGGGGGTCGCGTTGTATATATGCTGGCCCATCGCTCGGTTCGTTGCCGGCGCCGTGCGCCACGGTGAATTGTTGTCCGGCCGGTTTCAATCCGGTCGCGAGAATTATTACACGTACGGCTTCCCTCCTTCCGGTCTGCACGGCACATGTGCCGGCAAGGGGGGACCTCCCTGTGTAGTACATTTGGCCACCACAAAATTTACAACAACTGTATGCATTTTGCGTGTCGATGATCATTCCGGTCTCAGATGATCGATCAGCCTCTCGATTGGGCCAGTTAGACAGGAGTTCTGAACAGAGTTTTCAGAAAAATTGCAGCAAAATTATCGCACATATATGCATTCAGCAAAATCATATATCCAGCTATTAGTCTAGCTGTCTAGGTGTGTGCGCGCGCTTGCCGCTGATCCATTAAAAACAGATCGATATATATATATATATATATATATAATTTATTCTATCCTTCATGGTGTATGGCCTTCAAGGTT
>CM002485.1:17745421-17778225 GCA_000325765.3 Leersia perrieri | reverse complement strand
TATATATATATATAACAACGGCAGCGCTAGCTTATTTTGTACACAAGCCTGCTTAATCCACATGTGACATTAGCTAGATCGATCGCTGGTAGTACTGATCCGTAGCAGCTAGCAGTGAAGGTGTGACGATCACGATATGAGCTCTCCTGTTCTGACGTACGTCACTACGTCGTTTCAAGTCATCAACATGCATCGCAACATGCATGTACATATGTTTCACTCTTGCCAAATTAAACGGTCGGCAACTGACTAGCGTACGTACTCGCCGTGTCGATCGACTAGCTGGGCCCGGCCGGTCGGGCTCTGGTCCGTGTACGTACGTAGCTGATCGACCGAAGCATTGCGTTGCATGCATGCATGATGCATGCGTAGTTTCCGTTTAATTGGTCACCACGTGAATACGCTGACCACGTTCGTATGCACGTACGGCAACCAGTTCATGCGTTGATTAGCAACAGATGATCTGATCGATGATCGAATTAATGATTGATGATGCATGCATGCAACGTCAGTCTTTGGATTATCTCGTTCGAATTTATGGTGAATATGCGTAGTAACAATTATTCTCTTCCCTGGTACATGTAGTATATCATGTTGGTTGTTTTTTTTCGTTTTAGCTAAACATCTGACGACAGATTTCGTTTTGGTTTAAATCTGGCGAATTTTAGGCCATACGATGGGCATTAAGATCTGTGCTGGATAAAAATGAAAGTGCACTCTCGCGTTGGGAGTGGGGATCGAGCCTGTGATCTATGGGAAGAACTAATGGGTGCAAACCACTACACTAGAAAAAGGCTTTTCGATTAGTTACATGCGCTTTCCGTATAAGTTACAAATGTAACAGAATGTAAATACAATGTAATTACATTAGATTTGTTCAATGGTTACATTTGACAGATTTTCACTAAATAATCTGTCGCCAGATTTTTAGTCGGATCCAATGTAAATACATTTGTTCAATGGTTATATTTTTTTTTCATCTTGATCTTTTCCTGACAACAAGAAAATATGAGAGTGGAAGTCGATTTGTGATCACAAATCGACCTCCTCTACACTGACCTTGACCTTATCTTCACTACCTTTTCTCAACTAACTTATGAAGAAGAAAAAGGAGGATGTCTCCGATCTCCACCAGTTCTATAAAAGAAGAGAAAGATAGAGAAGTGGAGGTGTCCTAATCTCTAGCTTCAAAACCCTAGCACTAAGCTAGCCCAATCGATTTTGCCGTGTCGATCGACATTCGCCTAGCCGAAGAAGAGAAAATAGAAGAAGGAAGAAGGAAGAAGGAGAAGATCAAACTAGGAATCAATGGCTTCACAGCCCGTTCAGTAGGTCAATTTCCGCATCAAACAGAGGTGATCTGCTTTTAAGGTAAGAATCAATGGATCACGTAAATTAGACTTCAACATATCAGTATATCGTCTCAGGAGAAATTATCTGTATCCCTGATGAAGAAAAAAAAGGTAGCTTTCTGCGAATGTCGAGCACTGTGCAATGCAGCACTGGCACGTGCGTCGCGAGCAACCGTCGTTGTCTGCCACCTTGGACATGTTTTTTTCTCCCTGGCCATTCGCCGCTACGTTCAAGCATGCACGACAAACTGCCACACAGTTTACGCTCACAGTTACGCGTGCCACTATCTTTCTCCATCAAAAACCACAGAGAATCTGCAGAAAAGAGGAAGCAACTCTCCATTTCGATGCCACCTATTCCCTTTCGCCATCCATTGCTCCATCTATGATTATCTGTATATCACTAGTACCTATTAGTTCTTTTCTTTCTCTTCTTAATTACATCGCCTAAAATTGCCGATGTAATTATAGCAGTACACACTAAAACCATATTTGTACTACAACAGAAATCACTGTTTGTTACACAGATATAAGATGTCCACAGACAAGACGTTCTATATGTGTACTGCTGCTACTCTTAAGGAACAGTTGAAATTCTGAATTTCTCGATGGAAATCTGAAAGGGGGCGCATGCACACAGCGGGCGACATGTCAATGGCGCAAGCAGTTTAGCCGTTTTTGCATGGAATCATTCTGCAGCATCTCCCCGGCCCCGCGTTGGCAATGTACACGTACTACTTTTGCACAGCAGCTAGCTAGTTGGCCTTCTCTTCTCCATCTATATTTACAAGCTATATGGAGTATAAAATATATGCGCGGTTGCTTTCCTTCCCCTGCATGATTCCATGTAAACTTGCCAAGTACTCCTCCTCCTTTGGGGATAGAAATGTTGATGTTATCCCATCACGATGTCGCACTCAACAGTGTGTGGGAGAACGAGTGACCGATCGATCCATGCAAACAATCTGGTAGTAGGACAAGTCACAAGTACTATAGCATATACTACTTGCATTGCATATTACGTACCATGGTGATGGATATGGGGCAAATGCATAAAATGTGTAATACTGTAATGGTGGCAGGGGAGAAGCTGAGCTAGCTGCCAATAGATGCAATGTGGAGCATTGCATGAATTTTCGTGCCTGGATGGATGTCGGTCTTTCTGGGATCAGCTTGGGCAAGTCGCCTGACAAAAAGGGCTCGCATGCATGCAGGCACACCATGAAAACTCCAGGCTTTTTCAAGGCGATCGCCACTTAAGACTGGGCCATTGCCATGGTCACCATGATCGAGCGAGTGGTGAACGAAAAAGTTTTTGCTTTCTCTCAGACACGAGCTAATTGTATAGTTCTTCGAGCAAAAGGAAACAATATTTTTGCTATTAGCTAGCCATAGCTAGCTCCGGCTAATGGTTCATGCATGGGCACAATTATATCATGGAGATACATATATAGTGTGTTATCTGAACCTATTTTCCATGGAGGAAATGACAGTACCAATTAAGCTCAGATTTCAAGAAACACTGCATGGCCTCGAATCCGTCGCTTGGTGGTAGGTATGGAAGGATTACAAGTACATGAGTGAGATGCTTCCTGTCACCGTCTAGAGGATTAACGTTGTTTCCAAGGAGAATGAACAAAAAATGCAGCAAAAAGAAAAGAAGAAGAAGAAAAAACATCGCTCTAGGCAGGTTTGGAATGATTGTCTATCTCCACGCCCTCCTTAACAGTACGTACCTTGAAGTAAAATATTACTCCTCCATACTGCCGGAGTAGAAGAACAAGACAAGTGACAAGAGAAAACATATAGTAGTATAAAGCAAGTGCTATATAGGGAGAAAATTATGTACTGCTAGAGAAAAGATATACTGCAAGTGATGCTATAGGAGTAGTAGTATAAAACAAGTGCTATAGGAAAAAGAAATTTACTACTACATATAGAGAGTGAATTTGCATATAGAGGGTAACCTGCAAAGAACAAACACACCAAGTGATGCTCCTTAAGTCATAAGAATGAGAGACATGCGACTGTACAAGGAAGGAGGAACTTGTATTAACCCCATGCCCTAAAAGAGGGCCTGTGCAAAGGAGTTGTTGCTGGGGCAGAAAAAGAGGGGCCATGTCCATGCCCACACCTTCACCCCACTCCCTAAAAAGGAGCTCCCACTATTTCCTCCTCACTCACTCTCCTTTTGGTCCAATGCACAGCTAGCTCTTATGCTTGTCCAGTGCACTTCGGCTCAACACCAATTAGGTGAAAGACTACTCCTGCTACTGCAAGTTAAACTTAAACCTCACAAAGAAAAAAGATATATATTCCCCCTCTTATTGCTTGCATAGTACAATGCAACATGGTAGTGTCATTTGCTGATCACTTGTTATTACAGTGAAGTACAAGGGGTGATCATTGGAAATTGCTGCCAAGAAAAACTATTAAGCATCCACCAACCCCACCATGCCAACAAGGCAACATGGATACCAAGGAGACATAATTGATCATTCGACGGTACTCCCACTTAATTTGTTGAGTTAATTAATGTGATTGTTTTTTAAATGATGGAAGCAACTTTCAGCCACTAATAAACAATTAATGCTGACACGCAACCATTACACAATGTAAGCTAAATTAACTTAGAACCACGGCAGAAAAAAGAAGAGGAAAACATGAAAATCACCTTACCTTCAGAACGGTCAACCAGTAAACATCAACTTATATCTATAATCGAATGAATACGCTACCGGTTCCATGGTTTATGAATCTTATTAGTCGTCTGCCTAACTCTATATTTTGGATCTTCTATGAGTTGAGTGGTTGCAATATCTTTTCTGTGTTTTTTTTTTCGATTGAAACAGTCGTAGTCTGTGAAAGCACACATTACCTTAATTATGAGCAAGTTCTGAGAATGAATTAGGGTCAGTTTTCAGCAGTATGTAATTGTGTATGCATGCTTCTATTGCAATATATAAATGACCGAAAAGTTAAGAGAAGCCACCACTGGACTGCACAAAAAGCCTACTTCTTTTTTTCTCATTGGATAAAACCAAAAGCATGCATGCTCAACTATACAAAGGCTGCAAAAGGACCGCTGGTATCATGATTTGCTCAGAACAGGGTTGAAAATTGACGCTGCTCGTGGCCCATTTTGACCCACATACAAGAAAGCAAAAACTTTCTAGTGTGTCGAGGCGATGGCACTCCACGTACGCAGTTCTATACATCAAGGAGAATGCGATTTAAATTAATTTGCCATTACCCATCACACACCCTTCCGTTCTCTGAGAACTTATTAATTAGAAAATACCAATATAACTATTCGTGAGAACTACATCGAGGGAGTGTTATACTACATAGTCCTACAAATGGATGTCCGTTGCAACGGGCTGATTCCTTAGGGATACTAGATTTTTTTTGGTATCTGGGGTACCAGATTTTTTTTACCAGAGATACCAGACATACTTGGACCGGTACCCCCGAGGTACCACTGCAAAACACGAAGTACCTAGTCTTCTTCATTCTCTTCGGTGACTGTGTCCGGCCGGCTGCCGTCGCCAAGCTCACCGTGCCGCTGTCGTTGAGCCCTAGATCCGACCGCCCCCGTTGCCCCCGTCGTCGAGACGCTGTCTCCGAGCTCGCCGCGCCATCACCGTCGGCTCGCCGCCACAGCAAACGGCCATATCCAGCCGCCTCGGTGGCGCCGCCGTCAGATCTGGCCGTTTTTTTTACGCTGTCAAAGCCGCGGCCGGATCCTGCCGCTCCCAGGGTCACGCCGCTGGATCCGGCCGCCCCCTTGTGCCGCCGTCGTCGTCGCCGAGCGTCGGGGTCACCGCGGGGCGCGGGTTCGGTCGGGGGTCCGTTCCAACGGACCCACGCTCCGTAGTCTTTCTGTATACTATAAGCAAATAAACTACCAGTGAAAGGGGAATATAGTTGCCAAATTACTCAGTACAAGGGCTAAAGTACTCGGCAGGGCGCATTACCGTGTGCCAACCCTCAACGATGCGTGATTGGCAGTTTCACTGCTTTACCAAGTGGCATCCCCGTGGAATAGAGGATACCCACTCAGGATGATCAATAACGTAATGAGCTGAACCAACAACTTAGTAACGATCAGTAGAATGGCACAGGCCATTCACGGAACATGTTTTTTTTTTTAAAAAAAAATGAGCCACAGTGTGGAGTTCATGTACTATTGAACATAGAAGAAGAATAATATAAAGCTATATAGGCTTAAAAAGGCAATAGTTCGGAAAAAAAAAACCCTGCCATTTACAACATGAACGCATTCACCAAACATGATTGATATGATAGAACAGTGTGTTTTATATGTAACACAAGGTATACTTTTCATATTACCACAAGGACGATAAAAATCTTGGGAAATTCCGGCCTTTAAAAAAAAACTCAACAACTGAAGGTAGGAGACACATGGTAGATTCCCATTCTCTTGTAATGATAGGATGTGTTTTGGAGAGGCAAATTGATCAAATAGTTGAAATAGAATTAGTTTGAATTGAGTATCTATGTAACCCGACCTTAAAGATGCAGGCTTACCTCAGCTTGAGTATTCTCAAATAATCCCTCAATAGATAGAAGTTGAACATGTATTATATCCCATTTATTGCTCAAATACCACAATATCCTACAAAAAGATTGTCGAGATTTATCAGTACTTATTCTCTGTATGGTTTTAGTAAGATATGTTTACAAATGCACAAATAATTTTGCACACAAGCCTAACTCATTAGGGCTTCAAAGAATCTACTTATGAGCTACATAATTTCAAGATAATCTTAGTTGTATTTAGATGGTTTTGATTGATCAAAGGTGTGTGTGAGTGGTAAGCCTGTTCAACCTAGGCCCGGTCCAGTCAGTCCAACCCGACCTGGTTCATAAAAGCCCAAGCCCAGTGCGGCCCGACCATGCACTAGGCCAGGCTTGGGCCAAGATATTGCAGCCCGAAAGCTCGATATTTTTTAAAAAGCCAAGAAAGCCTAGCCCGGGAAGCCCAGAGGTTGGGCCGAACTCGGGCTTTACTTTTTGCATGTAGCATCGGGCCGGGCTTGGGCCTGGTTTTTTGGTTGAGCTTTTTCCAATCCTGGCCTGGCCCGAGGTTCGAACAAGCTTAGTGAGCGGTTCTAACCCTGACCACCACCCCCTCCACTCTTACCCCCGTCACCCTTTAGTTAGCATGTACCATGCCATCATACCTTTGTTAGAGATAGACTTATGGGATAACGGGGTAGTCCAATTAATATAAATTAGAATCTAATATAGATAAATTTATGTCTTGTACTCCAAGATCTCTCTTACATATGAATCTAGCAAAATATACATCAGAATACAATAGAATAACATACTCGTCTCCTCGTTGTCGCTACTCTAGCTTCCAAACTAATGTCTCTCGCTCCATGTCACGATGCTTATCTCATGTCAGAGGTGATGGTGATGCCATTAAACACTAGAGATGATGATCTCTCTTCCGTTCTTCTCTTGGTCTCTTAACCTCTCCTCCTTTTCTGATGACCATGGTGATCATCACGTAAATTTGAGTCATGAGTCTTGTGACATTATCTCACCTATGTTGTAGGCTTGTAGTGGTCAGCATGCTAGTTTATGCATATGGATAGATGTAACTAGTATAGATGCAAGCGGGTAGCCCGTTCCCGCATAAGATACATGCAAAATACACACCTTACCCCGTCTTGTTAAAACTACTATTACCGCTAAAAACATGCAAAATTTAAGTATAATAACCTCATAGCCCACAAGCCTGTCTCACCCACTAAAAACATTTCTCTAAGGTGGTGTTGCACGGCACATTGTGAGGAACACTGCCTAGACTAACGATGTGTAGAAATTTGGATCCTAGGCAACATGTAGAAATCCAGAAACACCAACAAAAGCCACAAATTAGACTAAGATAGTACTATATCAAGTCACATATCTTTCTTCTCATCATGCCATGGCCCTTGTTGATGAGTTTCACCATCACCCCTTCATAGTGAGATCCACCACCACTTGCACACGCCTAGCTCTGGCACTCTCCTCTGCCCTAAACTTAAATATGTCACTTCTCTGTCCTGAGCTCCAACCCTAGTTCTATTCCCCTAGCTCCGACACTCGTCTCCTCTCCCAAAATCCATTGTCTGCCTCTCCATCCTGAGCTCGACTACCTCATCTGTGCTCCTGGCTTCAACATTTCTCTCAAATATAAAACTGAATCATCTCCCCTCTCTCGAGGGCATCACCAGAGACCATTTTTACACCTATAAGCAAAGAAAAGAAGACCATGGAGAGGAGATCAGTTTTTAACTTCCTGAAATGACATATGTTTTTCAATTGTTGTGTGACTAGAGTTGTTCTAATGCAACCATTGGTGATAAATATGCATAAGGGATTTTTCTTCCATGGTTGCTCTTTTAATCTACGATCAGATTTGATTTTGGTTGAGGAGGGAACTACCAACCTAGGGCTATGGGTTTGGTAACGCTGTGGAACATAGGGCGGGTTAGTTTATCGGGCAGAGAGTATTGGGAGAGCTAGGCACATTGATCTCAAGGCAGAGAGATGGCGGCATAGCTCACCGACGAGGCCGAGTGATGGGAAGAAGATGGCTCGATGAACTCCTGGACTGCTCAGCTCTATTAATCAATGGCTTGGATCGTTATTTCTGGCTTTGAACACATCAGCTCGATCAGCTCTAGAAGTTGGGTTTGGGCTATAGGCTCCGTTCGGACGTACGTGTCAGTGGACTAGGCTGTGTTGCACACGAGACGCGTCGTATGGCAACTCCGCATAGAATTTTTTTTCCCCTCCATCCGCTTGCATCCCTAGAAATTAGCCTGGATGTGGAACGATCGATCGGGCCAACGGATCACACGTGCATGTCCACGCGAGAAGCAGCAAAGCTATAAGGGAGCGCATATAAGCTACGGGAATGGCCGAGATTGTACCGAGACGTGCAGTCGCATCGCGATGACGCGCGCGGTACGTGGGTCGATCGGCGTAATAATTTCGCTGCAGAAAAGGGGGAAAAGGCGAAAAAGATCTGGGGGTCCCGGCACGTACGTACGTACGCGCACTCGCGCGAGCAGGAGAGGCGCACACACACTAGCCAGCCAACCATAGCCAACCAGCCGGCCGGCCGGCGCCCGTCCCGTCCAGTCCAAGTCCACCACCACCTTCTCTTGTTAGATTCCACCCGCGCCACGCCACGAGAATACGAGATTCGCCTCCCATCCGCGCGCCCCACGTCCCCATCCGCCCGCATTCTCGTCCCCCCGCGCGGCCGGCCCACCAGCTTAGCGCCACGGGGGTCTAGCTCGATCGCCTACGCACGCGCGTCGCGCCCCGGCCGTAATCCATCCCCCATCGTCGTCGTCGTCGTCATCATCATCATCATCTCCTCGATCCCACCCGGAACCAACCAATCGGCCCGGCCGGGCGCGCGCGCGGCGCCGGCGCCCGCGATGCGGGTTCGCGTACGTCGCATCGCGGTCGCGCGCGGGCCGACCCCGCCCCCATGACGTTTCCATCACCGCTCCTGGTTCTGCCGTTTTGTAGCCTAGCTAAGCCTGCGCGAGCGTCGCGCGGAAGCGGTCGATCGGACGAGCCGTTTTTTCATCCTCTCTCTTCGACCGGAGTATGTACGTGCATGTAGGCGGCATGTACACCCATGCATATGCCTCGATTGCCGGACGACGATCGGTTAAAAAGGACAACCTCACACAGAGACATGCACACACACACCGCTAGCTAACAACGTACCTGTGACGGCTAGTGTTGTGTTCGTAGTACAAAAATAGGGAATTGGGGATATATATATAGTGCACATGAAATCTCACCGATATGTGATGGACACCTAAAGGAATTAAAAACACATTAGGGTTGAATTACTTGCGTTCACGAATATTGCACACACGCTAGTGGACACTCGATATGAATGTTTTGAGATTATGGATGTACCATTGGTTTCTCTTTTAGCTTGGCGCGCATGGGGGGCCCAACTAAATGACATGGGTATTCAAATGAATACCAAAAAATTTTAAAACATAGAGACACCAATTTATAATACATATGTGTATGAAAAAAGTAAAAATTAAGTTGTATTCATTCAAAAAGGTGTATTTTTCTTTCACCTCAACATTTCGAATACCCAAACTTGTTCTTGGGCCTGCCCCTGTTAATTAGCGCGTGTTAGAAGAAGATATCGTAGGCGTGTGAGTGTGGTGTTATATGTAAAGTGGTGCGCGGACGTGTATATCTGCCGGGTAATCGAAAAAGAAAATATAAACCAGATTTTCTTCCGATACATGCTCCTGTCTAATGCAGTGTTTCCTTCTGTTTTCATATGTACAGTGGTGTGTGTGTCAGTGTGTGCGTGTAAGTCTACCGTGTAATGAAGAAGAAAAAAATAAATCAGAATATTTCTTCTGATACATGCTCCTGTCTAAATGCCATTTGTTGTAAAACAGACTAAATAAGACTCAAAGCTACAGTTTTTTATTTTACACAATGATTGTGAACTGTTTCATTCTGTTTTAACATTAAGAGGCGTGATCTTACCGGTAAGTCAGACATTAGTGAAAAAGATTAAAATATATACTAGTACAAATTAAGGAAAGCTGACTACTGGCTGAGGACAAAATAAAGTAAGTGCAGCAGGAGCACGCTGTCAAAATAAGATTGTGTAATCTGGTATAGTGGGACGGCTGCAGCTTCTGCATGAAAAAGACAAGGAGAAAGTGCGCAAACTTATGATTTTTCTAGAAATGGTTCTGAGCTCATGATATCACCCCATCACCTAATCCTCTCAGAGACCCGGCATTCCTCATCCTTCTCTTTTTGTGCTATTCGTCGACCTGTTATGTTTTCATAATGCCACTGATTAGTTCCTCTTAACAACTATTGTTGTCCTATACTGCACAGCATCAAGATCTAAGTATTTAATTATCTGATTAAGTAGTATTTAATGGGCAGAGAAACTAATGTGTCAACGACAGGCCGGCCATTCCTTCAAAAGATAGCAAAGGTCTTAGCCTGCAATAGTCAACAAAAACTTTGATCTATCATCTGGTTTCTTGGACCAACTACGTACAGGAGCACCAAACTATTAGCTGCTCTGCCGTACGTATCTTTTCACTTGAAATTTATGGTGAAAAGAAATGGTCCCTAGCTTTAGTTTGTGTTCCAAATTAATCAACATAAGGCCGGCCATTTGTCAAGCTTAATTAACCAATTGTTACAGCAGGCCGGCAGGTCAATTCTTTCCAAATTAATACTTAATCTGACATATAAGTCAAATGTATCAACGACTGTAGGATCAGGGGTTACTCTATTCAATATACATATTCGGCTATAACTTGATTTCTACTACTAATATTTTAGTATCAACTTGATATATCACATGTCTTTTAAATAAGAATCCAATCATAACAAATTTGAAATGGGGTTCATTTTACAATTAACTTAATATTTAAACACAAATGACACGCATATATAATCTTATATGACCAAATTATATGTATTGAGTTGCCGGTATTAACTAAGGCCCTAGTGCTGCCTAGTAGTGCGGTTTGCCGTGTTGTTGCAAATGGAATAGATTGAGGGAAAGGTTATAATTAATTAATTTGACCACAATGCATGCACAAAAAGGAAATATAAAGTAGAAGCACATTTATATATATGGTCTATCACTAGCAAAGTGGAGTAGCAAGCTTTAGTTAGTGCTTTCATGCTTGATGAAGCTAGAGAAGTACTAGGCCGTGCAAATGTCTGCCCTAAACTTTTCTCCCATCAAAATGACAAGAAGTTACATCTCAACAACCATGCAAGAATTAGAAGCACATGAATATCCGCAAGATGCTAGCTAGCTAGATGGATAATACTATATAGCTACGAGATCGATAACGGTACCCATGACAAAACCATGCACGTAAATTTCTCCAGAATGAAGAAAGTTGTTAACCCTTACAAAGAAGAAACACAAACGAAAGGGGGGAAATAAACAAGAAGATGGAAGCAAAAGGAAATCAAAATCATCTTCTCGCCAAGAACTTGTGGCGATCGATGAGATAAAAATCGATGCAAATCTAGGAACTAAAACTATCATCTCCCTCCTCCATCACCACCAGGTCGCAACCAATGTGTACGTACGTACGTGAGCCATTTCTGTAGCTTCTTCCTACGCTGTTTCAAAATCCTACATGCCAGCTGCGTGTGAGCCGCCATTAATGTCGAACATGCGTTCTAGCTATGGATCGATCATGCCATTTCTTCAATTCCATGCTAGCATTCCACTCACCGAGCTTGATCAAATCGATCATGGCCGCCATGCGCTTGCCCACACCAGAGGCTGCTCCTTCCATGCGAGGAACACGCCTGCTCCGGCCGCCGAATCGTCCGTGCTAGCGTCGCGCATCGACCACCCTTCCCTATACCGGCGAAGAAGCGATCGCACGTCGTCGGCGACGTCCTCGCTGAATGCCACCGGCGAGAACCCGGCCGACCGCATGCGCCGAGCCCACGCCGCCGCCGTCTCCCGCCGCTCCATCGATTCCGACGCCGGGCACGACACCAAGTCGACAATGGCGCGCCCTGCTCCCCTCTCCAACGCTAGCCTCTCGTTGCTCGTCTTCGGGAAGCTCTCCTCGAGCGAGTCCATGTATGCCGAGAAGAATCTCAGGCCCTCGCCGAACACCTTGAGGAACGCCGCGTCCGTGTCGGCTTCCTCCGACGGCGCGTCGGCATCGGACGACGCCGCCACGAGGTCGGCCTCCTCCTCGACGACGGTGACGACGCGCGGGTCGAGCCGCCGGAGCGACGCCGCGAATGCGTCGCGGCGGCGCGCCTTGCCCGGTGCTACGCCGCGGAGCGAGTTGACGCAGTTGACGGCGAGCGCGGTGGTGGCGCCGCCGTCGCGGAGGTCGAGCGCGTCGAGGTCGAGCTCGGCGAGGTCGCCCGAGTGGTGCACGGCGCGGAACCGGAACGGCACGCCCATCAGCCGGGCGAACTTCTCCATCCGCTGTCCGATCTCACGCATGACGCGCTGCACCGCCGCCGTGGGCGCGGACGGCGCGGCGGAGACCACCGTGGTGATCGACAGGTGCGGCGTCTCGTCGGCCGAGCGCGTGGCCAGCGCCTCCAGCAGCGTCGGCCACTGCGTGCAGAACGTATTGCTGAGGTCGAGGATGTGGAACCTCTGCGCCGTGGCCGAATCCGACGATGAAGCCGCCGCGGCGGAGGAGGCCTCGAGGAAGGACTCGAGGATTGCGCCGTTGGCGGCGACGTGACCGAACGACGACCACGGGCTCAGCTCCTGGAACCGGAGCGCCGTGCGGCGCGTCGAGTCAAACGACGTGTTGCGGTCGGACGCCGCGGCGAGCGTCCGCAGCGTGCGGGGGCCGGACGAGGTGAGGCGGGCGAAGAGGCCCTGGAGGAAGTAGGACGCCAGCTTCTGCTCCACGTCGCCGTACGGCGAGGCGAGCTCGTTGAGCATCCACATCAGCTGCTGCACGCGCTGGCTGTCGCGCGCGGCGACCGAACGCGCGCACTCCAGCAGAAGCTGGCTCGCCCACCTCCCGCCGCCGCCGCCGCCTACCGCACCAGACGACGCCGTTCCCCCGCCGCCGCCGCCTCCACCAGACGACGACGCCGGGGACGAGAAGTCGAGGTTGAGGTCAGGCGGGAACGACAAATCCGCCGCCTCGAACAAACCATGCCCACCGCCAGCACCCGCGGCGGTGGACGACGTCGACAGCGGCGGCGTCGGAGCGGACGACACCGGCGGCGGCGCGCCGTGGTGGAAGTGCTGCTGATGCTGCCTCGAGGACGACGACGAGGAGAAGTCTTCATCCATGTAAAGCTGGTGGGCGTTGCCGCATTGATCTTCTTGGTACGGCTGCTCCAGGTAGTAGTAGTGCTGCGGCGGCGGCGGCGGTGCTCCGCCGCCGTAGTAGTACCCGCCGCCGCTGTTGCTGCTGTGGTTGTGGTAGTAGCTGTAGGACGCGTTGGTCTGGTGAGACGACGACCTGGAGCCGCTCGACGTCGTGCTCCTCGAGTTGTAGGAAGCCGACTGCTGCTGCTGCTGCTGCTCGGACGCGGCTTGGAGGCTAACCAACCTAAACAAAGTATCCATCTAAGCAGCAACAACTACGGCGACGGCTACTTGGAGGAGGCAACATATGGCGCAGTAAGGCGGTAACAAGGGATTTTAATGGCGAGCCGAGTCTATTGGGATAGCTAGCAGCAGCTACACAACCTAGTAGGCATGTATGAAAATTCCGAGCTGGATTATGCAGGCGAGGTGTCTGTTCTTTTGATGCGCTCTAGCTCACTCTGTCTGCTATTCTCTCTCTTTACTTCTCTTTTGGTGAGATCGATAACATTTGCGTAGCTTTTGGCCGGATCGATGAGAGGGAGAGGGAGTGGTGGAGGAGGAGGAGGAGGAAGAAGGGGGGATGATGCCTTGCTCTGATTGGAGGGGTTCTTTAAATTTACCGGGGGCAGAAGCAGCAGCAGCGGCAGTGGGTGTGGGCGCCTTTTGCTGGCTGGCTGCCTCTCTCTGCCTTTGCTTTGCTTTCTCCATCTCGATCTCACTGCCGAGGCTTGCCTTGCTTTTAGGTTTTTTTTGGTTGGCTTTGCTAACGAACTCAAAGAGAGTGCAACGCCCGCGACAGTGTAGGGGGTGGATGGAGTCATGGTGGAGTGGTGGACAACTACTGCCACTCTGCAAGTAGGAGTACTGTTTAATATTTCCCACAATTCTTTTGCATAAACTTAATTCGGTTTGTCACAATTATCTAAAAAAATTATTATCACCTTTCATGTAAGAGAGACACAATAGTTTCGTATCAATTCATATACAGTGTGATAATCTATAGACATACATGATCTAGGTGGTGGAGCGACCACACCACCCGACAACATTGGGCGACCGCTTGGGCACGTCGATATATGTGCTACACAATTTCTATGTTACCGTTGTGGTTGAGTAGAATTCTTGTAACAAACTTAGTGTGATCAAATTGTCCGAGCTCTAAAAATTTGTTGGCTCTAAAGAAATAGAAGTATTTTTTTTCATGTTTTTCAAAATAAATCTGGACAATGCAGGGTACTTAGGCAAGTAGTCAAACAAAGACAAAATAAATCAATTAAGCACACAGTCTGTAAAAGGTGTAAGTGATTTTGGCTCTCTGACAACTCTCACAGACATTATTTAGGCTGGCCATACATACATCTTTCCCTATATGTAAGAATAAATTGTAAAAATGATTTAGAGCAACATGTACCCTCATTTCTTTTGCCTCTCATTTGGAACGCAAGTACATGAAAATTACATGATTGGAGTGCCCTAGCATCTTAAATCCTATGGACTGAGAAAACTTTAGAAATGATCGTTTGGATTGAACATGCAAAACATAGTAATCAGAAGAGAGATAGACACAAATGAAAGAGGTTTAAGCTCGTGTTAAAATTACTTCAAAATCCCTATGTTTTGAGCCATGCTTGTTCAAAATACCCGGGCCGGTCTGGGCTTTGGAACAGGCCTAGAAATAGCCGGCCAAAAAAATCCTAGGCCCAAACATGATGACACATAAAAATCAAGCCCGAGGCCCGAGCCCAGGCTTTCTTGGGTCGGGCCAAGCTTACTCATTTTTTTGGGTTTTCTCGAGCTTCTTTTGGGCTTCACTACAACCTAGGCCTAGACCCAGACTGGCATGTGGTCCTGTCGGTCCGGGTTTGGGATTTTTTGTGCTAGGCTAGATCGGGTCGGACTTGAACAAGCTTATTTTGAGCCATCTCGAAGGAGTTGTGGGATTCTTATATAGCTTTTCATTTGATTCGAAAGAACGTATAGAAATTTTTTTTCATATGATTGAATTCCTCCGAGAATCCTTTGTCGTGTACCCTAGTTTCTTTTGCCTCTTTTCAATGAACACATCTCACTAGCTTTGGTTAGGTTTGACTTGTGGCTTTTCCATTTGGTATTTTTACTCCATGTGAGATTCCTCCAAGATGTACAGATCAAAAAATCCAAATAGATTGTTTAGAGATGTTGTAACCTTTATTCTTGTACTCCCACCAAAATTAATGGTTTAGATGAACATATATATGCTTTGGTGCCTTCCTCTATTCACCACCAGCTATATGCTAGACGCCTAGACCTGATTTTGTGGACAATCGTAGAAATTGTCATTTCTGATTTTAAACATAAGGCCGCAGAAACTGCACGAAAAAAAATCCATTTTTTCTTTCGTGGTCGAATTAATGGTTTCTACTCAAAGGACCTGTTTCATAGGCAATTAAAGCTGTTTAAAATATATAAAAAAACAGGATTTGCCACTTATGTGCTATAATATTGGAGATAGTGACAATCTTGAAATACATCTACTACGGATGGAGTGGAAAATTCTTAAACCCCATCAAATGATGGTAGAGAAAAACAAGATTTGGCATATGTTCTCAATTATGCAGATTATGGACGATGGATTATCAAGGACACGCATCCTAATCTCCTAAAGGGCATGGTATTTGTAAAAACTTTCTTCATGATCATTTACTAGAATTTTTTTTGAAGAACTTCTTAACTTTAGTTTATTCACTTGTCTGTGCACTCAAATAATTTTCATAAACTCGGTTTTAGTCATCATCCATCATTGATCATAACATTCAAGCTGGCCTATTCTCTCTGTCCAAATATATAAGCTTTTGGTTTTAATTTATCACATCTTGTATTCCAGCCCAAATATCCCAGCTCAAATGCTTATTGTTGCTTGGAGGGAGTATTCGAGCTAGGTTGATTGACCCACAAATTGTGGTTTAGTAGGGTTTGCAAAATTGATCCAACGTCGTCCAGTTTTCATGAAAATTGTTTATTGCTGAAAACCTAGAGGCCTTAACTGGTTATACGTATGGAATTCATTGAAAGTTGTTGATTTCATCTGTTCTTGGTCAGCTTTGGGCAAATCAACAGGACTAATTTCCCCCTCGAAAACGGCATTGTAAACATTGGGTGTTAGCCATCAAAGCTAGGAGAATCCTTTGAAGTCTCGCGAAGTGTGCTTAGCTGAATTGATTATATTTCTAGTCACGAAACTGCTCACCTAGGTTAGAATCATAGATTTGATATGGGTATTTGCATTTATGGCTAATATTGTTTAAGTGATATACGACATACACATGTGGTGATTTTGTCAATATTAAGATATGTCGACCCTGTCTTCGAAGGTGATTATAGGAGACGTTGGAAGTACATGTGCACACATTTATAGGAGTGAGCATGCGTGTGCATCTATATTGTGTTTCACAAGAAAACAAAAATCCTCCGAAGGGTCTAGAACGTTTCAATTTAGAAGGAATTAATCAGAGAAAGTCTTCTACGTGTTTCCAAACTCTCAGAAATCCATGCAAGAATCCCACATATCAACACAGGGCCTTAAAGCACTCCAACATCTGAAAACTAACATTAATTAAAGCACTCCAACATCTGAAAACTAACATAGCACGTTTTTGGCCGTTTCAATTTCTGTACAAAAGCGATTCCCCGTCGTCCCAACAATCCTGGGATACATCAAAGACCAGCTAGTGCGCGCCTGAAATGACCGTTCAGGCCAGTACGACAGCAACCTACCTTGGAGGCTTTGTCAGGCATCAGCTGCTGCTGATATGAGTTGAGAGGGGAAAAAAATTATTCCCTTGCTGCATGCCATGCCCCTTGCTCGATCGCATTGCCCCTCCAGGAATTATACTCTTCTCCTGCTCATCCTCTACTCCTACACAACAGCAGCAGCAGCAGCAGCAACAGCGCACTACGTACTACGTACACTGGCAAGCCCATCAGTAGGCTGTACACATGCGCGACACATGAGAGAAAGGCTAAAGAATATGCAGATCAGGCTTGAAGCAAGTAAAGGCAGGCAGGCAGCAGCAGCTAGCTAGCACGGCAGAAAAACAAAAGGAGCTAGCAAAAGCTGGAGCTCGCACCGAGAGCACGGCGTGCACGCGGTGGTGGCCATCATCATCGTCGTCGTCAAAGGCCGGCCGGCCACTACACACAGCCATATGCCCATATACAACTACTAGTACATTCTTTGAGATCTCCTTTTGGATAGTAGAGAAAGGTCCTAGATACACGGCCTTCTTTTGGATTTTGCCACGAATTTATCGCCCGTTTCAATTCTCTCCTTTTGGAAGGCCAAAAAGACAGGGCCCTGCATATGACTAGTGAGTGACTACTACCTTTCCTTTTCCTTTTCTGAAGAACAAGAACCTGTCTAACATATCGTTTGATTAATTATCACGTACTCCACTCCACTAGTTGGGATCGATGGATGCCGTTCGGCCGGCCAGCCGGCACTGTAGCTAGTCTAGCTTAGCTTTGTTGCTCCAAAAAAGATAAATGTGTTCGTGTCTCCTTCGATCGTGGTATATGCATTGCTACCGCTGCTGTACTGCAACACATCTGCATGCAGGTTTTGCTAGCAGCTGTTGCTACTGCTGCTCTCTCACTAGCTAGCTCCCACTTTCTCTCTCCCTCTCTCTTTCTTTACCTAATATCATATGCTAGATCGTGCAGGGATGGGGTCGTCGAAACGCAGGGACCTGTCCGGACGGGTAGGTCGAGCACTGTACTGACTGATAGAGAAGTTGTGTTATGAGTTGGCGGTATTTGACTGTTGAGCTGTAGCAAAGCATGCAGTACGTGCAGCAGCTGATGGTTTTGGCCATGATCAGGGGTTTGAAAGAGAGGGAGGAAGGGGTCCGTTTGATTGATATATCATGTTGGATTGTTGGTTAGATTCAGCTAGAGATAGCTCACTGAATCGATCAAGGACTCATATTGGCGTGTACTACTCATGCCGAAACTTTGATAGGAAAACTTCTGAGAATTATCTGAACCCCGGCAAACGCCAGCAACTTGGCACCTTCTTGCAGAACGTATACCTCCAAAACACTAGCTAGTGTCCCTCTTTCATATCGATAGTCACATCTCACATGTTACTGTATTTAATCAATTATTTTTTTTTGTACAACGGTATATTGCCCTGTCAGTTATAAATGTTCACGAAATGCATCCTCAGAAATTAAAGGTGGGGACACATCTATTTTTTTTCCAAACGAAACGTACACGGCATTAATTAGGGGTTTTATATTAATATAGCAAAAAAATTTACTACATATGTCCCATAATATAACAAAATTTAGCGTCTACACGGCTATTAACAAGAAGGTAAAAAAGACTTAATTAGTTATCTTGTTAGGATGGGTGAGATATACCTAGACTAGTCGCTAACTGTAATAAAGAAAAAATAAGTATGCGTAGTTTTGTAGTAAAAGTCATCTTTTTAATTAGTATCATACATTACTATATTTTAGGACAAATTTAAATTCTAAAAGTTGTTTATTTGGGATGGAGTACCAAGAGGCTGTAGTTAAGGGAAAAAACAAGCTGTCACGTCACACGCCTAAAAAACATGAATATATAACCAAGGAACAAATAGGAGCATGGCAATGCGGTTGCACTCTAACTCTATCCAAGCCTTTGGGTTAAATAGGGAAGGGCCGAGAAAAAAATATGGATTAATTCACCCCATATAGACCCACTATCATGCCCGTCTAATAGTGGGCAAAAGCGTCCCATAAGAAAACAAGCCATTTGGAGAACAGATAGGTAGGAAGTTGATCTTCAGACAACATCTCCAAGGAGGTCGTGACATCGAGGACAATATTGTTGTTCATCCTCAGAAATCGGACACGATTTCACCCGAAGAGTCCATCAAGGAGAAAAAGAAGCCACCACAACAACCCCAAGAAGATTGTGGTGCCAAAAGCGCGGTAGTTGTCTACTCGAATCTGGCCATGCTTTAGCCCGAAAACTTCCCTCCCCTCCCTGCATCCATATTGTTGCCATCGACCACGATTTGAACATCTACGGGCCTCCAACATGCTGTTTGAAGACTCTCAAATCGTTGCCCCTGCTATTTATCTCGCCTCCTTGGGCCACTTCGCACTACAGGGTCTAGCCTCACCAAGCTAGTCGTCTCGCAGTATGTAGGCTATCGCACCACATCGCTAGGCCAAATCTGGCCTCGCCAAGCACATGCATCACCTTGCATCGCTACTCCATGATGTTTCATTGCGTCACGGTGTCAACTCGCTCCTCGGTTGCCACACGCCATCAACCCACGTCGTCATCACCTTGTTGCATGCCACCCACATGTCAAAGTGCTAGATTTTAACCAGCTTCACCGGATCTAGCCACAGGATGCCATATCCAAGCCACCACCTCCCTGCCTCATTGCCACCTCCGCCCACTGCAGCTAGTGTCCAATGCAACTAGCGTCCATGTATCTAGTGTTGTGACATGGTTTATTTTCTCCTGGCCACCGCATGACACTTCAGTAGGAGCGAGATATAGGACGCGGAAGGGAAGGGGTGGCAACTAGGGGCTTTTTTTCACTTGAGTCACCCACGTGGGGATCAAATGGGGGCAACCGTCCTCATATGGGTTGCCGTTAAGAATTCTCATACATGTTCTTAGAGCAAGGATATGGAGCGGAGAAGAATGAGAGGGAGAGAGAGAGAGGAGTCGCCTTTTATGTAAGGCGTAACCTCTACGCAACTTTAACAACAAGGTCAATAGTATTGTTGGTTGAGGACTCCAAGAATATACGATTCATCAAAAGTTGGTCTTAATGTTGATGGTCATTAAATACCAAATCCGACCGTCAATTCCCACATATAATATATTAATTAAAATGACATATTAAACATAGTGGTAGGGTTTATTACTAACCATTTTCATAGGTGTTGGTGAAATATTAGTATGCAGGGATTATATGGAGAAAACACACCTGTCAAGTGAAGAAACACACCTCCGTCGATGAATCAGGTGTGACTACATGGATTTGAGGGCCCACAAGTCACTATAAACTTACTCAAAATGGGCCTATTCGCAGTGTCCAAGCTGAAGGAGAGGCCAAGAGGCGGTGCGAGGGGTCGGCCGAACCTCTAATTCAACCTAATCACCTCTGGCGTTGCTGTTGACGCCAAAATCTAGATGATTCTTTACTAGATTCGGTTAAGGAAAGGATGAGTCGCTGGAAAGAAGAGGCCGAAATCAGGAAGGAGTCGTGAAGACCGCAGATTCACAGTTTAATTTTATCTATTAATTAGGCATATTTCAACTATTTCCTTACGCAATTAGGAAGGTTTGTTAGTTTTCTTTTCCTAGCCAATTAGGACTTATATATTTTCTTTTTTGTTAGGAAAGTTTTGTCTCTAGTGTCCGATTAGGACTCAATAGACTCATGGGTATAAATTGTGTATCGAGGTCCCTGTAATCTTTATCCAATAATCAATACAACTTTCAGCGCATCGCCACCCTAGCCCACTAGGTTTTCGATGAGGCTGTGTTGTCGGGTCGTGTTGCATCAGTTAAGTCTGAACTACGGAGGGGGTACATCTCGTCAAACTTCACGCGTATCGGTAAGTTGGTACTTTCTCGTTTAAGTCCAATATACTTAACAGCTTATACGTGTGTCGTGTATCATATATATTGTCTAATTCTATATTAGCTTTGTACATTAAGATCGATTTACTTGAACTAGGGCTTCCTCGTTTAGCGAGGTCCGATATTCTAGTTGAGGTGCTAGTTAGGACTTCCTCGGTTCGGTTCGATATTCTAAGTAGGTTTCTATCGGTTTAAGGTATTAATGCTAAGCTGATACGATACAATATATCCACTACTATATATGCTGCTAATCGGTACAATTAGATCGGCTGGTGATAATCTTGGCGTAAGCTGTCTTGGTTAGGTCTGATCCTTCGAGCTAAGATTAGAGCTGATCGGTTTAGGTGCAGTAGCTAGCAGTGTTTATAGTTCCATCAGGGTTTCAGTCGGTGGACTGATATTCTGTTTAAGTTTTAACTTGATCAGTATATCCATCACCTTGTGTAGATTTATCGGTTAAATAGTGTTTCCCTATTTCTTTCAATCTTATGTTGCAACATTTAGGTCCGATCTATCAAGATTGCTAGCAATAGGTTTATGTCTACTAAGTCAGTAAATTTTTTATACAATGTTACATTTGAGGGTTAGCCGATGAGTTATCATTTTACTATATCCAAGTGTTGTACCAGCTTTTCATGTCATATCCTGGTTATAGTCGAAACTAGCATAGAGCTTATTTGTTTATCTGATTACTTAGATCTATGTCTAACATATAGCCGATTGATTACCAAAATCCTATCGACATCGGCTGGAAGCGCATCATCATCGGTCGTTCGACCAATCGACTCCTAGATCAACACATCGACATTAGCTGAAGGTGCAGCTGCACATCGGATTGTCAGCCGATCAGCTTCTTGGTGATCAACGTACAACCATCTTGTCAGTTGCAAGATCAAACTGATTGGGACGCCCACATTCTAAGATTTAGGACCTGTATTGGAGATAACAGATCTATCAGGCCCTCGT
This sequence comes from Leersia perrieri, assembly GCA_000325765.3. Classification (NCBI taxonomy): domain Eukaryota; kingdom Viridiplantae; phylum Streptophyta; class Magnoliopsida; order Poales; family Poaceae; genus Leersia; species Leersia perrieri. The sequence continues at coordinate 17,756,394 of CM002485.1, read as the reverse complement.
GTGTCCGCGCACAAAATTATTTTGAGCGAACACATCGTTTGGTACGTCGGAGACATAATTTTGTGTCAACAACCCTTCATCCCCTCCTTCCACGTGTACGAAGATCCTGACCCCTGATGGAGGTTAGTGGTGGTTGCCGTTTTAACTGTCGACCTATGGGCCTATATAAGGAGGACTTCACTCACTTCACAAGACACATAATTCTTTGGAGTACTCTCTCCTTCCTATCTAGGCTTAGCTACTTCTTCATTGCATGAAATATGTTGAAATTAAGGGGAAGCTTTGGAGGAGTGCCCGAAAATTTGGCACTTTCTCCGACTTCTACCTTGGCAGATGCAGCTTTCTTGGAGGAATTTTGGAGCAATATCTAAGCTATCGGTACACTCAGCTCTAGGTTCGAAGAACCTTCTTCTGTAAAGTAAGTATTCGTCCATTCGGGAGCCTTTCTTATGGTATTAATTACTCAGTCTAAGTGAGATAAGATTTCATCTTTGCAGGCTTATTGCTTAGTGATAAAACTAGGTAGAGAAGAAAGTTCCTGATCAACACTAGAGTTGTTATTAATAACATAGACATGATATCTATGTTAGAGATTACCTTTGTTTATTATGTATCACATGGATTTGTTAGAGGTAGACAGTAGGTGGTGACAACCCTGAATACCATCCTAGTAATCCTCCACGTACTCATAGAGCTATAGCCGAAAACACGCTGGCATTTAATTTAGCTTAGATAATTAAACCACTTAGAAAATTCTGTCGAGCCTATCTAGCTTACCAATTATTGTTATCCTTGATAGTCTTAGCCTTAGATATATTACACATGTCCCCTAAGTTCGATAGCCTTTTGGGGTCACCAGAAGGTGAAGTGCTACAGTGGTATTTCGTATGCTTACGGATTTATCTATGGCTATATACATGTCAACACACTTAATAGTTGAACGAACTAATATTTTTGAGAATTTTTGTGGTCATTGAGAGGTACCAAAAATTTTAGTATCAATTTGATACCTATACCAGACGTATTGAGAGTTACCAAACTTTATACTATAGCACGAAACTATATTCTGAAAATGTGCAGCTTCGGCGGCATGATTGCACAGTTTGAGAATCGCACACGTATAATGTGTACAATTTCATTTCGATCATCACATATAATAAAATCCGAATCGATTATGAGCTAAGATAATAAGCAACCGAGTGGTCCAATATCGAAAGCCAGAGTCTGATACCACGACTAATTGGTACTGTATAAATTCTGAAACTCAGAATAGATACTCCATGATCTTATAGCGCACGTCATATTGCAAAACGAAGCAACCATCTCTCTGCAAGGCCGCGTGTCACAAATTAAGGGGCCGGGGAGTGTAACAATAGTAATATCTCCGTCCCAAAATATAGACATTTGTTGATTTTCGGACGTCACGTTTGACCATCCATATAATTCAAAAATTTTGTGAATATATTATTTATTTTATTATAATTTGTTTTATCGTCAGATATATGACTTATTTGTTTTTATATTTCTATAAATTTTTTGAATAAGACGGATGATCAAACGTAATGCGTGGAAACCGATAAATGACTATGGGACGGAGATACTAGATTCAATCATTTAGCCCAAGAAGAAAACAGTAGTATTAAATTGCACATGCTGCAAATGTGCATATAGCCGCAATTTTGTATGCATAGTCAGATCATGCATGGGTCGACATGGGGTACCTATACCTACTACTGTACTGCCGCCGTAGATGTAGACGCAAAAGTGACAAAATTCTCATAGTTTGTACGCTTCCGTAGTAGCAGGCACGCAGTGCATAGCATGGACGTCATGTGATTGAATTTGGCCTGATTTCGTTTTGCACCCGGTATGGCACGATAATACTGCTGCACATGGCATGTATACAGACGTAGTGACGTACTACAGAGGTATATACCCCCAGCAAATAGAATTTTCAGTCCAATGATGATCATTGTGCCCCAGCTAGAATCCATATATGCCCAGTTTGGTTTGCCTGAAAAATGTCACAAGCCAACAAACTGGACTGAAAAATGGCAGAAGAAATACATCCATATCATCTCAGAGTTGCCACTGTTGTAGCAGCTGTAGTTCTTATCTAAACACCCTGTTTTCGTCCAGTTTCAGAAAATTACATCCTGAAGATCGATAGAGAGTAGGTGCAGCATGTTTGAACGAGATGCATCTTTCTTGGAGAAAGCCAGAAAACTAAATTAACCAGCTTTGCAACCCCAATCATGAAGAGAATCTCTGAAGTGGATTCATCCGGGCGTTCAGAATTTGCCTTTCTTTTCTCTCTTCTCGACGCAACGCAGTAGCTTTGGCTGCCATGTATGCCGGGAACTTCTTTTTCTTCTTCAATTCTTCAACCTCCTTATTTGAATCGATCGAACAAGGTGGGCAAAGTACGGGGACATCATGATTCTGCACTTGTCTCAGGACTCAAAGCAATCACGCATGCCCATATAAAACAGCCGCTGCACGGTGTCTTTTTCTCTGGTTTGTCGTCTCCCCGTTCTTCGATGTTCAACGACATCATCCACGCCTTTCCTATCACCGGCCGTAAATCCGCAGTCATGCGGGCAAAAGACCTACACGGTTAACTAGAGCTTGTTTGGATTGAGACAGTCGTCAGGATGACCATAAACCACCTTTTCTAAAAAAAAATACTCCCTCCGGATTTAAATGGATGGCGTTGGTTAGTACATTTTTAAACTAACCAACGTCAACTTAAAAAAATACCGAGGGAGTATTACCATAGATAAATTTACATGTTGGCATATTGCAAAATTTTAATTACTTAAGTTTCTTTGTCTTATTTGTTACAAAAATTTTAAAAAATTCGTGGAGCGTCAGTGGTGTTTATTTACCAAAATTTTGTCAACATATTTTATTTTCAATAAACCAGGTGGATTGACAATGCCAGTTTTATAAGTATGTATAGAAAGCAGCTACCCATCAATTCACTGTTCATGAATTGTGGGAAAAGCTTATCCTCCATGGTACATAATTGTTTGGAATTTTTTTATCTCATCTATCTTTTCATTGTAAGTTCTCGCCTATTGCTGCGGTGGTGGAGGCGCGTTCAACCACTATGAATTTAAATCCTAATATATACAAATATAGTTGTTGTGTGCATTCTTAGTGTTTGTAGATCGGACTGTTATTACTATTATTCCTTTCAATTTGCATTTTGATGTTAACCCAGTGCAAAGTGTGACTTATATTGATGTACCCTAGTGCAAATTGAAAGTATACGATATATCCGGTGCAAAGTGAAACAAGGTACGTTTTACCTAGTGCCAAGTGCAATTACTCATATATCAAAGAGCTATTTTCATTATAAATATCCAAGTCTATTTATAAATAAAAAAGCGCGCAATATGGATAAAATCTCACTAGCAGGAGTATTTTGGTCATTTATATGGGCATTTTGGTAATTGACTAAGTAACAAATTACCTACCATGTTATCATTAACTTTGCATAAATATTCAAGTCTATTTATAAATAAAAATATAATTACATTTTCCCCACAATATATACCCCCATAGTACTATACATAGTACTTAAACTACACGTGCTACCGACGTGAAATTTCACTAGTAGGAGTACGAAGTTATCCCAACCATTAGATCAGTACAGTACTTCTACCGTCCTGATTTATTAGACATATTACAATTGTGCACCTATCATTTTTTCCCTTTGTCCTTTTTTCCCTTCTAACTGCTGAGGTACAGAATTTCCATCAAATCACAGCCTTTACAGCTAAGGTCCATCGATTTACTATCCATGTGTTTGTTAAAAAGAATTTCTGACGTGTTCTCCTTTTAAAAAAGAATTTCTAAAGACTAGTATTACTATTTCTTAGAAGCTGCAAACTGCCTGTGACAAACTTTCGAATTGATTGGTATATATTCCAATGACGGTGCTTGATGCAATAGTCAACTCATTTCATCTTCTCCAAACAGCAAAAGGCAGAATTACTGTCCAATCAAACGGTCCAGACCTGGAAAAAGATATCGATGATCCATCCCAACTGTCCTTTGCTAAACGGGACATGATCCCTTTCCTCCATTTTTCCGTCCCCAGTTTCTTCCTTGTGCCATATATATGGTCCAAGATCTAAAAGAAGGTAGTGGTGTAATGGGCCACGCATCAAACTCGATCGATCGCCATAGTGCAAGCCACACTGCAGTGCATGCACGATGTGGTTAGTGAGAGCCAGCTCAAAGCTGCAGCGTTGCTTTGCCTGCTAGCTTAGCTAGCCGCTGCTGCTGCTGCAAACAACACTACGCGGCCTGGCCTGGCCATGCCTCCCATAATGCGTGCTCATCTGCAGACGATCGAGGCGCACGCCATGCAATTGGTTGCTTTGCTGAGCTTCTTTCGTGTCACACACTGTTCTTGCATGCATGAATGCCCAAATTATTCTGTTGCCACTGTTGATGGCACATTGTTGGCCATTTTCGGTTGTCAGGCCAAAGGTGTGCGCGCGTTGGGGGAGCGGCAATGCGTCATAGCTTAGCTGGAGAAGTTAATTTGGAATGATGGATTGGTCTCTGATCAAAAGGTGTGGTTTGTGTTTGCTCAGGGGGAAGAGGAAACCTGAAATGGGGTAAGGTTGTGCTGGGTCATATATATGATCATTTGACCAGTGCTTAAGATAAGTAAGATTTGTGTAATGATTACACGAAAGACGCATACGACGCGACATCTCTACACACGTACACTACACGCCAAATACACCCCTAAAATATGCTAGTCTGAAGAAAAACTTGACCGCAATAAATTTCTAGTGAAAGTATAGCCACATGCCTGTATGTACCAACATTTAAATCCTATAGTGGACATGATCTCCTGCAACACTTCACGTCCACGCTACAACTGCAGGTGCTTCCCCACAAATCAGAAAGTTTGGACATCCAAAGTACGTACATACTGAGTTGTTTTTGGCGTGAATTTCCGAGATAACAGTACAATGCCTTGTTTGATTTAAAGCAATTAATCTCAAATCCATTCTGTATGTCTTTACAACTTTTCTTCATCTTTTTTAGGGTACGTACTAGATATCACATGCACGGTGGCCCGTCCATCCAACACCACCAGCAGCAAAAGAACAGAAAGGAAAATATCGGAGACATAGAGAGAGATTCGTTTACTTTGATTTATTGCGATGCCACCTGCAGGAGTCTTGTATATACATTAATTCCTGTTGCATGCAGCCAGACATGATCCTAAAACATTGAAGTAGATAAAACGAAAAAAAGGAACAACTGTCCTTCATGTACGGATGTACCATATGTTTTGAGTTATTAATGTGGTGAACACATACGCATTGCTCACCAGCCATTAAAACACTGGAATTTATTTCTATCATTATATAAAAAAACTGGAATGTTTTGGGTTCGTATGAAAATGAATTGATTTCGTACAATTTCTGCAAAAAATCGTCTGAAATTCACGCGTTCCAAACGAAACCTTCATGCTCATGCATAAGTGCATTCACTGCTACTGGGCCTATAAGTGCACTCATGCATATCAGACCTTCTTGGCTGGTATTTGTGGGCTGGATCCGGCCCAATTATTTTCTCTCTCAGAGGCCTACAGAAATGTGGCCGAGTGTTGCATGAGTCTGAACTCCATTTCTCTGCAGATAAGCCAGCGGAACCTCGATCGGGCATCGCCAATATTCTCCACAGATATTCCTCGCAAAAATATATATTCTCCTTTTATATCGCTTCATGTACTGGATGTAAATACTACCTCCGTCTCAAAATGTAACCATTTGTTGCCCAAGACACGGTCTTCGAGATGCTATTTTGACCAACAATATCTATATAAATAAGTTGATTTAAATTAAAAGAGTTATATATTATAATAGTTTGTTTAAAGATAAATGTACCAATATAATTTTTACGTGATCGTTCTTGTTTGTTTTTTTCGCTATTAAGAGTTGAAGTTAAAAATGTTTGACTTTGTACTGTTCTAAAATAGCTTTATTATGGGACGAAGGTAGTAGGACGTATTACAACTTTAATACTACTTTACATTGATCTCACTTTAACTTAATCTTATCTTAATGGTTTTAAAAAATTAATCTTATCTTTCCAGCACAAGAAAATACACTGCTTCGAAGGCACGCGAAACTCCTCTTCACTCGTCACTCGTCAGATCAGGGATTAGGAGTCAGTAGTCAAGTCTCCATTTTGGATGAGTTGTTGCAGATAAGCCATTGCAGTTTGGATCGATCAGTCATCGTCAATATTCTCCACACATATTCCTTGCGAAGATAAATATTCTCCTTGGAAGGTTGCACCAGAAGATCAAAAGGAACTATTACCACTTTATTTCACTTTTAACAGTTTAATTTAATCATATCTTTTCAGCATTAGAAAGCTATCTAGACTTATACTTGCTCCTGATTAGTCCAAGCTTGTTGCACACCTATCTACCAGAGATTACTTTCTGCCATCCCTAACTGCTATTGTTTCTGCTCGTTGTCTTTTTAATCACACATCTCATCAACATCAAGCTGATCGAGTAAGCATTTCATAGCAAGAGTAGCTTGAGCCTTTGACACCAATGTCACAATAGTGTCCTCTCATTAGGGGAAATCTGTAATCATAAACATCCAATCCAAACATTTAAGATTTTTCAGGCCGATTCTTCCTTACCACTTGCGTACGAAGGCACCGGACGGGATTGTGGCATAAGAACTTTGGGTTCATCTTTCTTGAAAAAAAACTGATGCCAACTATGAAGGACCACTCTCCACTGACACTCTTAAGGAGAAGTGAACACTGAGTCTAGCAAGAGATAAGCATAAGGTTGATAATGTATTCTATTGAAGTTTCATGGGTCCAAATCACACTTATATGATTCGTGATCATGCTTTTAGTTTTTAATGCCCATTATACCGTCTGGTGATCACAAGCTGGCAATGCAAAAAATATATAGATTAGTACTTTTATGTATATATAGCACCTAAGAGTTTTAGATCGACCGTAGGCTAGAACCAAAGCCCAACAAGATTCTCATTGCCAGTGGGTTTCAGGATTAATATGCCGATCTGTCTGATGGATATAAAAGGTGCTAATAATGTGACGTAATATAGTATTTAAGGAGTATTAACAATTCCAATGTAAAAAATCCAACATGGAAGTCATTCGATCATATTAAACACACGTCCTAGGAAAATAAACCAGCAGGGTGGCCCGCGCATTTGCGCGGATAGATTTAATTAAATGTATGTTACTCTACCTTCTTCAAACCTTAAAACATATGAATCTTTAGTTTCCTCGACCGTGGATAAAAGTATTAATCAAATCGGTTCTATTGCATCTATTAATCATTATTTAAATTTTCAATATACTTTAGCATGTAGTATCAAAATTTATCCCCTTCTCATCTATAACAATCCATTCAAATATTAGCTTTATAATTTTTTATTAATTTTTGTTCCACAAATCATGATGCATCAATGCATCATCCACCCAAGCCTATAGCCATTATAGCCTGCGAGAGCATACCAACAACCACCCCTCAAACTTAGTGGACACATTTATTATTGCTCGTGAGAGCTTATGAACAGTCACCCTTAAAACTAGCTCATTTGATATTACCAATGTTATGCCCTCACACTTGCTTGCTATCATACTTGAGCTATCCGGCCGTCACTATCTACATTGAGTTTTTTTTTTGCGCTAAAGCCACTGTAACCAAGCTTGCATACCATTGTTGTATCATTGATCTCATTCGTGGTTGTTGTACCCTTGAGATCGCTTGTGGTCAATGCAACCCAATACAATAGTTATTCTTGCTCTCGAGATTGCTTATTAGTTGTTATCATCGTTACAATTCCTTTTTCAAGTCATTTGTTGCCTTCATAACATGTGCATGCTAACCGGGCACCGCCACCAATGAAGGTACATTCTTGTCCGCCACCGCCGCTCGCTCCTTTAAGGACCGTAAGTGCTCGTCAAACGTCGTCATTGCTTGTGCTTGCTTGACCGCCGTTGTTGCTCTACTCACAACTACACAATACTTCCGTGGCTAATGAGTGCCTTTTTTTAGTGTGATCAAATGTGTGTTTGTCACTAACGTTACTCGTCTCGTAGTTCCTCACTTCCTTTGCATTTTGTGCATGCAACTAGTCCTTTGCATTTCGCTTACTTTGCGTATTTATATATGTACTCCAGGCTCTCCTTTAATATTAATATTTATCTTTCAGTTCCAAATTTAAATTATTTATATCCTCTATAAAATTTTCTAACTTTTTTAATACCAAATTTCAACTATTTTAAAATTATATTCTTATATCAACTATAATATCTTTTGTTATTTCCTATATTTAAATTCTGAATTTTACTTATTTATAAATTGTATTTTTATATGGACCATCTTTTAAATTTTCAATTTTTTAATTCCAAATTTACTTTATTTCTAAATTATATTTCTATAGGAACTGTATACTCCGTTTTAATATTCCTATTTCTAATTCCACATTTCAATTATTTAGAAATCGTAATTCTATATAGACTCTAGATCCTCTTTCAATTTTCCTTATTTTTAATTTCAAATTTCAGTAATTATTAAATTTTGTTTTTAAATGGACTCTAAACCCTTATTTCAATGTATTTTATGTGTTTAATTTCGAAATTGTATTCTTACTCTAACTCTTATTTATTTATTTTTCTCCATTAACGTGGATATTTATAGTCTCTAGAGTGAACATGATTGTATTTCTATATGGACCTTATATCCTCTTTAATATTTTATTATTTTTTATTTCTGATTTTTTTCTATTTTAAAATTATATTGTTATATGAAGCCGATACTTCCTTTTAATATTTTATATTTTTTAATTCCGAATTCTAGTTTTTTTATGAATTGCATTTTATATGTACTCTAGACCATCATTTAAATTTCCTTATTTTTAATTCCGAATTTCAAGTATTTATAAATTGTATTCCTACATGTACTCTAGACTCCCTTTTAGTATTTGCTATTTATTAATTCCGAATTTCACTTATTTGTAAAATCCTATTTATATATGGACTCTAAGACCTCTTCAAAATTTCCTTATTCTTTAATTCCGAATTTCAGTTATTTCTAAATTGTACTTCAGTTATTAATGGATTGTATTTTATATGGACTCTAGACCATCATTTAAATTTTCTTATTTTTAATTCTAAATTTCAATTATTCATAAATTGTATTTCTGTATGGACTCTAGACTCCCTTTTAGTATTCCATATTATTAATTCTGATTTTAACTTTTTTATAAAATCCTTTTTCTATTTGGACTCTGAGCCTTCTTCCAAATTTTCTTATTTTTTAATTCTGAATTTCAATTATTTCTAAATTTTATTTCTATATGGACTCTAAACCTCTCTTTTAATATGCCTTATTTTTTATTTCTGAAAATTATAAATTATATTCCTACTCAAACTCTTTTTTTTCTTTTTCTTCGATTAATATGGGAATTTCTAGCCTCCAAAGCGAAGGTGGAGCCTCCTTTTAAGGCTCTTTTAATAATATAATAGATTGCCCAGATTAATTTCTAGAGTCCAGCCATCACAGATTCGGCCTAAAGCTTTGTATGCTTACGTAGTTCAATTAGTTTATGTCGTGTGACGTGGCCCAGTTCATTATCGCGTAGTGCGGGTTCAGCCAAGCTTGGCATTGCAAGCTTCAACCGCCCCAACTTGGCTTGTTCATCAGCATTCTACTGACTCTACTCTAGCCGATGTTAACTTAGTTTTTTCGAACTAAGCCAAAGGGTGTCACGATTCCGAGTGTTGGGGAATATCCGAATGGACAATCTCGAGGTGCAAAGCCCGCTCGCCAGCTATCGGCACTGAAGACGACGTCTCCACCCAGCCGGTTTTCGTTGGTCGGGCGAAGGCAGATCGGAGGCTCTAGTTTGTCATCTGTGGGCCATGGATCTTCTTCAGCCTTTCTCAGTTTGGAACCCTCCACCTCTTCGGTAGAGCCCCAACGTGTGAGGGGATGAAGGCAAATCCAGGATCCGAAGGAGGTTGCCAAAGCCTATAGCACCACTACTCTCATCAATGAGCATTAATAGCTTACCTACCAATCGTCGCGCTTTAAGATATCGCACATTTCCACCCATGCCACGCTTCAGTAGACAGAAAAGCCAGAACTCCTGGAGCCCGATTGGATGGGAGGCATGTCTGGTCTCTTACTGATGTGGGATCTCATGGGCCCCGTCAAGTTTTGATTGCCATAGTCAACTTGAGAGTAGGCTGAGAACAATCCCGATCCATAGGCTCGTTTCACATGCACTGTTTCATTCTCCTCTTCCTCTCTATTCCAACACCGAGATAGATATAGTTCTACGTACTACAATCCTAATTTTCATAACGTCTTGATTCTATGTATGAGTTTCATGCAATCCTATAAAATCGATAGGATCTACGTAGATTCCTGGCCCTACAATCGTACATAAGTATTATTAAAGATTATTGTGAGTGTTGATGATGGCTGGTAGCGGTTGGGGCCATTGAAGCGGCCACCAAATCCCCTGTCATCAGAGTGTTAGGTCTCACTAGGCACCATCCTTAGGTTGCTTCAGCATCTACCCCACCACTCCTTGCAACTGCAACTATGCGTGGATTTGCAATATTACGTCGACACTCTATCACTCGACGTGGTACCATAGAATCATGATTTCCAAAGTCGAACAAACTAAAATCCTATGTTGCCCGGATACGGGGATACGGACACGGGGATATGGCATTTTTAAAAAAACAAGGATACGGGGACACGGCAGTATATATATACACACACACATATATATACATATATATATATATATATACATATATACATATATATATATATATATGTATATCTGTATATATATATCTACATATACATGTATATGTATATGTATATATATACATATATGTATGCAGCTCACCCCATATAC
>CM002485.1:17724599-17745321 GCA_000325765.3 Leersia perrieri | reverse complement strand
AAAATTCGCAAGATCACACGGGAAGCATTCAAGAGGATGGCTGCCCTTGCTGTGCCACTAGCTGCTCTTGGATCAACAGATGCATTAGGAGCTGGACTACCACTAGGATTGCTAGATGCAACAGTACTTGAACTTCCCATCCCAAAATCCATTGGATCTAACAAAAAACAGTAGAACTTGTACTAAGAAAATATGAAGAACAATACTGCATCATAGATTCATAGATGTATATTTACTTGTAAGTCTTACTAGCACTGATTCACAAAGAAAAAAAGAAGGGCATTCAAGTATTTAACTATTGTCTACTGCACATGAACCATGGAAGATTGGAAGGGAGGTTGATGAATGATGATTTACCTCACGGTGCAGCCTGGTGTCTGCGGCGGCGGCGGATGTGTGGTGGCGCAGCCCGGCAGCGTCGTCCGGCGTGTGAGGCATCGAGGGTGAGATCGAGAGGGAGAGAGGGGCGGCGGCGCGTCGTGGGGATGTGGGTGAGAGGGAGAGAAGAGCGACGGCGGCGGTGACACGAGAGCGAGAGCTGAGAGGTCGAGAGAGGAAGGGGTGCGCACGGGACTGGGTTGGGGGGATTTGGGGGTTAGACCGCATGTGGGGTTAGATGGTGGGGAGATTAGGGATTTGGGTTTCCCGTGTCGGAAGGGTGTCCACACGTATCCAAACCGTATCTGAATTAATTTTATTTATTTTAAAATCAGGAAAATACCGGACACGTATCCGGGCGTGTCCGACACGTGTCCGTGTCCGATACCGCGTCCGACACAGACACGCGCCAAAATGCACGTATCCGTTCAACGTAGCTAAAATCTATCCCCTTTTGATAGTCCAAATCCCATGCAATCGATATGCGAAAGTTTGGTTATACCCTTCCACTGATCATCACCTACGGAATGAGCACACAAGACCAGCAATTACCTATCCTTTCCAATTGTCACCCTCAATCAATGGATACTTTTTGGTTCTTTTACTCAAGGAATGTAAGAGCCCAGTCAGAAAATACCTCAATCCTAATAACATTGGACTCATTCAAAGCAACAATAGACATGTCATGGCCCTTCTTAGTATCTAGGGATAGCCAAAACCGAAGCAAGCCCAAAAGCAACAAGTGACCATTCAAAATAGACAAGATATTAATAACTTCACATGGGGAAATAATAAAGAAAGACAAAATGGTGCTTTTAGCATCATCTATAGAGACACTCAGAGCTAGGCCTACACCTCGCACACGTACCAAACACACCCTATGGTAATGAGCAAACATCCAAAGGTAAATATGATTTTTATCTAGATGGAAATAGGACAAAAACTTTCATCAAACATCCAATTATTAGAAGTTAGTAAGATAAACTCACATAGCTAAGGCTATTTACGAGATGAGTTCTAGTTAGGGTTGGCATTAACATACCTAGATACTGAGGTTCTATTTGGGTATAGCATGGCCCATATTTTTCATCCAGGCTGAGTGTACCCAGGGTAAGAATATGCAAGAGTGCTGATTTGTGTTTGAGCCTGTATGATCTAAAATGTTGCTTGGTCAGTGAGAAGAAAATGTTTGTATGCAAGGGGTGTAGTTTGGTTGGAAGTACAAAGTTTGTAGATACCTTCTTATTTGACTAGTGAGGTTACCCAATATCTCAGCGGCCAACGGGAAAGACAAACATGGCAACACCGAGGAGTGGAAGAGGAGGACAATGGCGGCAGCAGCGATAACGCCCCTCGAACTTTAAGATTCAACATCGTCCTTGACTCCTTGTTGAATCTGGTTGGAGAAAATGAGAGAAGCTAGTGATGGGATGTATTTTTTTAAGACTAAGACATGCTTTTATTTATAGAAGGCATGGTTCATGGATTAAACCCTCGTACAACGCCATTATAGATAGACCGAATGCAAGAAAACCATCCATAACAAAAGGAGGCTAACTGAACTAGAGAAACCAACTTCTGACGAAGCCTAAGAGATTGACACGGAATTATCGCGAAGCCAATAAAGGCTATGCCGCGACGACGGCATCCAAGGGCCTCACTTGACGTGCACAACATTTGAGAAACCAATAGCTTGCTTCGGTTGCCTCCACTTGACCGTAATCATGAGCATTTGGATAGTGGTGAAGAAACCATTGTCTTGCACAATCAACAATGGAGGTTGAGTAGGAGTAAGCCATCCCTTTTACCAAGCTTGACCGCAGGTCACTTTGGATCAGATATTGTCGAAGAACAGCTTTTTACTCTCCGCTTGAGTCGCCCCCATAACCTCCATCCAACCTTCATCCACTGTCACCAACAACGATGAAGACACAGTTCTGTAATAGGTCGAGCGCCGCCACGGGATAGTAGATCTGTTGCTCCTCCACCGCCTCCCGTGGCAACTTGTGATGAGATGCACTGACCCCTTCGCCTCGCTGCACCCACGCATGCAACACCTGCACCTGCTAGTCCTTCTACCTGCATGGGGTATGTCTGGACAATGAACAAAGCTTATTTAATCCGTTCCTCCTTAGCCTGACTCGAAGGGAGATTTTCACCCGTCGATCTTGGCTTGCTCACCCATCCCCAACCAAACAATAGTTTTGCTGCATGCCTAGGTGTGAGACACCCTCAGTGTAAGCAACCAAGCATGCCCTAAAGTTTGGGTGACATAATTTTCATGGATGCTCGTATTATTCTTTGCACTCATTCCTAGGAGTTAAAAACATTTGGGGAAAATGGTTAAAGCTAAAATTTTAAGATGCTATATGATTTACTTCCTCCAGTTCTAAAATTATTGACGTTTTGGACATGATCTCACACAACAAAGAGTAATTTATTAGGGTGCATTATTCCTCTTTTGCCCATAGTAATCTACCAAAAAGCCAAGAAACGAGAAGGCATATTCATGCAAGCACAACAATTGGACTAGAGCAAGTAACGAGAAGGTATAACTGAAAACAAAGTGATCAGCCTTTATTACATGCATACATGCAGGGGCAGGCAAAGTCTAAAACGTAAAATAATTGCATCCAGTGACTCAAAGCCTATAACGTCAATTAAAAGAGAACTGGAGGAAGTATTTAACTCTCTTCTTTTGAACAATGCCACGTTTACAACGGAGCGCACTTGTATGTGAACGAAGTATGCATATTCCCGGTAATTATTTTCAAAGAAAACAAATCCTGCCTTTTCCAAGAAGGGAAGAAAACCAAGCTCGGAGCTTGATTCTGCGTCCACGACTTACCATGGCGATTCATGAGAAACCGCCCACAGGCCGGTGTGTGAACGAATCCACACGCGGAGCGCGACCGAATTAACCAGCGTCAGATATTCTGATGGAACAAATTCCCCTTTGGTTTAGTGTTAAACGTGCTGCAAACCAGCTCCTAATTAATTTCCTCCCCTCACCGAAACGGCGAAACCACAAACGCAGAAACGCTACCCTTAAAAAATCGAAACGAATAAGGAAAAAAGAAAACGACCCAACCTTCGCCACTAATCAACCGATGAACCAACCACTCTTCCTCCCGACAAAAGCAACCCCACTCCCATGTCCTACCTGTCCTCGCACAAATCCCGAGACGCAACCGCGTGCCCCACCTGTCACCCACACCGGCACACGTCTGCACACAGTGTGGTCGAGTTCAAAGAGGCTGTCAGATTCGATCCTTAGCCATGTAATTTAACCATTTTAACTCCGGCTTAGACATCCTAGTCGCTGCACGTATGGTCCAGTCCCTTAGCCGTGGCGAATATATGCTCCCCTAAAGCTTGCAATCGACGTAGACCATCCGATCCGTCGAGCCCTCTCTCCCGCTAGCTGGCTGCGACTATTGCTCACTCGCGACCCACGGGCTGCACGTTGCCATCCATCGGTCGGATTGCTCTGATCCGTCGGTCTAGTCAAGTCGTAGGAACCGTGAAAAGATCTCTCGCTCGATCGGTCGCTACCTTTTGCTTAGCTTAGCTTATAGCTCCTGATGCGCATGCCTTTATTCCCGCCATTAATTAGTAAAAGCGCGAATTCGGCTTGATCGATCCAGCTTGCCTCCGCGTATATATTTCGCGCCTCCCCCTTCCCCGCCTTCACTACGCCATCGACCGAGAATTCAGTGACAGTGTTACTTACGGTGTGTGTGTTACAGCAAAGAAGAGGAAGCGTGGCAATGGCGGCTGCGTTGCAGTCGAGCATGTCGTCGGCGTGGAGGGACGATGATTACAGGAGGATGGTAATGGCGTGCCTGATCGAGGCGGTGTACCTGCTGGAGCTGGAGAGGCAGGAGAGGAGGGACGCGGCGGCGGTGGCGCAGCAGTGGTGGAAGCCCTTCAGGTACAGGCTCGCGCACGAGCTCGTAGACGAGAGGGACGGCTCGGTCTTCGGCGCCATCTTCGAGCGCGACCACCAGGCGGCACCCGCGCCGTCGTTGCCGACGCCGCCGGTGGCGTTCGCTGACGGCGAGGGCGATGGCGAGGCGCCGCGAGCGGTGATCGCGTTCCGGGGAACGCTGCTGCGGGGGGCGACGATCAGGCGCGACGTGGAGGACGAGCTGAGGCTGCTGGCGAGGAACAGCCTGAGGGGATCGGCGCGGCTGGCGGGGGCGGTGCAGGCGCTGAGGGCGACCATCGAGAGGTTCGGGTCGGAGAACGTGTGCCTCTGCGGCCACTCCCTCGGCGCCGGCTTCGCACGCCAGGTCGCCCGGATGCTCGCCTCGCCGCGACACCACTCCCACCAGCAGCCGGCGTCCGCGGCGTCGCTGGAATTCCACCTGTTCAACGCGCCGTACCTGTCGCTGCCGATGGGGGTGAGGAGCGTGGTGAAGACGGCGGATTGCCTACTCAAGGCGGTGCGCACGGGCGTCGCCGCCATCGGGAGGTGGCACGGCAAGGCGCTCAAGAACGTGGCGTACGCCAACTGCATCCTCGGCTACACGAGGCTCGAGAGCAGCGGCAGGAGGTTGTGATGTGAGATCGAACAGCTGACAACCGAATTTACCAATCGAAATGTGTAGTGTACCTATCCATCCATCACCAGCTTCGCGGAATTCAATTAGAGGAAAAAACAATAAGCATCTGACATGAGGATGCACGGCTTAGCTAGGCTGCCCTGCATGCTTGCTCTGTAAATGTTAAAACGCTCGATCGGCGCTGTTAATTGTGAATTATCTATCTAGTTATGTTTTTCTGTCATGGCCCGTGGACTTGCCCCAAGTTATACATAAAGCACCTCAGTAGTTCTGCACTTCAACATGTGAGAATCATCTTTCGTTATGTGTCAGGAGAGTTTAACGATTTCAAATCTCGCAACTAAAGTGATTTTGGACAAAGCTTGAGCCTTAACAGACAAAATTGGCAGGGTACAAGGAAAAGAAAGAGGGGAGAAAAGCATCCGGCATGGTGATTGGGTTAGCAACCAGTGATACCTCCTTTGAAATGGAAGAAATTTAAAGGAAATTTAGAAGAATTATACAAGATCATATTTAACTCTGGTGAAATTATTACATTGCAAAGGACCATAAACCATGTAGAGATGCAAGTGTCCCAGGATGCTAGCAAGAGGATGCTGTTATCTTTTGCCGTTTCTATTAATAGAAATGGAAGGAGTGATCCTCTGTTTCAAAAAAAAAAAAGAGTAGAGATGCAAATGTCGCAAGTAAGTCGATTAAAAACCCATTGTAGTTAATGTTCTACCAGTTTAGTGGCAGTATGCATAAATTTATAAGTTGGGTATAGGTTAGAACTTGATAGCAGTGTGATTTCCTCTGTAAGAGCATCCACGTTGGACCGTGTAAAATACTACTTATACTGCATTTTGGACAATGTGGAACAATACACACCCATACAATGAACTGTCCATCTAACTATGGAACATTATTCATCGTCCAAATGAGCTCCCGACCAGTCCATTTTCTCGTTAGCACTCTTGTATGTCTCTTTAGTTGTCCATCTGTCCATCACACCCTATCTCTTCTCTTGCGCTTCATCACGGCTGCCCATATGAGGTTTAGACAATTTCAGATGGAAAGTGCACTGTAGCACCATTTGCCAAACAGTCTAAAATGGTATTATTCTCTGTTTCAAATTGTAAGGCGCCTTACTAAAGGAGTAGGACGCCTTACAATCTAAAACGGAGGTATTAACATATAGCATAGTCTAAACTCAAGTTCGACATTCTCGGATAGACAGTCCATTGTGCAAGCTCTAAAATATGAAGGAAGATCCTAATCTGAAGACCATGTAAAACCTCATCAGCTTTTTAGGAAAGCTATGTTGGGACTTTGTCGAAAAAAAGTTGAACCATTAATTATGAGAGATCAGGTAACATGCTAAGTGCATGCGTAACATCTCTATAAATGTAGTTGTTTATAATTAACAATGACAACTTACTGAAAAAACTAGGGTGGAGCTGACAAAATGTGAGACATAGCTTGGTTGATATGTTTCCTATGGTTGAGGCCATGCTAAAACATGTTGCAAGGGCGAAAGATGATCGACATAAACTCCACTCCAGCGTCCTAGTGTCTTGCTGGTACACAAAGTAGAACGAGAAGTCTCTCACTAGAACTGTAGGACAAAGCAGGTCTAAGGCATGTTCAATAGACTTTCCATATATGATTCACCAATTCCCAACAATCTCTCCAATGCTAATCCACCTGACAAGATTGGAGGCGCCAAATCTAATTAATAGTGACGTAATTAATGATATCAAATCAAGGGGCATGGAGAATACTAGTCCTTCCCGAAAATGGCAACTTCCATCTTCCTCACTACGTTTGACATACCATGAATCCCTTTAATACTCTTTACCAACCCAATACATTATTCATGAGCTCAAAAACATTAATGCACCCATGATACAACATCGGTGGTGGACAAAAGAGGTATTACTTTTATTCCAAAATATAGCAACTTTTAGAATTCAATTTTATCCTAAAATATAACAGCTTGTTGGTCTATATTCTTGTTAGCTAATCAAAATCATCATATCTTAATTTCTTCATCTATTTACTCTTCTCAACCAATTAATATTAATTCCCCTATTTTATTTCAACCACTTTCTTAATACTATATGTTCTTACACCATAGGCATCCGGTGTATTGCAGGCATCGGTGGCCAAACAAGAGGTGAACTAGGAGAACAAAATAAAGGAATAAAATGGATGAAATATACAATTGCGATTATTTGTTCCTAGGTGTTAATAGCAGGGCAAGATATTTTACCAAGACTCTACTGTCACATGCCATAATAACCCAGCTGTATCATACCCTGTGTCACTGCTGTCAAGGACGCACACGGCACACGGGACGCACAATTGATGGTGAAAAACGCATGTCACCACTGACAGCAAAGGCACCACTATATGTTAGGCCACTAAACTATGTTGGGGGTGAGCATTGTATGCCTCCTGCCTGTACGTTGCAAGGCAAAGCCAACTGCCCCTTCACCACCTTCTGTCTCGCAAAGCCAAAATTGGATCCAACAAGTTACAGGTGCAAGAAAGGTAGGACCTGAGAGGCACAGCTGGAGACGGGCAACGGCTCATAGTGAACGAAAAGAAAAAAAAAAAAAGAAGAGAAAAGGATACTCTGCCTGCACCTTGCCTCTGTTGTCGTACAGGCTCGTACCTTAAACCAGCTGTTCTCTTGCATGCTCATTGCAACAGCATAACGTGCCCTTTTTTTTCTGAACAAATAGATTCTCCTCGTTCAGAAAGCATTTCTTCTCTCTCTCTCTCTCTCTCTCTCATTTGGTTTGTGGTATCGTTCATCCGATCCGTCGCTTCGTTGCAAAGCAAACGGCGGCGTCTCAGAGAGATGCAGCACCGGATGAACAGCTTTCATCACGACGGAGCACCAGGTAATAATTAACTGCAATCTCAGACATTGTTTTGACAAATTCGCCCACCGTTTGACAGCGGCAACATCTAATTGGTCTGGATTATGTAATTAAGTTGCTTCCCCTTTGGCAAAAAGGAATTGATTAATTATAATTGGCGTGTCATTGGCAAGATTTCGTTCAATTTATCATCTCTCTCTGCTTGCATTTCAGCACCAATGCCGCCTCCGTCGCCGGCGTACGAACCGCCGGCGCCTCCCATGCCCAAATGTGGCTTCGTAGCAGGATTGTAAGATACTTCATATTGCAAACGTATAATTCATATATTTTGGGCGAAGAATGAACAGAGATTTGTCCTTAATTATGACAGTTTCTTATATGATGCAGCTTCATGGCGCTTTGTTGTTGCTGCCTGGTTGACGAAATTCTCATGTGACACGGTTGCATAGTATCAGAGTAATTGTATAGACGTAGCTCCCTTTTTATATTGTGCTTTAGAATTAGATTGTAAATTTGTATATACCGAGAATCCAATGATGGGGAAAACGGATATGTCATGCAATGAAAGAACTGGGCTCTCTTCTTTTCGTTGAAAAAGGGTTCTCAGACTCGATGTTTTTATGTTTGTCTGTGGGACGACATGGGTAATGGCAATGGAAATCATGGTACATGGCTGGACCTAAAACCCTAGACATTGGTCGCTAGCGCTCAAGCTCGCAGGCAAGCATCATCATTATATACGGTATGTTGCTTTTGCATTAGCTGGAAGACGTTCACTGTAATTTACACACATACAGTATGTTTTTGTCCAGACTCTAGGGAGTCATCGTTGACCAATATCCTAAAAATTGCATATATGTAATTAAAAACCTTTGTAGGTAAAATTTTTGTATATGTTTTATATGTGGCTTAAAGGACAATACTAGAAAAAAAACTAAAAAATCTCAAAAATAATCATGGCCCAACATAAGCTTAAAAATTCAAATTTTGATAGCAACTTATAAACTGAAAGAAAACAATGGCATATCCTTGTTATCGGTAGAATATAAAATCGACCATTTACATATGTTTGTGTTTGCACTCTCAAAAACTACTATCTACATTATTGGTACATAAAAAGTAACGTGCTGACTAGCTAGTTCGATCCATAAACTTAGTCTAGCTTATTGATATATACGAGGCAAAGCTTATGTCTTTTTTTTAAAAAAATAAACTTAATCTAGCAAGAAATATGAGCAATTTATCCGACGCTTCCCATCATGTCCTATCCCCGTTGTTGTTTACATATTGAACTCCATGGCCATTTTATTGGTGTATTTTTTGACTTCATGTCTTCATTGTTGGTCGCATAAAAAAATATGCTAAAGAAGACCAAATAATATGTTATAGGAAAAGGCAAGATTTATTCGACCGTGACCAAGTTAACACTCGAGTCAATGCATATTTGTATGTGGTTGTAGCTTGTAGCAATTAGAGCAGCCAAAGTGACAAACATGTTACTCCCTCCATTACATAATATAAGTCGTTGTAGCAGGCTGCTACAACGATTTACAATATGTAACTGAGTAACAATATCTTTCTCACTTGATCTTGGGCAAAAGAAGCGTGCCCATTTCAATCGTGACCACTATGCTGGTTGCACACGTTGTGCACCGTCACAAATTCACAATGCTGATCAAGCGGCTTGGGAGTTGGAACAAACGAAATCCTCCACTTCTCTATGACGCCTGATCCGGACCATCAGATCACTATCCAACAGTCCAATACAGCGCACACGGCAAAGCTGTTCCCAAACCCCAACTAAAGTAACCAAACAGCCCCAGTTCCGGGTCGGATCGAGCCGGGCGCGAGCGGGGCCCACCCAGTCCAAAAGAACCCGAGATTTTCAAAACGCGACAAGCCCGCCCCGCTCCCCCGGCGGCGATGCGGCCGGCGCGGCGGCGCTGAGAGCGGAAAACCACACACACAGGCGGGACCAACGATGCCCGCGGCCTCAGCCTCCGCCGCCGTCTCCGCGAGGCTGAAGCGGGAGGACTACCCCCGCACCAAGCACGACTCCCTCTTCTCCCCATGGAAAGTAGGTGCCCGCCCCAGCCGACGAGATCTGTGTTCCGTGGAGTCCACTTCAACTCCCCGCTTGCCATCTACCGCTTACATTTCCGTATCCCAGTGTTGAATTGTTGGGGGAAAATCTTTGGCCTCTAGATCTCGAGTCGGATCTGATTTGCTGCTCGAATTCCCCATTCTGCAGGTGCTCGTCGGGCCGTCGGACTGGGAGGACCACGCCGCCGGGAAGGAGGGAGTGCAGAGGTATCGGGTGCTCAACCTGCCGGAGAATTTCCCGGGCCTCTACGAGCTGGGGGTCGCGAGGGATTCCGATGAGGGTCTTAGGGCTCGTCGAAATGGATCCGGTGGTGTCGTCGTGGTGTACCTTGGGCAGGCTGATAATGTCAGGGCGAGGCTGCAGCAGTACGGCCGGACAGGGTCGCACTTGGACGGTGGGAATTCGCTGTCTTCTGCTGGTAAAGCGGAGACGAAGCTGCAGGCGACGGTGCCTGGGTTGTTCAGGGAAGTGTTCGCCAGAGGTTACTCTTTGGTGTTTCGATGTGCTCTGGTAGGTGTCAACTGCTTTCCATCCGTGTTCCTCTCTTCAGACTGTGATGTATCTGTAATTCAAAAATTGTTTCATGTCCACTAAATTGTATAAGATGTTGATGGCTAGTGGCTACAGAAAATATGAGGTTATACCATGGACTATAGGAGAGAGTTCTCACAGAATATTAGTTAAGTCTGGAGTTTGCAGAACTTGAAATATGCTAATGCATTTTAGATGTCAACAACAGTTTTCACTAGCCCTTTTTAAAGCTATTTTTCTTAGTGTTTTGTTATGTTGATATCATGTAATAGAACCTTCTTTTGTAGTTTCTTCATGTTCTTTTTTTCTATTAGTGGCACCTGTGATTATGTGTGATGCGTGGCTTCATTGTTGAGAATTTTTACAGTAGTACGGAGTAATATTCTTGTTTTTGTTAACATTTGTAGATACACTACCATAGTTTGCGCATATAATACATCATTGAAATAAATGGATAAGAAATTTAGTGCTTATCTTGCCTTCATAGTTTGCTGCACTTTTGATCTTCAGCACCTTATTGTCGATACTGTAGTCTACATGAACAGCTACTATCCAATTTTTTACAGTTTGCTCATGAAAAATGATTGGCAGTAGTTAATAATTGACATGCCTAAATGTATCTTTACTGCTTTGCAAAAAACAATAGGGTCAAATATAAATCTTATGGTGTAATTTCCATTTTTAGCAATTAGCACTGGACTGATCCTAATGTATCTTGGCTACTGTGCAAATTAACAGATGGGTAACAAACAAGAAGCTGAGAAAACTGAGACTCAGCTGCTTAGAGTGTTTGATTATGCATGGAACAAGCTTCAGAATGGTGCCTGTCGCCGTGAGGAAATACTTATCAAGTTAGAACAAGCAGCAGGCAGTCATAGATCATCTCTGCTTGGCAGAGTTCGGCAATTTAAACAGGAAATGTTCAGAGAGAAAGCAGGTATAAAGATAAGCAGAAATGGATCTGTTGAAATCTCATCCGGCATTATGAAAAATTTGCTCCCAAGAATTCGTACTTTTGTTGGCTTCAGACCTCAGCTAGTTAACTCTGGTGACAATGTTGACAACACATTTGACAGTAACAGTTGTGGTAACAAACAAGCACGTAGAAGGTCTGAAGGATACAAAGTAAAAAAGGTTGATGTTATAAAACGGAAAAGTGCTCCAAAACGAGATTCCAACACTGTTTGTGGAGTGATGCTGGAAGATGGTTCCTCTTGTCTTCAGCCTCCAGTGCGAGGAAGGAAGAGGTGTGAATTACACAAAGGTAGAAGGCTAGGAAGAATCACAGCCAATCTTAAAGGCTCCTCTAATAACCCTTTCCAAGTTGAGATTTCAATTGTTGAATCCATACCACTAACAGAAAATGGAGGCAAGTCGAATCAAGCCTTGAAGATGGAGGTAACTCCTGCGGCTATGAAAGAATCATCAAGGGCAAGGAATAGCTTTGAAGCAAACGATATGAAAACTAGAGAAGCCCCTATAGAAGATGGAACGCATGAAACCTCTGGGATTGTTCATATCTGTGAAGCAAAAAGTGACAACTCTGCCTGCACTAGCAAATTAGTTTTAGGAAGTGAAAAATGTGCGCTGTGTAATGGTTGCAAATCAGAACAATTTGTTCCATCTCAAGGCAATGGTTTGCTCAAGAATGAAGAAAAAATCCGTATCATGACAGGTAACAAGCTCTGTGGAGGGGAGACTTCTCATGCTAAAGATGATCAGTCCTTGGAGAATCAGCCTTCCGGAAGAATGTGGTTTGAGATGCTTAAAGCGCAGAATTCTACCAGTGCTCTGTCATCAAATGGTCGGGGATGTCAGAGAAGAGTAGCCGATGTAGGAGTAGCAACTATCTGTGTAGCGTTGACGGACAACGGATACCACAAAACAATACCAATGGCAGGAAGAGAAAGATGCAATGAGCACGAAGGAATAAAGGTCACTGATGCTTCATCTGTACCATTTTCCGGAAGCTCTGGATGGCCATCAATCTGTGGTGCTCGAGCATTGGATGGTTCTCCTTGTAAGAATCAGCCCGTTGCAGGGAAAAAGAGATGTGCGCTGCATAAAGGCCAAAGAGCATGTCGGACCCCTCAATCGATAGAATAAACGTGATGCTTAATTGCTTACGTTCATTCAGTCATTTGTTGTAATAGCACTTCATAAGGAAAAAGAAAACAAGAAAGCTTTTTTTTTTTCAGTTTTGATTAGCTAGGCATTGCTGCTTGTAAACCAAATGGACAGTTAAACAAACTTTGTAGCTTGATAAACTTTTCTAGTGCACTCAATTTCTGTTACCTGAACATGGCAATGGACCAAAGGGTACTGGATATACACTTGAATACAATGGATTTCATGCTTAAATTATCTTTTGTACTTCAGGCAAGATTGCCGAATTTCATATGTTCCTTGATCAATTATCTGAGTTAGCTCGAGCATCAATCAGTGGTGCCCGACCACCGGATGATTCTCCTTGTGAATGAGCCAATTGCAGGGAAGAGATGCGTGTGTTGCATAAAGGCCGAAGAGCATGTCGGAGCCCTCAATCGATTGAATAGATAGACATGGTCTTAACGTTCATTCAGTTTTTTGCTGTAATAGCACTAGCAAGGAAAACAAACAAAGAAAGCAGTTCTTTTGTTTTTCAGATTTGATTTGGTGATTATTGCTGTTTGTAAACCAAATATACTGTTAAACAAACTCTGTAACCTGACAATTTTTTTAACACACTCAACTTCTGTTACCTGAATACGGCACAGTTGTCATCTAATCGACCACAGGGCATTGGTCACATACACTTGAGTGAGTTGAATCCGATTAATTTCAGCAAGATTCCAGAATTTCATATGTTCCTAGATGAATTCTTTGATGAGTACTACTACTAGTAGTATAGAAGAGTAGAGGACGAACCTTAACCAATTCAATAGGCAGGGAGAGCGCAGTAGCAGTGGACACCTGTCAATTATAGCCGATGACCCACGTCAATTTCCTCCAAATCCAAATCCAAATTGCTTGGGGAGCAGAGCACGCGAACGCCAACGCCTTCCTCCCCTCCCGCTCCGCTCGATCCGCTCCCACTCCCCCCACACGCAACGACACGATGCTCCAATGCCAATTGCCGCCGCGGCCGCCGCCGCGCCTCTTCCTCGCCGTCGTCCCCAGCGCCGCCTCCACGGCCGTTAGCTTCACCCCCCGCGCCGCCGCCCAGCGCGGCCGCGGCCGCCGATCGAAGCCCAAGCCCAAGCCCAAACCCAAGCGCGTCGCGTTCCCCCCGCCGCCGCTCCGCCGCCTCGTCTCGTCCACCCTCCGCCGCCTCCTCCCGCGCCCGCGCCCCCTCACCGCCCTCCTCCTCCTCGGCGGCGGCGGCGGCGGCGGATGGATGACGAGGAGGAGGAGGAGGGGAACGCCCGCGGAGGAGCTCGCGGCGCTGGTGCTCTCCCTGGCGCTCGGCGACAAGGTGGCCGTCCTCGCCGACTACTGGAACGCGTCGGGCCTGGGCCAGGCCGTCGGCGTCTGGGCCGCGGTGTGGAGAGGGAGGAGGCGACGCGGCGGCGGGCTCCGGCGGCTCGCGGCGCTTCTGCTCGGGATCGCCTTCTGCGCCCTCGTCTGCCATTTCAGGGGCGCGGCGCTCGTGGACGGCCTCGCGAGGACGGCCGGTGGCCGGAAGTTAGCGCGGATTTTCCTGCATTGATAGATAGATGATTGATTGATTGGTTTGTTGTTTCGAATTCTCGAGACGAGTGTTTGCCCTGGATTTAGGGAATTGCGGCGTCAGAGTTGTAGGTTTCCTCGTGCGGACGGATCGTGTTCTTGGAATGTTGTCTCAATTCAATTGTGATATGATGATTTGACGTATCGGTGAGTGAAAGATGGAAACCGCTATGGATTTGTACTTCGTATGATTGATTTCTGATCGATTAGATATACCATGTCTTTTTAACAATTTCGGGTTCAGTAATATCGCAAAGATTGAAATCGCACCGAGTTCAGGTTATGTGCATTTATACTTGAATAATCAACCTTTTTTGCGATTTCATACTGTATTTTTTTGCATTAGTAGTTCCTCCGTTTGAAAATATGAGACTGAATATATTATGTTTCTACACGGTCTCCATTACAATGTTGTGGACAATTAATTTCGTTTATAATATATTATCTATAACTACAAAATTAACATCATTAAAAACATTTTCATACACACTAAACATATATTTGAAGTTTAATCGTGAATAAAAATTTTCAAATCTTGGCTGAAATCAACAATGATCGCCTGCTTAAGGGTCTGTTTCCTACTCTGAGAATGGAATGGAGCTAAGGAGCGAAACGCAGCTGCAGCTCCAATCTTCAATGCCTCAATGATCTGCATCCGGTAGAGCCGAGAGTATGTTGGTAGTGATACAAGTGGATTCCATATGGACACTTAAATGCAAACTGCAATAAGCAATCTTTGTTCTCGTACCAGGACTACAGAACACAGGCAAATTATCCAGACCGTGAAAACGAAGTTATTGATCACACCTAATGGAACACGATTTGAAAGTTGACAAAAGATTATCACCATTGCATCGATCTTGACAGACAGGTGCAACCATACAGCTTACTGTCAGCAGGGTATTAATCACTCATGTGCCTTAACGCTATAAATTACACCTAAAGCAGCGTCTAAAGCCAAAAAAAAAAAAATCCCGATCACAGTTACTGATATCCCAGCGTTATCCGCCCTAGCATAACTTCATCAGTTACAAAAGATGTTACGTAGGAACAATGTGTTAGCCATAATAGCCTGAGTCAACATCTGTTATCTCTGTGACAGAGAATGAACGGTTGCTATTGCAATCTCTTTTTCTTGGCTAACGCTGGGTCCTCATCAAGCATAACAATATCATCGTCGTCGTAATCTTCGACAACTTGAGCACTACTCGATGCATCACAATTTTCCTTCGTCTCTAATATCTCATCCAGCTTGCGCTTCATTCCAGGTTTAGTGGACAGATCCTCAATAATACCATCAGCGTCATCTGCACCAGATGAAGAAGCAACGGACTGGTTACCCCCGTTACTTGTAACTTGTTTCTCTACTGGAGCAGACCATCCAGTTAGAACCATTCCATCGGGTTCTTTTTCTTCATCGAACTCGTCCCTGTAATGATCACTTAAAAATCAGTCGACCCTTACAAGAGCATGTATCTGTATGTGTATACTACGACACCATACAACTTCCAATTTTATATAGCACAGTATGATAACCAATTATATATCCATGCAATAAAACATGGAATGAGCCAGCACCCTTGCATGGCAGAACAAAGTTGTATCGTTAAAAAATTATATGAAGCAGTGAAAAAATATGACATCATATTACCCTATGCTATATTATATGATAACTTTAGTGAGGTAGGGTTTATGACGGCTCCATGTATAGCTAACTTCCACCTATGCATGTGTAAATGTTTGATTCCGCTTACCTCTGGCAAGACCTCCAATACCTTTTCAGATGGTTGAGTGGCACAGGAAACAAAACTAAAAAAAAACACATCATGTGCAAAACATAGTGATGACATGTCATATAAATATCACATGCAAAAAAGACAAGTGTGAACGGTTTTCAGCAGAGGGGAAGGATAATTTACCTGTGCTTGATGTTAATGCTGCATGACAACTCCTGGTGGAAATCCTCAACAGTAAGCTTTGTACCATCAACAACTGGAGCTGGAAGTTCAGCCAGGAACTGTAAAAACCAGACAAAACTCAGCTGGCAATGAATGAATGCATCTGCAAGGGCCATAAGCTAGAAAGAAAAAAATTCCATGGAAGGTATAATTGCACTGTTTTGAAGGAAGCAAGGTTGTACCTTCTCAAGGTTCAAAGCATAATTTGCAGCCTCGTCTTCCTCTAAGCCATCACCATCCTCAAAAACAAGTGTAGAGCCAATCATTACCAATGGGAGGTTCATCCCAAGTTTGCCTTTTATAATCTTGTCAATGACCTCCCTCAGCTTTGTTGTTTTCGTGTTAACTTCCACAAGAAGTGGGGTCTGATGCATTCCGTTTGAGCTTTAGGTCAGACTTTAAAGAGAGCTATCAAACATAAAAATATAATAGGAAAGAAAAGGGCAAAATACCTCAGAGCAGACATAACATAATTTATTAGGCTCAAACGGCTCTACAGGCATCAAGAGCATCTTCCTTGAAGGGTGTTCAAGACAATATGTCATTCTGTAAAATTGTAAACGAAGTGCCATTAAATTCTAGAAAACTGGTAACACCTTAAAATTCTCTGGACATTAGCACATACAGAAGATCAGAAAGAACAAACTTTCGCTAGTTTACTATCTTAAGTAAAAGAACACATAAAGACAGCAACACAGAACAAACAAAAGGAATGTGTATACTCACCTATATCTTTTGTAATCGCCCTGGAGCACTTTTATTGCTTCAATAACAATCAAACCAGCTACTATAGCATTTGTTGTTGCCACAGCATGAACTATGTTCCCAGCAACACCTTTAGCTTCAAAAAGGCTATGCAGAGGTATTCCAAAAGAGGAGGCTCTGATATTAGCTGCGGCAGTAACAAACTCAACAGCCAACTGATCATCCTTGTCAAATATTAAGTTTCCAACTTCCTGAAAACCAGAGAAGCTAAATATTTCAAAGCAAAGTAGTGTTTAAAGATCGTGTAGCCTAGATCAGAATAAATACAAACCTTCTCCCTTTTTTCAAAAAATAGTCTCAATGACTCCAAAAACACCCTTGAATTATCAGCAAGGTTCCATATTTCTTGTGGGTTTGTAAGACCCAATGAAGCCATAGCAGATGGGTCTTCTTGATCATTATTGCAGTCCCGTGAGCTACCATTTTGCCGAATATCTTCTTCAGGTAATGTATCACGGATGTATATTGGATTTGGCCTTCTTCGATTCTTCCAAGTTTCCTCGTTTTCTAAGGCAACTTCGATGTTGTAACCAAAAACATGATCATAAATTCTCCTGGCATATTGCTCAAGATCTTCATCGGCATTCCTTTCAAATACATCTGATTTTGAAGTGCCGTTTTCATTTGAATGGACATTAAGATCATTATCCTGGTTTTTATCACCAAACAACTTGGCAAAAAGCAATTCCTTTGCCCAAACGATGCAGTGAACAAACTGTAAATAGGAAGTCAGTCAGTCCTGTATACAAGTAGCGAAGTACTTGGTCCAAATAGTGTCAGTTGAGAGTTGAAAAATTGTTGCCCGTGTTCAAACTTTCAGTTACAAAAAATTAAAAAAATGCAGGAAGTTTGTGCTTGTTAAAACAATGCATCTAGCATTTTAAGGTCTCATGGTATGAGAGAATTAGGGCTCCAAAACTACTTTGACTAATAAATTATATTGTATTTATAAAGATATGGTAAAATCATAATGTTAGAGAGGTACTTTAGGACAAATTAACCATTACGTCGTGGTAAGACCAGTCTAAAAATCCAGGGATACCGATAGCTAAATTTTATAAAGATTAACCTCAAATACTATAAAAAAAACATCACTTAATTAGTAAAAAAACGATAAATGAGATGAATGACAGAATTATTACTGAAAAACAGAACACCATTTCTATGTAGTAAATTTAAATAATACGTGCATATAAGTGGTCAGATCTTTAAAAGTTTGAATAAAATATTACTCCTAGATGCTAACATATATTTTTACAAAAGGGGTTATGATTAGAAGAAAAGTGAGATAGAAGGAACCTTAGATGGAGTGCTTGTAATTGTGCAGACAGGATATGACTTAGGGACAGGCTTTGGTTCACACTCATAGCACTCTGTTTTACCTTTGACATGAACAGTAACCTGCAAGATATGGAATGACAAGAGTTTGAAAAAAAATCACGAACTTGAAATTATAGTAGAACAATTTTATTAGTTGGCTTAATTAACAGGGCAGCTTCTTTCAGTAAGTTCACAGTGACATGTGATGAAATAAAGTACGATGATTGAAATGACACTGCTGGCAAGTCCAGAGTCTAGAACACCACAAAAAACATCATGCGCAAAAACTCAACAATCATCAAATCAGGGTATATAAAACAACTTTTTAGTTTTGCAAACGAGAGTCCATGCATTACATGCCAACAAATGATCTGTATCATGCACACTTCATGCACTGTCACTGTTATCATGCAATGTACATAAATACCAAGCAGGTATGCAGCTTATATGAATGCACACCAAATATTGGCTAAGCTACCAAAAGGAGTTAATTTGAGTCGTATAGGAGGTTTTAAGATAACAGTGTACAATGTCTAGTACCCATTTATTTTTAGGAACAACTTTGTGAACAAGGGAGAAAATCAACTATCAATGATCAACATTATAGATTATTTGCACCAAATGGCCTGGTTGAGGTACAACCACATTTTCCCTCTATGAACCCACATAAAGCAAACAAAATAGAAAGTGCACAGAAGGATGTACATCTATCTGGTAAATCATACTAACAGTACAGAACAAAGATTACAAAGAAGATAAAGCACAGATTATTTATCTATTCAAAGATGAAGAAGAGTTAAAGGAACAAGAGCAGTGGTACTTTATCAACTCACCTGTCCCAAGAACCCAGTTGTCCCACTTTCCACCAATGGAACTTCAGCGGCAAGGCAAAGGCGATTAACATGACGTCTAGCGTCTAAATTATCAAGGCCATTCAGAACTACATTAAATTGCTTAAAGAATTCAACATTAAACTGTGTGTCCTTTACATTTGCATGATATGATGTTATATTAATATTTGGCCTAAATTTCAGAACAGCGTCGCGAGCAACCTGACAAGATCGATGACAAAAGAAGAATAAGCAGCAGCAATAATTAGGTGAATTTTACAGATACATAAACATAGAAAGCTCCCATATAAATGTGTAAATCATATCTGAATAAACAAATGCGCTTACATGGGCTTTAGACTGTCCAACATGACTCTGCCGAAATAAAAACTGTCTGTTCAGATTGCTCACTTCAATTGTATCCAAGTCAATCTGTAGAGAAAAAGATCAGATTTCTTGGGTGCATGTATGTAAACTAGTATGTCAAGGAACAGATCAGAGAATCCAAAGCAGATAAAATATGGAAAAGAAATGAAGACAACAAATGAGGAATTGATTTATCTCCCAGTACCATCCCAAAACATGGTCCAAGAAAGATTTTAGTTTCTTTTTTCTAAACATAACTACAAATATCAGTCCAACAAAGAAAATCATCTCAATTTAATTGCAGCCTAATCCTAGTCCGTGTTAGCATGGATAGCAAACAGGTATCCTAAGCACTGCTTCACATGCCTTTGCATAGTTCAAGGCTTCGAGCACAATACATAAACCTCAAAGGAAGTAATGTAAATGGAACACGAAACAAGGGCAGCAGCATAACAATTCACCTAGCGAGTAAGAGCAAGAACCTAGCAACAATTCTAACAAGGAATGACCTATAACCAATACAATCCCTGCCAAGCATGGTAGAAAGTAAGAAAACCAAAAGTTCTTGAGGATATTGCGTGATTGTTTATATCGTGAATCTAATTGGTCAAATGATGCATATGTGACACGGAGCTCCTGATTTGCAAAAGGAAAAAATAGAACTACAGTAAGGAATATTGAAGTCCTGAACACTACAGTAAAAACTGCATATAGACACCGGATAACACACTTGTGCTCTACACTGTAGATATACGCTCTGTCAGCTTAGGGTCAACGCTATCCACCAATCCCTATCACAGATCTCGCAACTAACTGGAGCCACTCCTCGATTCACAACGCAGCCACCATTTACCTAACTAATGCAAAAGCTCAATTCACTAAAACTCTAGGAATAGCTAAAATTAACAGCGAGTAAGGGGATGGAGCAAGCTCGATACTTACTATGTGGATATCACGGAAACCGGAGAGCGCGAGGGTTTTGAGCAGCTCGCACCCGATTCCTCCCGCGCCGACCATCAGCACCTTCGCCGCCTGCACGCCCACACACAGAAACCACCCCGAATCAGTCCCCAAACCCACCAAATTCTCCACACAAAAAACGCGACCCGGGGAGAGATCCCCGCGCGCCCCCACGCCGGAGCGGGAGGGGAAAGGGACAGCGCCAAGCGGCGGAACCTCACCTTGACGGCCTCCTCCGAGGAGGCGGCGGCGGAGGACGCCATGTGGGAGGAGAGCACGAGGACTGGATGGGCTAGGGCAAGGGTTTTGAGGTTGGAGGGTTTGGTTTTGGAGGGGGATCGAGTTGGGATTTGGGATTTGGGGG
>CM002485.1:17708038-17724499 GCA_000325765.3 Leersia perrieri | reverse complement strand
GGGCGGGTAGACTGGAATCGCGGAAAGGAAACGTCGTGGAAATTGAGGGGTCGGTGTTGTTCAGCTGCGCAGCTTTGGCGAGGCGGGGAACTGCGGCCTTCGCGCTCGCGGTTGCAGGGCGATGGTTGCACGGTCGATTTCAGTCAATGGAAGGTGGGGCCTGCTGGGAGTTGCATGGTTTTGGGCGAACCGGGTGGCTGTTATGTTTGACCCTTGGCTGTTATAGTACGAGAAAACGGTCCAGCCCAGCGATTAACTAGAAAAACTCGTAACTAGACATAGCCACAACTTAAACTGATCTAAATTATTTCATGAGTTAAATAGTTATACAATTTCATTAAAAAAAATAGCTATGTGAAAAATTCACATCCAGTCATTGTGTTGAAGATGGCTTTCACTAGCCATCAAGTTACTAAGGCGGTGATACACGGATTAAAGACGTAACCGAAGACGATGGACGATGTCAGCATGACAGCGGCGTTAGGATGGGAGGCGCGGCACCATGGTGAGGCGAGGCGAGTAGGAGCCAGTCACCGATGGCGTTAGCCCTACACAATATATGTGCATTGTAGTGCCATCCTTAGTCCAACACTTATACATCTTATATATGCTAGCGAACCATGATTCAACCGTCCGAACTACGTGTTGGACCGTGGACCGATGAACCGAGGGGTTGGCCGGGTCAAACATCGGTCTCGTTTTTTCTACTATGCTTATAATAGAACGGATGAGTCATGCACCGCTGTCTAGGGTTTCTATAGTATTGTTGTCGCCACCAAAGGATCTCCTTAGCATCGTAAAAGTACAATAAAAGTACTTCGAGACCGAGCAAGGTAAAGATTATGAGAGGCTCTCGTTGTCGAGGTGAGTAAGAATGCAGAGCGTGAGATTGGTCATGTTCAAGTCCTTGGTGACATTGGTTGTTGCAAGGACATGATATGGCACCTTGTATTGGGTTTGATATCTCGTTACGAGGTACCAATCTCGCAACTACGTTTCGTGAATGTCAGCACATGAATTATATTTTAATAAATAGATATATTTTAATAGGATATCATGTGCTAGCACTGTTCTTTTCAAAAACCAGTATATTTTTACTGGCCAGAAAATAACTCAAAACACTTTTGTACTATGGTAGAATTTTATGAGAGACGTTTGTTAATTAAGAAAAAAGAGTATCACTTTTTTATAAGCCTAAGCATTTGATGATGTGGTGTTTGGTTAATATCCTGAAGATTCTAGATTCCAGCATGACAAAAATCCCTGAGACTGGATTTGCATAAGTCAATCACTCAAATTAAATTTATCGCTTGGTGCCTGAGCCAGCCAGCCAGCCTCTCCAGCCTGCCCGACTATAATCACATCCTCTTTTTTGCAAGAAAAAAAAATGAAAACACCTTTCTCACTCGTTGTGCTCCATGGTAACTGTCGCAGTAGGTGAAAATCCAGTCCGACTTGCAAATACGGTAGAGCCGTAGAGGTGCCTTCTCATTCTTGTGCTAAAATCCTATACTACGTACAGCCAACTCGAGCTACCATACACTGCTCGTGATCATCAATATCTTGCATCGATCATCAGGGCGCGCATTCATACTGAAAACAACCTCCAATAAAAGATAGGTTGCATTTGATACTACAAGTTGAAAACATACAAGTTGAAAACATAGGCTCCAAAAACTTTTTGTCAAAAATGTTACATCAAATATTTGAACACATGCATGGAGCATTAAATATGAAAAAAAAACAAATTACACAGTTTGCATGTAAATTGTGAGACGAATCTTTTAATCCTAATTACGCCATGATTTGACAATATAGTGCTACAGTAAACATTTCCTAATGACGGATTAATTAGGCTTGATAAATTCGTACTGCAGTTTACAGGCAGAATTTGTAATTTATTTTATCGTTAGTCTACGTTTAATACTTCAAATGTGTATCCGTATACGTCAAAAAAAATTGCATGAACCACTAAACATGGGTCATTTCACATTAAACCGCTGATTCAATTTAAAAAGATTAATGCTGTAGTATCTAAAACAGTAGCATATAGTAATATTATATGAAATAAATAAAATATATTTCTAATGAAAAGCGACACACATCCTTTTATGAAATAATCTCTTTAATTTGATGTTATATGTGGTTACCCATTTTAAAATTAATTGTTTTAATACTATGAAGTTTAAGGGGTAATTTTTAAACATAATAATGCAAATGAGGTGGCAAATTCACTATGGCACCACCCGGCCAGTTCTTTTGAAGGTGTATAATTATATTGTTTCATTCTTTTTATCTACTGATTTGCATACTTAACCATACAAACGTAACAGACGGTTGATTAGTTGCTGTTCATGTCCATTTAATTCTGATAGCTATATATAAGGAGCGTTCGTTAATTTGTTGCTAGAAGGAGATGGAAAAAAAAATAGCAGTGTCACGTAAAACGAGAAACATCATTAGCGCATGATTAATTGAGTATTCACTATTTTGAAAAATAGATTGTTTTATTTTTTCAATAACTTTTGTGTAGAAACTTTTAAAAAATGCTATGTTTAATTATTCGGGGAGGGTGTACGCAAAAGAGGAGAAAAAATATCTGTTTCGTCTATAAACATCCGAACAGCATCATACTCTTAGGCGTGTAAAAAACTCGCGTATACTGCTCAAGCAGCCAAATATTTTATTAATAGTACATATTATTAACCCTTTGTCAACATTATCCAAATTAACTTTTGTTCCAAGTTTCGTCCATTTTAGCCCCATCTAAGTCAAAGAAATTATGGAGGAATTATTACAGGATTTAATCCTATAATAAATTTTCGTGCATAGCCCATTGAAACAAAAAATTGGAGATTTCCAAATCCTATAAATTTCGAATGGAATGCATCTCTACATGTAAGTTTTGGAGAAAAAAAATAATAAGAGCTACAACCTCTTGGAAATTTTGTTACGAGTCTCTCTCATCCAATTCCTACACTTTTCACATGGTCCCGTCAACCATAATTCATGGTTCAGTCAATGAAGGTTCAGTATGTGACTCCTTTCATCCAAGGTTCCTTTCAGAATACCGCCATGAGAGCCTTAGGAACGTTATGATTACTGGATTTTGCTCCGCAAAAAGCATGGTTGAACTTACATGCCATATTCTTGAGAAAACAACATCACTGGAGTGCCTTACATTGGACACCACCCGTGGTTTTGACAAGAGCCATGCCAACAATGATAAATGTTTGCCAATGAATAGGGAGGCTCTTTTGGAGGCTGAAAATGCTTGCCTTGCTATTAGAAGACATATCGAGGGGAGAGTGCTCTCAACTGTTAACCTGAAAGTTATTGAGCCATGTAGAAAATGCCGTGGATTAGGCAGCTGATGTAATTATTTATCCGATTCCAGTGATTTAATGCGATAGGTTGCGTTAAAGTAAACGCTATCTTTACTTGTCTGGCTGCCATCTTAAATCTTCCTTTCAGTTTGGTTTGGAGTATATAATAGATAGATACTGACTATCTTGTATACAAGACAACTGTTCTACAACATCGATGATCGATGCCAACATTTTGAAGAGTTTCCTGCAATCAGAACATAGGAGCCTCCTGACACAGGTTGGGCAAAGGTGTACGTAGATGGCTTGTTTTGTCCAATAAACGACACAACAGGTATTGGAGTTGTTATTCGCGGCCACCATGGGTCAGTGTTGCTGTTCTCGTGGCATACAATTAATCATGGTGCAGATGCAGAGGTGGAAAATTTGGCATGCCGAGAGGGCCTGGCGTTGTCAGTGGAATGGATCAGAATGCCATGTATTGTTTAACAAGCTTTGAGAATTCCAGTCACAGGCTCATGGTCACAGCTTAAGAGCTTGAGGGAGAAAAGGTACAAACAGTCTATTTCATTTGATTTTCAGAAGTAATCTATACTGCTTGGTGATTGCTGTATCTTGGTTTCATAGAGACTATAATATATATTCCCCTAAATATCACAGAGTAGTGGGCTGGAAAAGGTTCTTGATTCATGTTTCAGAAGTAGTGACTGGAGATGGATTTTATTAGAACAAAAATTGAAGTTCATAGCAGTGCCCATTGACAATGGACACAAGAACATTGGTTGACACCCTGTCAAAATTTGATAGGACCGTTGCTGCTCATATTTCCCTTCTACCAGTTTTAGCATTTCAACCAAAAGACGTTCTTATCCTTCATGCACAGTCTCATATATCATTTATATCCTTTGCTCAGCGTCAACTCTATGATATATGGGATCTTATGGATACCCCCATGGAAAGAAGCTTGTTTGATTATGTTTTTTAATAGAACAGCAACTATTGAGGAGGTATCAAGGTGGTAGCTCCTGGAGCACTTGCCATTGATACAATTGATCAAGTGAGATTACACAGTATTTCAAGCTCATCAAATGTTGTTGTTCATATATTTAGCTCCTTCAGGCTCATCAAACATTGGGTAATAGAACAACAACTAATTAATTGGTCTTTTGTTGGACCACCTTCCTCATCCCTTTTTATATTTTGTTTCTTCTTGTTTTGTTTTGATCTTCATTACCCAATATTTCAGGCTCATCAAATGTTGGATCATCATTTAGGAAAATGACAAAAAAAAGACATTGCTCACCGTTTGATTCAAACAAAGGGTAAAAAGAAGTGTTGTACTTGATGACATCTATAATTAAGGTTGCCAACTTTAGCTGACGGCATCAGCACGCCAAAGGCGTGTCATTTTTCTAGTCCCTACTTAATATGGATAATCTTTCTACAATCAATCTAACCAATCCATAGTTTATTTGAGTACTAACATATCCATGAATGTGCTTGAATTTAAAAGTGTATATACTCAGGGATATTGATAACTGGCAGATGCCTCTGAAACAACAGTATAAAAATTATAAGTTACAGGAATATGACCAATCCAAAATGGTCAACAAAACCAACATCAGAAAACAATGCGAAAACTTTCGCAATGGGCTTTTCACCAATAATATTCATGTCCAATGTCTATAAATGAACCTCTGACTTAGGCCTTGTTTGGTTATTCCCTTCCCCAAGGGGATTGAATCGAATTATTCCCCCTCAATCCCCTCCAATCCCTTCCTCTTGGGGATTAACCGTACAAGCCATTTTTTTTTTCGAGGCGTACAAGCCCTTACTGGTATCAATCATAGCTGGACAAGGAAGATGAGACTGTAGAGACACTGACAAGCATTGGTGAACCAGGTTTTACAGATTGGATATGAAAAAAAAAACTTAGTATCCTAAGTGGACTTATTTGATCAATATCAAGCTGAGTTGGTTCTGATGCATGTTTTCTAATGCATGTTTTCCTTCCAAGACATTAATCACTTCCTGTTGTATTCCCTCTACTGGAAATGGTAGGACATCCTGCTGATCCATTTTTGCAGTTGTAACAAATAAGAATTGAACCACAATCAAAAATCATAAGCAGATGTTAGTTTCAGCTATATCCATTTTACATTTCACTTCATGAAGCAATCATTTCGTACTTACAGTTCAATGAATTACAAAACAAAAAAGGGATAACACTACAGACTTTTACTCTACCATTCAGTTGCAAACATATAGTAGCCAGATTTTTTTCCAAACTATGAAGAACAACTTTCTATGGCATCAGCTTTCTCATTTGATTGACGTCTTTCTTGATACCATTACTGGGGAGTGGCGGTCTAACGAATCAGATCTTGACAGGTCCATTCACCATCTCGTCGATCAGCTTTTTTAGAGCTGCAATTCTATTTTTGATACGAAAAGCATCAGCAGCTGATAAAACTACCATCTTTAGAAACATTTTGTTCATCTGAAGATGAAAGACGCACAGCTCCTTCCGAAATATCTTCTTCGGAGCTATCCTCTGAATCGGAGCTTACATCCTCCATGTAGAACAGTATCATCGCTATAGAGAGCTAGAAAGGGGGGAATAGCTCAATCGAAAACCCCGTCAACACTCCACACAAAAATCTCCTTCCGCATCATATAAAGAACTCGCTAGATCTAAGGAGAAAGACCGCAATAATGACATCCCTTTAAGAATAAAGGGAGAGGAAAGAGACGTCCAAAAGAAAATAGATGAACATCAAAATCGACAAGGAACGCAAAAGGCTTGCTCTCGATTTAGAATTAAATTAGCACGAAGCTACGTGAGACCCATCGAGAATTGCAAGCAAAACAATCCAAATTGCGAAATTTAAATTGCGGTAAATAAATTGTGGAATTAAATTTGCAAGAGATATCTAGGTCCCAAAGTAAACTTCCATTTCATTCAAATGAAGTATTACATAGGTGAACCAAACATCTAAACCTAGATCATCTCCTACCAAAAACTCTCAAAACAAAAGAGTACAAGTCTCTCCAAATGTTCTCTCAAAGAGCTCTACAAGGTGCACTTGCTCCACTAGCCCAAGGTCTCCTTTTATAGCCTAGGGAGCCAGCCACACACCCATGGAAAACCCCAAACTGTCCCTAGGGTGAAACCCTAGCCTTGGAGCAAATCCATCCACTGGATCAGATCTGGACGGCTTAGATAAAGCCACAAACCGACCTCACGAACCGCCTCAACCCATCGATCTCATCCGCAGAGAATCCGGGGAGTCGTGCTCGTGTGCGCCTGCACGAGCCACCCGATTGCGCCACGCGTCGTCCATCCGGACATGCAATGCACGAGGAGCCCGTGCGAGCCAATCGAAGCGCGCCGCTCAGCATCATCGATCTGCGTCCTTGACTCCACATGAACCGCGAGCCGCCGCGTGGCCCGTACGGCACCAGCCTTCCCGCTCACATACAACAGCCAAGTGTATGTACTGTACTCCAATTTTCTTCGCGTACTCCGGCACTTGCACGTCAACATTGTGAAGTCCGTTATGAAGATCTCCCATCCACGGTATTCGTCCATCGTGTACCGTCTTGCGTCTAACCTCGTCAACCATCACCCGATCGTTCCAGACCTTAACTCCTCCTGAGTTTAGTCCCAATCCCGCTGTTGACCAAAGTTGTCTCCACGCAATCTCGACTCTAGTCCTAACTTGTCACATGACATCCCGACCGGACCTCAACTCCTCCCTAAGTCTGGCTCCGATCCTCGCCATTGACCAAGGTTTGACCTCAAGTCACTTGCACACAAATAGACCAAACAAACCGTTTCGGGTACAAATATCGCAACCTGACCCATGTTAGTCGTACGTACTCGCACCGACATTCACCAAAATTCCAATGCTCCTTTCCATCAAAAAACCAACACAAGATTAAAGCACATTGCCAATTTTCCATCACAAAAACATGCAAATTAAACACCGCATGATCTTACACTCCAACAACTTTTCATCCACCAACCTTAAGACCCAACTCCCTCAGAATGGATTGGCCTTCCATAGCAATATGCATAATTCTATCGACACCCACAAGTCCCCACCCAGAGGATACCCTGTTTAGATCCCTCCTAACCTTCGCAAGCACCTAGAGGTCGAGGAGATCCCCCAACTCCATCTAGATCGCCATCGATCCGAAAGACCGACTCAGGAGCATGAGGTTGAGGCAGGTATCCATCGCATTGTCGAGGGAGTCGAGGGTTGGTTTTTGCACCTCCCAGCCCTCCACGGCCTTCTCGTACAACACACTTGAAACCTTCGCAGCATCCTGTAGCTTGGTGAGGCCATGGAAAACCACCTTGATCTCGTGATTCACGGCGCGCATGGTGATGATATGCGAACCGATCTCGATGGCCTCGTACGAAGGCGATGACGACATGGATACGCCTGTGCAGCAGCGGAGGGCGATGAGATGAGGATTCCGAGATCTCTGGCGGCGGAGGGCGATGAGATGAGGATTTCGAGAGCATGGAGGGCGCAGCTCTCCAGCGGCGGATCTCGGTGAGGCGGAGAAGGGAAGGGGATGAGGTGGGAGACCGTTGCGGGGGCTCGGCTGGGGCATTGCGGCGTCGTTAGTTCAAATACGGAGTAGATCAACAATCCAACGCACAGAACCACATGCTCGGATTCGATCTGGAGTTATGGACGGTCCAGCAATTTCCACGGCATCGATCCGCGCCGCAGAAACTTTATCCAATAAAATGCTGACGCGTGTCACCACAGATGCGCAGTCGAGTACGTCTCTAGAGGCTACGCTTTGATGGGTCGTGAGCCCATGATTGTTTCCCATAGATGGAGGACGGTCCAGCCCCATCCAAACGAGGCCCGAAAAGCTCATAAGCCTGTTCGTACAATCAAAACGAAGCCTGAAATGGTTCCATCCACACAAAACTGAAAAATGAATTACTATAAAACCATAATGTGAGCATATTGATGGACCAACTTGTATACATAATGTGTTGATATTTATTGATAAATTAAAAACTTGTTTGAGTCATTGAGTCCCAGACTCCCATTGGCTCACCTAGGGCATGTTCGGAAGACAATATAGAAATAGTGCCGAAAAAGCATACAATGTTTTTTTCCTCTTTCTATGTGCGCAAGCTTCCCGAAATGCTAATCGGTGTGTTTTTTTGAAAAAAATTCTACATGAAAATTGTTTTAAAAACAAATTAATTAACCTTTGATATTTAAAATAGCTAATAGTTTATTAATTACATATTAATTATGTTTCTCAATTGACATATGTTAAGTATTCCTTTTAGACCTTTTGCTAAACCTATACATCCAAACAAGCCCAGTGTACTGTTAGACTGCGTAATAAAACTCCGGACCATGTTTTATTTGCGGGGAAACAGAAATATATTATACAGTTCCAACTTCCTCCATCACCAAATGTGATATGAGGTTACAAGAGTTATCTCTCCAATGTATTGTTGTTGCTGGATTGTTTGACCAGGCCTTATACGGTTGCTACTGCTGTTGGACTAAGTCCACTTTGGCTCCTTCGTGCAGATATCCACTGTGAAATAGGCCAAACCAAGCCATGTCTGATTCGGCTATATCATCGACTCGAACCAAAATTCTAATTAAAAGTCAGAAAAGACCACTATGCATCTTAACTTGTCGCTGAGTTTACGAAACATCTTTGAACCACAAAAACAGATATAACACGTCCCTTGACTTCTAAAACCAATGCAAATATAGTCAGTCGATTGAGCAGTATTGTGGGTAGTTTTAACTAACGTGACGAGTGGGTCCTACATGTCAGCTAGTTGAATCATCTTAGGACCCACCTATTAGTCAAATATAGGAAAAACAAAAAAACTCTCTCTCCTGTTGACGCAGAATCGCCGTCTGCGGTGCCCACCTGCGGATCACCAATCCTGTACGTCGAGACAGATCCCCTCAAGCACGCGGCTCGTGTTGGACATGAACACCTAGCTGTCGAGGTTCCAAAGGAAGTTGTCCTTGATCGCCTCGCTGTGCTCGCCGCCATGCCCCTTGACTTAGCTCTAGTGCACACGCGACGGCTACTGTCGCGAAATAGTCCATGCGTGGAGGAGCTCCTGGGACTCAATGGTGGCGACATGTGGCTGAAGAGGGAGTGTGTATGTGATGGCGGTGGCGAGAACACCGGACAATGCGAACAACAACCGCGAGATGCCAGCCTCGGCGGTGAGCAGCTGCGTCCACCACTTCGCCGACACGCTGTACCAGCAGCCACTCGACGCAAGACGCACAGAGAGCGGCGACGCTGGCGATTCCTTGGATCCGTCATGGATAATGGGAAAGTCAATTTAAGGTGGGCAAAATTAGTGAAGTAACTTACATGGATCATTATGAAGG
This sequence comes from Leersia perrieri, assembly GCA_000325765.3. NCBI lineage: Eukaryota > Viridiplantae > Streptophyta > Magnoliopsida > Poales > Poaceae > Leersia > Leersia perrieri. The sequence goes on along the minus strand of CM002485.1, from coordinate 17,714,760 downwards.
TGAAGTATCGAAGAAGAGAACATATGAAGGCATCAAATCTAGTGTTAATTCAACACAAAAATCAGATTAGAATGAGAAAAACTAGTGCACTGGTCATAATCATTGACCCTGAATCAATCCTCCAAAAAACCTGTGTTGAGTTTTAATCAATCTGTAAGTTGGGTGATACAGTACATTTTGTTTTTTTTTGCCATGAATACAGTACATTTTGTTTGGTGGTGTTACCTTCCAAACTGGCTCGGACGGAGGCTGGGAAGGATGTGTCGTGGTCGAGGGACGCGAAGGAGAGGGGACTCACAGAGAACGGGTACTCGGCGAGGAGCAACGAGATGAGGTGGAGCGTGAAATAAGTTGCGATGATGGCGAGGTGGAGGCTAGCTCCCTGTGGCTACTAGCGACAGCGAGGGTGCCCCGGCTGCGGAGATAGATAGAGTGTGAGAGAGAGGATAGAGGGAGGAGTTTTTTTTTTCTATATTCAACTTACATGTGGGTCCAGGGGATATATTTGCATCCGTTTTAGAAGTAGAAGGACTAAAGTGAACTTTTTTATTAAAAGTCCGTATCACCTAATTGATACCTAGCCATAATGGGTCAACTCTATCCTGAGCCATTTCACCTATCCGTGGTGTAGTATGGATCAGTGGATCACATACATCAAACTCATGCTGCTAAATTTCAATGATCTCTCTCCATGATTTTCGTCCATGACATCATGAACAATCGCGTCCATCTTGTCACTTGATGTACTCAATCGTGTCAGACCACAACCCTAAAGCTTAATCCCGATCCATTATTGACCAAGATTAACCCTAAATACCTACTCAGGAACACGATTAGTCCAGATTTGCACTTCTTCCACACTTATCAGTTCTCTATAAAAAAAACGATAAAAACACTTTGGTTTCACACGAACGCTTGGTCCCCTCGTGCAGACCAGCACTCCACCGGCTCTGGTGACCAAAAGAAAATCCCGTCCCGGCCGGCTCGTGCCAGCGTGCGGTGCGGTGGGCACGACCACGACGCCACGTATGGCTCCCACGAACCCAGCAACAAAATCCAACTTCCCGCGGCCGGCCGCCCGCCCGCCCCGCACCACGCGCGTACCGTGCTGTTCTGGGCCTGTGCTCCACCACTATCGCGAATTCGCGACAGGTCGCTGCACGCTGCCGCTCCGCGCCACGCCCACACGACAAACCAACCAACGGGCACGCGACAAACCAAGAGGCACCGCGCCCCGTGCAGAACTGCAGGCGCGCACCACTGCCACCCATAGTGCCATCTCGTCAAGTCGGGTCAGTACAGTGACCCATCCCACCGCGCCTCCCTCCCCAGTCCCCGCACCATCGCATTGCGGGTTCACCGTACGCTCATCCCCCCGCGCGCGCGGTCCCGCACTCACTCCCGCCTACTATCTCTATCCGCAGATCCATCCCTCCATCCATTCGCCATTCCGCCTCCTCAAAGCCCCACGCTGCCACTCGCAGTGCCACCGCCAGAGCTAGCTGTTGGAGTAGTAATGGCGCCTTCGTGTGCAGCCGTGGTTGTAGCAGCCGTCGTGGTGCTGACACTGCAGGTTTCCGTGGGAGCCGGCGCCGAGTGCCGCTTCCCGGCAGTGTTCAACTTCGGGGATTCCAACTCGGACACGGGCGGGCTGTCGTCCTTGTTCGGCGCCGCGCCGCCGCCTAACGGGAGGACTTTCTTCGGCATGCCCGCCGGCCGCTACTGCGACGGCCGCCTCGTCATCGACTTCATCGGTACGTGCGTGCATCTCTCACTCGATCACTGCAAACAGAGTCTAGAGTGTCTTTTTTACCCTGCTCGTGTTGATCTTCTCTCGTTCTTGCTTTCAACTTTTCACCGCTCTTCTTCCTCACGACCGAATCACTGAACGTAGGGCCCTCGAGCCTTGACTTGATAATTGATGGAGCTGAAACCTACCGCTTTGAAACAATGAATGCCGACTTTAATTCCTTCCATGTGTAGTCATGAAGTAGAGTTTGTGTTTCTAAAGACTAAAGACTTTTTTTAAAAAAACTAGAGACAAATACTTGAGCCTGAGTGTCTAAGAAGGGTTTAGTCCCAAACTTAATAGCAAATCAGCAAGTACAATTTGGAGTATCACTTTAAAATGAATGTCTGCAGAATGAAGACTCCAGCTCAAAAGGAAAAGAAAAGAAGTCTGCGAAGATCATTTTTCACGTATTGCCACACTAGTAGTGCTGGGTTGTCTGGCTAATAGCTACTCCCACTAGCTACTACAACAAGCTAACCCAACCCATGACTAGCGAAAACGCCGGCCTCGAATCCGGAAGGCCAATGTCCGGCCGGTCGGTTGCATGACTTGCATCCGTTCGAGCGGCCCGTGTGCCCGTGCCTCCCGGCCAATGATTGGATCGATTACAGTATGGTTACTGCAACAAGTTGTTGCATAGTGCCGACACGATCTTGATATATTCCCCCACAATCCGATGAAAGGCCAGTAACTTGCGGCAAAGCATCTCTCGATACGGTCACGCCACTGCATGCCATACGATCCTCGCGGAGAGATTTCATATTAGAGAGGATGTTTGTTGCATTGCAGCTGGGGAATATCAGATACTCCTTTAGTTAGCTTTTGGGATGCTGATTTTGAGATGAGAGACAGAAAGAAACATTACCTTAAGATAGTAGTTTGGTGGCCCTGAGGGTCTTTTATAAAATTTTAGTGGTAGTTGGCCAGAAAAAACTGGAGACAAAACAGACACGAGCTCATCAAATATACCATGCTATGCCATGCAATATTCGCTGAGGAGATTTTGGCTGCGCACCTGCAGAATGTGGAAGTTTTGCTTTTACATATTCTGGTTGCAGGCATAAAGTGGAGGCATTAGCATAAAATTGTCCTACTAGCTAATTGGGAAAGGAGGAATGCATGAGTAGACAGACGACAAAGTAGTTCAGTATACAGTAGAAAGCATGAACCGTGCAGTGACCATTTTGCACATGGCCCTGAACTCGGACTCTTGTCCTCATCGAGTTTAGCCTAATTTGTGAATTTTTGTGATGCATGGCAGTTAGCGCTAGCTTTTGGTACTACCAAGTACCAACAACTAGATCTTAAAAGATTGGCCAATGCAACGAGATTATATCACTTTTATCTGAACCAAATTCTTACTGCATACACAACACACTCTTTCTCTGGTGCTGCAGCTGAAAGCCTGGGACTGCCTTACATCAGTGCGTACCTCAACTCAATAGGAAGTAACTTCACACAAGGTGCCAATTTTGCAACAGCCGGTTCGTCCATCAGAAGGCAGAACACATCTCTGTTCATCTCTGGTTTCAGCCCCATTTCCTTGGACGTGCAGTCCTGGGAGTTTGAACAATTCATAAACAGAAGCCAGTTCGCCTATAACAACAAAGGTGACAACTAAACCGAAATCCATCTCTGTCAGTAATTTAAATCTGTAATATGCCGAGCCCATCAATCACGATATGTTTCTCTCCGTTTCTTCACATAGGTGGAATCTACAGGCAGATCCTACCAAAGGCTGAATACTTCTCTCAGGCGCTCTACACATTCGATATCGGCCAAAACGACATTACCACGGGCTTCTTCATAAACATGACCACTGAACAAGTCATAGCATACATCCCTGATCTAATGGAAAGGCTCACAACAATAATCCAGGTACAAAACCACATATTGTACCGATTCTATGTTCTTCAAAAACTCAAAATGTTCTTGAGCTGATTATTGGGAATAATTAATCAACGTGCAGAACGTGTACGCTCTCGGAGGAAGGTACTTCTGGATCCACAACACGGGGCCAATCGGGTGCCTGCCTTACGCCGTGGTACACCGGCCCGACCTCGCCGAGCCCAAGGACGGAGCCGGCTGCTCAGTCGCCTACAACAAGGCCGCCCAGGTGTTCAACCAGCGGCTGAAAGAAACCGTGGCCCGTCTCCGAAAGAACCGCCCCGACGCCGCGTTCACCTACGTCGACGTCTACTCCGCCAAGTACAAGCTCATAAGCGAGTCCAAGAAGCTCGGTAAACTGCCACTGCTTCTTTTTTAAGATAATGGAAGCTTTTTTGAACTTAGACAATTAGCTCAAGGTGATACAATTCTTCTGAGAACACTTCTGATTTCTGTATAATTAAGATGCACATAGTCAAAACACACACTAATATATAAATTTATAAAAAGCATAAAAAATATTATGGGCCATCGATCATAAGACTATATTGTCATCTATGTCCCACGGTAAAATACTCCTTGACCACTGCCGTTATACCCGACGAGCTGATCGTTTTATGACTGAACGTTGGGGTATGTGTCATTGTGTGTTGGGTGCAGAGTTTGACGATCCGATGCTGCCGTGCTGCGGAAACGTGAAGGTGGGGTGCGGAGAGAAGGCGCAGGTGAACGGGACGTGGGTGGTGGTGGGGAAGTCGTGCGACGAGCCGCTCAAGCGGGTGAGTTGGGACGGCGTGCACTTCACCGAGGCCGCGAATAGGTTCGTATTCGAGCAGATCGTCGGCGGCAAGCTCTCCGACCCGCCTCTGCCTCTCAGGCAGGCGTGCCAGATCAGCAGAGGACAGTGAATCGTCAACCGTGCATCGAGCCATGGTACTGTTGTGCTGCTACTTCTGCTGCTGCTGCCTCTGGCTTTTTAAGTGTACAATATTGTAGAGGCGTATGGTTGACGTATAGATACAATATACTGCTTCCTTTTGCAATAAAGGGGAATCTAGATCACGACGTCTAGGAATTGAAATGCCTCTTTACAGAATCTGGAAGATGATAATACATTTGTGAATCGGCTTAAGTTGCACCGTCATGGCACGGCGACAGGCGTTATTTGCATGCTTTTGTTTTCCTTGATGGCTGTGTTTGGCTCCATGCAACGAAGGGCGAAGCTCATCACGAACAGCTGTGGAGATGTGCACATCCATGTGGACTAGATTTGACATAATCGCTACTCCCTCTGTGTCCTATAGCATAACAACCTAGAACTAGATTTGACATAATCTACTACTATGAATCTGGATATACACATGTCTAGATTCGTCGTGCTAGGTTATGTCCAATCCTATACTAGATTGTACTAGGTTGTTATATTTTGGGGAGGTAGCAGTTTTTAACATATTTTTTGAAAAGAAAATCCGTTAGTTAAGTTTTTAGTTTTGTCATAAATCATTTTTTTAACTTTGATGTTCATAGAAAATGCACCACTACCAACAATAACAAATAAATAGGCTATCAGAAATATTTCATGGTGAAATTTAATAACTAATTTGATAGTATAGAAATTAGAGAAGTTTGACTTAAGAATATGGAACTGTCTGTGTATTTGCTTGCTCAAAAAATTATTGAATTTGTTACAAATATTTATTTGTTATGGATGACCTCATCCTATTTAGTGGGTAGTTGTTTTACACAAATCTAGTGGACAAATTACCACAAGGCAACCGGTGGAAACGTCGGTTTCCACTCCTCCCACTTTTGTGAAGGCAGAACTTCCCACCCCTTGTAATCTATATATACATTGATGAATGAATGAAAGGGACACACTGAATTGGATGTACTCTCTCCCCCCCTCTCTCTATATGTGTATATATATATATATGTATACATACATATATAAATATAATTTTGAAAAATATAATGTTCAGATTATAATTTCAAAAAATATAATTTCGAAGAATATAATGCTCAAATATAATGTTCAGATTATATAATCTCAAAAATATAATCTCGAAAGCATTCATTTACTCATTATAACCTACACTTAATATCAACGGTCGAGATCTTGATTGATCTCACACCAATGGTGTGTGTGTATATATATATATATATATGATGTACTATTCTGTGGGTTGGTATAGCGAGCGTGGACGCTGCACCCACCTCTTGCTATCAATTCGTATTCATCGTAACAATCATAAAAACATTGATTCCACCCCTCAACTGTAGCCACGTTGCTTGCTAACAAATGCAATTAGTTAATATTTGATTACCCACTGATTCCACGGATTGCCATGCATGGTTTACTGCACCCACCCGTGCATGGCTGCCACATGTGTGAAGTAAAATTGCAATAATTGTAACTATCATAATTTATTTAGAGCTATGTTAATTTTGCGATTTGCCGCCATAATGTAAGGTGTCATGCATGAAAAATATTAAATGACATGATTTACGATTGTATGCATGGTAATTTGTGGCTGCATCCACCCTCGTTCCGTTGCCATGTTGCATGTAATTATTTCCTTTGATTGCTAGTCCTTAATTGTTGATTAATTCTGTTGATTGGTATGCATGCGTTAATTACGTGTGTGCATGCCGTCACCTGGTGGAAGGGATCGTTATAATCTTAGTGTTTGCAAATTTATAATTTTGATGACCTCTCTGATTGTAAAAATTATATCGTACTGTAGTTTTCAGATGACCTCTGTGATTTAAATTTACTATTTTGTAGAAAGATATAATTGTAAAAATCGTATCACCGCAAATTTACTACTTTACAACGACACTAAAAATAAAAATTACTCCAATATTTGAATAGTCATAAAATTTCTATTTTGATGACGTGATTTATGTATGGTAATTAATTGTTGTACATTATTTTTGAATGCTAGAAATTGCCATATATAGTGATTATTATCCAATGTGATTTATAGATGGTAATTTCCACCACGTATGGTGATAATTGGATGTGATTTATGCAAGATAATAT
>CM002485.1:17694043-17707938 GCA_000325765.3 Leersia perrieri | reverse complement strand
ATTCTTTGCGATGATCGTAAAATTATAAGTTACTATAGTATTTTCTATTGTAATTATTCCATTCCTTATCACTGGTAGTAAGTTACCAATATATTAATTTTTGCAACTGTTGTAAAACTATATATATACAACCATTTATCTTTGCAATCATCGTAAAAATCAAATATTTTGAAAATTGTACATGCATGGTCAATGGAGAAAATTGCTCCCATTTAAAGCGATCAATAAAAAATAGAAAATATAATACAATACAATTTTTTTAAAAGGCAGCTAACGTTGCTACAATAAACGGCATCTCCATTCCTTAATTAGGCTGTCTAATTAATTGTTGTTAGGTGTCATTGATTACGTTGGTTTCCTAATGAGATTAGAACAGACCATTTGTGCTTCCTGGTGCCTGCGGCCTGGTGCCTGCGGCCTGCACCTCTTGCCTCTGACTCGATCAAACGACCAGGGTGTAGAGGCCGTGGAGGCTGCACCCGGATACAAAATAGATATTTTATATATATATCCTAAAATTAAGCACAAATCCTAGAGCGGGATCAGTCGGCTAAGGACAGACGCACTTTTTTTTTTTGCCAGCAACCGTCTAGTAAATCCGAAAAGGAAAACCAAAATTGTTTAAGCGGTTGATTAAGTAGGTAGTACGTAGTACTTTCTTTGTTTTTTATTTTATATTGTTCTTGCTATCATTTGGCTGAAATGTTACTATTCTCATTTTAAATATTTCTACACGTCCTTTAGATATTTTTAGTGTTCATTTTAAAAAAACATGTCGAAATGTAGTATGTTTCCAGATTCATTTAGGGCGTGTTTAGTTCCCAAAAGTTTTTTTTTTCCAAAAACATTACGTCGATTTTTTGGGCACATGCATAAAGCATTAAATATAGATGTAAAAAAGCTGGTTGCACAATTTGCCTGAAAATCACGAGATGAATCATCTAAGTCTAGTTAGTCCATGATTAGCCATAAAATGTCGTGTTAATAACGGATTAATTAGGCTTAATAAATTTGTCTCGTGGTTTTCTAACAACTAGTTTTTTATTTAGTCACCGAAATAGTCTTTGGGCATCCAGTCAAACATCCGATATGACATCAAAATTCAAAAATTTTTGGAACCGAACAAGCCAATATGAATGCTTGCCTTTATCCGTTCGAAAGTGGTCCAAGTGGACCATGCATGTCTATTCGACCATCCCTTCAGCAGATCCATCATCTTCACGCCACGATGCAACAACCCATCAAACCATCACAGAAGTCACAAACCCCTGGTCCTCAGTCCTTGCATTTTTTACTTTTTAGTCCTTTTAAAAACTTATTTACAATTAGACATCTAAAAAAACTTATTCTAGATATAAATCTTTTTACAGCGCCGTGGTCCTACATAAACGCTAAGTATTACGGTGTCAATGACAATGGCGTTGTTGATCTATGCGTAAATAAAATATTTATAGATAGGTCCTCCAATAATTTATTTGTAAATTTTTTATAAATAGGTCCTTGACATCAATATTATTGGCACGAAGGATCTATTTGTATTTTTTAATAGATTCTTGAAGGATATATTTGTAAATAAAATACTTACACATAGGTCCTCAATGCAAATTACTTTGACGTTGTGGTACTTAGCGTTTAGAGTTTGTAAATTTTTTTTGACCAACGTGGCATGTGGTACGGCACCAACTTATTTGGCGTCGTGCCGAAGGACCACAACAATGTCGTTGGCACAATGAAAAGGTTCATAACTAGAATAAGGTTGAATTCTAAATAGAGGGTGAAACTGTATTATTAGCCGCACGCAAAACAAGAAACGTGATTATTATACGATTACTTGAGTATTGATTATTAAAAATTTAACTTATAAATTTATATAGATTTTTAAACAACTTCTATATAGAAAGTTTTCGTATAAAACATACCGTTTAGTAGTTTAAAAAGCGTGCTAACGAAAAACGAGACAAAAATTTAGCCACAATGCTGAATCAAACTAGCCCTTAGTTTATTTGAGGAATCCGGCTGCAAAATAAGTTTTTTAAAGGACTACAATGTAAAAAAAAAGGAGCTGCCTCAGTCTCATAGAAGTCATGTTTCGTATTTGTACCTACTACCGCCGTCTCAAAATATACTCCATCCGTCCTAAAATACTTGTCGTTTTGTTTTTTTGTCTTGTAACGTTTGACTGTTATTCAAAAAATTATTGTAATTATAAAAATAATAAGACAAATATAAAATATTTTTGATAATAAAAAAACCATAAACAAAATTAAAAAAAATTTACAATTTTTTAAATAAACGAATGGTCAGATGTTTTGAGACAAAAACTCAGAATGACTAGTATTTTGAGACGAAAGTCTACCTGAAGCTATAAATGTAAAGGTATATTCTAAGATGGATGCAGTAGCTGTTTGGTTCGTAATTGTACTTAGCTGTCCTGTCCGAATCGCCGGCTGCAAATCTGGGACTTGTAGCCACAAGATGTGTCAATCAACACCTGTAGCACAGGATGACCAATGTACAATGGGCAAGGATTTCCAAGTACTTCGTGGACTATCGTGTGATTAATTGTCCAACAGGTGCGAAGAAGCACAGGATGACAGGACCCAAGGAAACATCATAAGCACCAACGCTCCGACTCGTCGTCTTCACCCAAACGAGCAGAAGCTGCAAAGGTCGAAAAATGGCGCCTTCACGGCGTCGTCGCTGCAACACCAGGCTTGCGTTGTTGCTCCTCTTCGTGCTCCTCCTGCTGCAAGAACTCTCCGCGGTGGCAAGCTCCGATGACGCACCGTGCGATTTCCCGGCGATCTTCAACTTCGGCGACTCCAACTCGGACACCGGCGGGCTTTCGGCCCTCTTCGCCGCGCTGCCGCCGCCGTTCGGCAGGACCTACTTCGGCATGCCCGCCGGCCGGTACAGCGACGGCCGCCTCATCATCGACTTCATGGGTCAGATACTCAACATCACAGCCCAAAGGCCCAAACTCGAAATCAACTCTGAATTTGTTGTGTTTTTGGTTTCCTGACATTGCAGCTCAGAGCCTGGGGATTCGTTACCTCAGTCCATACCTCGATTCGGTAGGGAGTAACTTCACTCAAGGTGCCAATTTCGCGACGGCCGCTGCGACAATCAGACTAGCCAATGGTAGCTCCGACATCAGCCCAATTTCCCTGGACGTGCAGATGAGCGAATTCGAACAGTTCATCAACAGAAGCCAGTTCGTTTACAACAACATAGGTGACTACTGACTATAAAAGAGAAATTCGATCAGTCTCTGCATGTGTGCCATTCGGAACTAAAAATTTCAAGTTCCATTTTTTGTTTTTGCAGGTGGAATCTACAGGGAGATCCTACCGAAAGGCGAGTACTTCCCCAGGGCGCTTTACACGTTCGACATCGGCCAAAACGACCTGGTCTCAAAGGGTTACTTGGCCAACATGACCACCGAGCAAGTCCAAGCCTTCGTACCTGATCTCATGGAGAAGTTGAGTGCAGCAATCCAGGTGAAGTACAGTACATTTCCGTTGACTGACAAAAGCGCGCGACAAGTGACAACGCTAATTAAGCGGAAGCACCGTGCTCTGCTTTTTTGTTTGTTGACTGCAGAGAGTTTACAGGCTCGGGGGGAGGTATTTCTGGGTGCACAACACGGCGCCGCTCGGCTGCCTGACGTACGCGGTGGTTCTCCGGCCGGACATCGCCGCGCCCAAGGACGACGCCGGCTGCTCCGTCGCCTACAACACGGGCGCCCGGTTCTTCAACGCGAGGCTGAACGAGACCGTGGCCCGCCTCAGGGCGTCGCTCCCTGACGCCACGCTTACCTACGTCGACGTGTACTCTGCCAAGTACAAGCTCTTCAGCCAGGCCAAACAGCTCGGTACGAGTTTTTTTCAGAATTTTTTTAGAAACAATATTATTTTAATAGAAAATCGCAAAAAAGATGACGGAGGTGGAAAATTGCAAAAATAGAGTCCTACCGTCAGGTGTTTTGACGGTAAGAGCACTTACCGTCATTTGGCGTGGCGGCAACCCCTGCCGTCGGTCCCCAGGACGGCAGGCACTGTCAGGGGTTTTTTTTTCAAAAAAAAGTAACGGCAATTTCCAACTATGTTCTTTTTTCACTTTTTCTGTGAGCATGCTTTTCGAACTAGCAAAAGGTGTGTTTTTTTTTTAAAATTCTACACAAAACTTATTTAGAAAAATCAAATCAATCTATTTTTAAATTTAAAATAACTAATACTTATTTAATCATTTACTAATGATATTTCTCGTTTTGCGTACAGTACAAAATTACCCTAATTAAAAAGGCCCCTACCGTCACATGGGCTTGTGGTAGGCTGCACCGTCACAGGCCGCGGCACTACCGGCAATAATTTTCCCAATTTTTGTGTGTGCATGCTTTCCAAACTAACGAACGGTGTGTTTTTTGAAAAAAAATTCTATATGAAAGTTATTTAGAAAAATCAAATTTAATCTATTTTCAAATTTAAAATAACTAATACTTATTTAATCACGTACTAATGATATTTCTCGTTTTGCGTATAGTATAAAATTGCACTAATTAAATCTCAGGCCTAGCTGTCGCGTGGCTTGACGGCAGGCACTGCCACCGGGTGGCGGTTCCTACCGTTGCGCTATTTGACGGTAGGTGTGGTGCCGTCTGACCACGCTACTGTAGGCAACCTGCCGTCTTGCCCTTTGGTGGTAGGCACTGCGATTCTCCACATCCACCATCTATTTTTGCGATTTTCAATTAAGAAACTATTATTTCTAAAAAAGATATTTTATAGTATCTTAAAGTATCGGTACTGATACCAAAATAAATGGCGATACCAAAATAAATGGCTATATTGTGTTTTGATATCTTGAGGTAGAGATACACAATCTATTTGCATATGATTCGGAGTTGGATTTGAAATATTGGTTGCATTGGGTAATGGGGGTTTTTGGGTTGGGTTTGCAGGTTTCAGGGACCCGTTGCGTGTGTGTTGCGGGTACGGAGGTGGGGAGTACAACTTCGACAGGAACATCCGGTGCGGCGGGAGGATGGAAGTGAACGGGACTTCGGTGCTGGCGGGGAAGTCGTGCGAGGACCCGTCCAGGAGCGTGGGCTGGGACGGGGTGCATTTCACGGAGGCGGCGAACAAGTTCGTGTACGACCAGATCGTTGATGGCAAGCTCTCCGACCCGCCGGTGCCTCTCAGGCTGGCGTGCCGATGGGGCGGACGGCGATGAGCTCGCCCATGTACATGTCTCGATGCAACGTATGGTTGTTGCTGTGAGCATTGTTTTAGAGGTCGGACAGATACCATCGAAAGCTTTGCAAAAAAATAGCAACTGGAAATGTGACAATATATAGAGAGAAATAAATTCCAGTGAACTGTGATCTTTTTTTTTTCCAATCCATACATTGGTTGTTCTTTACTTAGGGAAAATTCAAATACCTCTACAAGTCAACAACAACTAGTAGCAGGGTGGCCCACACAATTATGTGGCTAGCACCAAAACACATTTATATTATGATGTATAAATATTTAATTTTTCTATATGGTTTGTATTTAAACAAATTAGAATAATGGAGATGTTGGTTGTGTATCATATCAATGGTATTGTATATAGAATTATAAATTGAGTCCTACTCGTATTACTTTTATTCTTTAATTCATACTTTTCATCGATTTATATTAATATTATCATCATTATTTTTTGATTGATTTGTCATGTTGTACCATTCTTTATATGAAGAGATAGTCGCTATCTTGTTATAGATGTCCGAGATAGTGTTGTTCCATAACCGATGTGTGTAGCTCAGTCGTCTACCCGTCATCTCTCTTCTTGCCATCTACCATCGCCTTACTTATTTATCTACCCTTGGCCCACCCTCAAACTCCCCAATCGCCACCCAAATTCTTTGCGGCTCCTCCACTCATTGGTTTGCGGCCCTCTTATTCATTATTGTTGGTCACTTATAAAATCGAATCTTATCATTGTTAATTTTTCATCTAATGTTTTTTATAATTTTGAGAAGTCCCTACCATCCGCTACCACTGTTATCGTACTCCTTTGTCGTCCCTTACTTTGTTGCCCTCCGCTCGGCTGCTCGCTCCCTCTCTTCTTCGTTATTATTAATATCTTAAAAATAAATTTATTATTTTTTAGGTTGCATTATTTTAGTTTTTAAAAAGTTTCATCATCTGGCATTGTTGGCTTATTTATTTGGAACCCCTCATATTTTTGGGACAGCTCATCTTGCTCATCACTTGAGCCGTCGCAACTCGCCCTCTGGTGGCTAACATCTACTGCACATAATATTTTTTAAAGTATGCGGAGCCTTAATTTGTAGTCCAAGCTAACCAGGTTCTATTGTTTGGGTATAAAACGTCAGCTTGTTATCTACCTATACAATCGGGTTGTAATTCTTATATAACTCTTCATATAGACCCTTATATCTTATCATGTTGTACGTGACATATCGGTTATTTTTTCTCTAATTAATATGGTAATTATGTGATTCTAATCTATGTCTCCTTTATTTTTATTTTTAATTATTGTCATGTTGTGTTATAGATGGAATCATTTTCAAATTTTCTATTTATAATTCTGAATAGTTAGTTTCTCATTATATTTTTAGTTAAAATTTTAATGATTTTAAGTTTATTTCGGAATTTTATGATAATTCCAAATTCTGGTTTACCTTTTATTATAATGTTTTTATGTTTATCATGGAAATCCTATTGAAATGTAAATCTTCATTTTATTTATTTTTGTTCCAAATTTTAATCAATCTCGTGTTGCTTTCCAGATGGGCTCTTTTTTTTAATAATCCTTATATTTATGAATTTTAATCATTTATATATATTATATTTCTATTTATGGTCTTTATTTTTCTTTTATTGGTTGCATTGGGTAATGGGTTTTTTGGGTTGGGTTTGCAGGTTTCGGAGACCCGTTGCGTGTGTGCTGTGGGTACGGAGGCGGGGAGTATAACTTCAATAGGAACATCCGATGCGGCGGGAAGATGGAAGTGAACGGGACTTCGGTGCTGGTGGGGAAGTCGTGTGAGGATCCGTCGAGGAGCGTGAGCTGGGACGGGGTGCATTTCACGGAGGCAGCGAACAAGTTTGTGGTCGACCAGATCTTTGATGGCAAGCTTTCTGACCCGCCGGTGCCTCTCAGGCTGGCGTGCCGACGGGGCGGAGGGCGATGAGCTCGCCCATGTATGTGTCTCAATGCCATATATGGTTGTTGCTATGAGCATTGTTTTCAAAAAATCACATCTTGAAATGTTACATCTTGAAAAAATCACATCTTAGAGGCTGGACTGATACCAACTCCCGCTTTGCAAAAATCACATCTTGAAATGTTACAGTGCTTAGAGAGAAATAAATTCCAGTGAGCTATGATTTTGCAGATAATTTTACATTATTTTCTCCCAAAAACGTTGTTCATTATTAGGGAAAATTGAAATAGCCCTGCAAGTCATCCATATTTCTTCTTTTTAACTGGTCCATATTTATAGTTAAAAACAAATATATTCTTAGAGGAGATAGCATAAGAAATAAACTCGTAAAAGCGTACATCCCTATGTCTGTAAGAGAATACTACCTATGTTTCAAAATATAAGACACAACTACCTTAGATACAAAGATCAAGAAACATTTTATCTATATTTATTTAGTACAAACTAACCAGTGCACGATATCTATGAAAAATATATATGTTCGGTTCCTAACCACGCGGTTAGCCTAGCTCATCATGCAGCTGAAAATTCTCGGGTTGACGTGGACGGATATGGTGTTCCCTTTGTTCTCTTGCTCCAAAATATTTAGCACCAACAACTGGCATTAGAGTACCCAGGTTCGAGTAGGGCGTGTTGGAGAAGCGCGGCGTATCGACATCATTGAGTGAAGCTACTGATATGGTTTCAAATTCGGGCATGATGATGGAGCAGTCCATGGTTACTGTTTTTGCAGGAGAAAATTATGATATATGAAGTATCAAGATGCGGACTCTGCTGCTATCTCAAAGATTGTGGGATATTTTAGAAAATGGCTACAAGGAGTATTCTACCGAGGACACTCTTTCGAAAGAGCAGAAAAAATCTCTAGCGAAGGACTAGATGATGGACGCCAAGGCGTTGTTCTTAATTCAACAAGGAATTGCGGAAAGTCTATTTTCGTGTATTATTGGCACAAAAAAGTCAAAGGAAGCATGAGAGAAATTGAACGAGAAATTTTAGGTATCGAAGAAAGTGATGGTTGTGAAGCTTCAAATTTTTTGACGTTTAAACAGTAGGAGAGGCTCCTACTATATACATACATACATACACACATATATATATATACACACACACATAAACATAAACATAATAAGAATAATAATTACAAGAGTTGTGATGGAATTTACAAAAGAAGAAGATAAAAAGAATTAAAGATTGTCTAGCCATGATTTCCCAAGGTCTTTTAGCTCTATTTTTACCCTGTGCAAAAGCAGGGTAAAATTCTCTCTAAAACCGCAATTTCAGAATTTGCAAATGAAGGAGACTGAGAAGGTAAAATATTATTTCTGAAGAGTTATTAAGATCATTAATCAGATGCAGCTTTATGATGAAGATATAAAAGATCAGCAAATAGTTGGGAAAACTTTGATTAGTCTCGCGAAAAAATATGAGTATATTGTTACGGCCATCGAGGAAGGGAGCTCTCTAGAAAATACACTTTAGTCAAGGATGACCTTCAGGCCTCAAAACATAAGGTATTATGGGAATTTCAGAAAAATGGTTTTGCAGCCAAAGATTATGATTTTGAAAAATATGGTTATTCAAGGGAAGACATGCAGAATGAAGGTGGCCAAGAAATAAGTGAAAAAGATACGTACAATTCTAATTCATGATGTGACATTTATCAAAAATCTAGTCGTATTAAAAAAGGTGTTGGAAGAAAATGACTTGCAACAAGTGCAAGAGAAAGGGCCTCATTGCAAAATTCTGCAGAACTCGAGAAACTAATTGGGGTAATTTTTCACAACAAAAAAGAAAGGCCTCAAGAAATGATTTTCTCATGTCATACGTCTCAAGAAGGAAAATACAATGTCTAGGTTATTGACGGTGGTTGCACCAACAACATGGCCACTGATCCAAAATCATATCAGGCAAAAATCCACATGGGTAATGGATCCATAGCTCAAAATAAAGGCACGGTTTCTGCCCAAACTCGAGATGGTCAAAAATTTATTAAAGATGTTTTGTTGGTACCCGATTTAAACCAAATTTGCTAAGTATTGAGCAACATCTACAACACAGGTACGCGGTTTATTTTAAGGATTTGGTTTATTTTGAGAATTATTCATGCAAGATATTGGACCGTAAAAATATTCGGTTGATAGCCAAAATAAATATGAAAAAGGACAAAAAAACATTTGTTGGAAATGAATTGTTAATCTCAAATGGTCCTCAGAAGTAAAGTGAAACATCATGCTCCAAGACCACGGTCATCAAGTCTAAGGCCAAAGTCAAGCTGGGTCGTGCTCCAAGGCCATAGTCATGTCATCAAGATTCAAGCTTGAGAAGTACAAAACAAAAACAATTTCCATACCGTAATCAGTTCTCAACAAAAGTGTTTAGTGCAAGATGAATTTTCCAATTTATCTATTGTTGAGCCACAAAGTTTCCAAAAAGCAAAAAATCATAAAAATTGGGTTAAAGCCACAAAAAATGATGAGATCCGTATGATTGAGAAAAATATTACCCAATAATTGGTTGATCGTCCTAAAGACAAAATTGATTGGAGATAAATGAGTTTATAAGAAAAAAATAAATCCGGATGGCTCGGCAGAAAAATATAAAGCAAGACTTGTGGCAAAAGGATTTAAGCAAAATCTTGGCATTGATTACTATGAGACATGAAATTGGAATTCTGCCGCATAGATTAACAACTGGTCGATATATTTACCAAGGCTTTATCGTAGAAAAAATTTATCTGCAACAGAGAATTTTTCAGAAAATGAATTAAGTGGGAATTTGTTGGATTAATTCATTTCTAGAAGCTACCACAACTAACTAGACTACTCTGGTACTCATATGTCTGGCAATGTCAGAACTCAAAAGAAGTATGCTTGTGTATGTTGGTTGTATATTGAGTGAAAGATCTAGAGTTCTCATCCTTGTACTAGTACTAGTTAGATATGTGTGTGTATGTTGGTTGTAAGACTATAAATTGGCAGCCATTGTTCATAGGTGAGGAAGTTGCCCAAACTACTTGATGCATGTCTATTTCAATGTAACAGCTATCAACTCAATGTACAAACTTGACCAAAGAATATGAAGAGGACTCCGTTGGAGTTGTAATAGATTGTCAAACTATACGGGTCGAGGGCTTTTTAATATGTAAGAAGCGAGATGCTCATACATTGATGGCTTGATTTTGGAGTTTGCACAGGACGTTGACAATAGATAAAAGCCGCCTAAAAAAGAACACTATCATTTGAGGGTCATATAGTTTGAGTGTCTAAAAGATGGATTTAAGTTTGGACAAACTAGCTATGGCTCTTAAATTTATTAACAACGTTTCTGTTAAGACAGTTTGGCCTAAGAATATGTAGGCATATGTGGATTTATTAATACTCTATTCGGTTGAGGCAGTTAAGAATGATTTGATTTTGGACTGCATTGGGAAATCTATTTTTTCTCATTCTTCGTCATGTTGTCATGAAGTAAATATTCCAATTGGATAAGCCGAACTTGTTTCTTCATACAATAGCATTTGCGTTAGAGCTTTAGAACTCTTGAGAACGAAACTTATGTGTATAAGAAATTACCAGGGACCCTACCCAGGAACATGCATAATGTTTTATCAATTTTTAGGATTTTGAGGAGGGAAATTGTTTACCCTACATGTTTTCATCTGATGGATTCTTTTGAACCGCCTAGGTGACAACAAAAACTCCATGAACAGAATAATTCAAACAGAATAAGTTACAGGAATCAGCTAGAATAAGCCAGTGGGACTTTTGGGCAGCATTACGAGAAGAAGTGCACTATGGACATTAGAGAGAGAAGCAATTGTTGAGCACATCTGTATTTGACCATATAGAAGCCAGATGCTAGAAGATCACTAGCGAAGGTGATTTCCACTTTTCAGCACAAGGATCTGACACTGGTAGTACATTTTTGGGCGATTTGGTACGATGGGACTAGGAGAAAGGCAGTCAACCCACTATCTATCATCTGCTTCGTGGAGATATTTATTGCGGACCTGAACATGATCAGCCCTCCAGCAGTGGCGAAGTAGCGTGGAAGGGCAAGTAAACCAAGTTGGATTCCTCCTCTATCAGGTATAGCTAAGATCAATCGATGTGTTGTTTCCAAAAATTTCGACTGTCGTTCATGTTTGATGATTATTTGGACTAGCTAATTAATTAGCTGAGGTTGCATGGCTCATGCGTGCTTGTACACAGGAAGCACATAGACTTAACGATCATGACCTGCATGCACCTGCAGACGTGCTGCCATATATGTATGTGCTCAGCCAATGCGTATATAGATACGATGCAAGCTATAAACCTTCATGGCCAGGCAGCCAAAGAGATCAACAAGAACTCAGCAGCTATCAAAATACTCCCTCCATTCTTATATATATGATGTTGGTTAGTACAATTTTGCACTATCCAACATCAAATAAAAGTGAACATGCGTCGACATGCATGTGTGCGTATGGACTGCACCTGGATCAATGCCCTGTACGACGAATATGGACAAATGTTCCTTCCAGATTCATAGTACTAGGAAGTATCACATCCAGATATTTTGATATGGATGGAGATTAGCTAACTTGAGGTAGACTAACATATAGAGCCTTGTCCCTCTAACCATACCAATTACAGGTTAACGGTTTTACACAAAGCGAGTACGAAAGTGTAGGTGGCTCCGACCATCTGATGGGATGGATTGTGTGGTTCTAGAGGGCGGGGATGTTACAAATGGTGTCAGAGTCATCCCTCTCGTGGTTTTAGAGGCCGAGGTTGTTGCAAATGGTATTGGAGCCGACCCTCGCGGTTTCACAGGCACACGAGGGCGCAGAGGGGCGTACATGTTGCGTATGGCACATGGGTCCTGTAGGGATACAGCATGGCACATGGGCCAGACCTAGACACATAAACGTGGCCAAGAGGTGAACATTCCTGGTTGTTTGTCTAATTGTGGGCATGTCAGACCAACACGGACATGGGGTCCCTCGAGGTGGGTGTATGTCACATCTTGCCCAATAAAAGTATGCATTGTCCCTCTAACCATACCACTCATGGTTTCTAAGCGTGGTGGGCAGAAAAAGACCGAGATCGAGAGACCGAACCGAATAGACCGAGACCAAAAATTTCGGGTACGATCTCGGGTGGGGGAAACTAAAAGACCGAATTATTCAGGCCCGATCTCGGTCTTTAATCTCGGGTACCCGAAAAGACCGAATAATGCCATATAACTATTTATTTAACATATTATATGAGGAATTGATGGTAGATTAAAGATATTCTCTTGTTATAATGTTTATATTGTGATATATTATATGAATATATAATATTTTGTTGTTAAAAGATGTCCCAAAAATAAAAAGATTTGGTGAAAAAATATGCAAGTTTTTATACACAAATCATGTTTGCTGAAAATTCGGTCCGGACTGAGACCGAGACCGAATTTGTCGGTCTTCATTTTTGTCCAAGACCGATCGGGCCCAAGTATGCGAAGACCGAAATTGTCTCAAAGACCGAAGACCGAGACCGAATTTTTCGGTCTACCTGAATGCCCAGGCCTAGTGGGCTCCACCTTCTTGGTTGGCACGTCCTTTGGCTATGGGCGGGCCCAGTATTGATTCAAGGGTATTCAAGTGAATACCCAAAATTTTGAATATTAAATGAATACATGTACTATATAATGCATATGGGTATGAAAAAAATTTCCAGAATATGTATAACACGTGCTACAAGTGATGTTATAAATGTCAAATATTAAACTTTTTGCCGTCAAATTTTCTTCTTTCTCTTTATTTGATATTTTGAATACCCAATCTCAAAATCCTAGGCCCGCCCTTGCCTTCGGCTTTGATGAACAGGACCGACTCGCCTCAAGAGGGGTTAATTTATGTCACATCCTGCCAAATAACGGTAGTATATATCACTCATGGGTTCTAGGGCGTGCGACGAGGCGAGCATGCATGGGCTCCCCCTTCTTGGTTGGTATGTCCTTCGGCTTGATGAGAGGGACCGGCTCGCCTCAAGTTTTGGCTGTCCAATTTTTTGGGGTGACGGTGGCACAATCAGCGTTTGGGACGACGACACGCGCGACTAACAGACAACTGGGTCTGTTGTACGGATGGCACGAAACCAACGAAATTCCATCCAACCATTCAAGCGGTTTTTTAAAATTTTAAACGGTGCACGAGTTAGCTGGAAAATTACAAAAGACGTATTTGATGACATATAGGGCTAGTTTGGCAAGTTTTGGTATGGCCAATTTTGCCAACGTAACCGTGTTTTTGGACTAAAGCTAAAATAGGCTAAATGAATGTTTGAAGTGGCATATTTCTTGAATGCTGGTTTCAATGTAAGAGATCCTCAATGGGTATAGATAGGCTCTCTATAAGTATCCACTTAGGACAGAGAATAAAGGAGTGAGAAAGAATTGTCGCTAGAGCTGGCGTGAGCCGCTAGCACACATCCCGCTGACGGGCCCCACCATGTGCTTGTGGCCATCTTTTCCAACTTTCTCCTCTCTCTTCAACTCTCCTCTTCTCCTCTCTCTTCACCTCTCCTCTCTCTTCAACCAGGCCACCGACTTGGGGCAGCGGCGACGCGCGGGGCAGCGGCGAGGGCCGGCCGCCGGCGCGGGGCAGCGGTGAGGCGCGGCGGCT
>CM002485.1:17639560-17693943 GCA_000325765.3 Leersia perrieri | reverse complement strand
GTCGGGGACGAGCTCGCAACGTGGATTGCCGGAGCCCGCCTCCTCCGCCCATGACGCCGCGACACCGCGACGCCGCCTCCTCCGCCGAGATCCGGCCGTCCGCCTCGCGCTCGCCGGCGAGAGCTCCCTAGATCCGTCTCGTGCTCGCCAGCGCTAGGCTGGAGCAAGGCGCGGCCGCTGGCGCAGGGTTGGGAGCGGCGAGGGGCGGCCGGCGTGGGGAGGGTGGGAGGCCGGCACTGGGCTGGGAGCGGCGAGGCGCAGGTCGTGGGCCGCCAGTGCTGGGCTGGGAGCGGCGAGAGTCCGCCGGCGCGACGAGGTGGGAGGCCGTCGTGGGGATGGTGAGATGTGGCCGGCAGGATGGGATGGGAGGGGATGGGTGAGAGAAGAAATAAAAAAAATTCTGACACGTGGAACTCAAAAAAAAAGAAATAAATGTTATAAATACTTCGTCTACAACAACCAGCTATAACTACATGGACAGGTTATAGAGAGCACACTCTCTATAACCATTGTGGATGCACTAAGTGATACTCCGTTTCATGATGTAAATGTTTTGACCTTTTAATTATAACGTTTGACCACTCGTCTTATTAAAAAAATATTCATTCAAATATAAAATATTTTTGATAATAAACAACATACATTTACTTTTATAATTTTTTAAATAAGATGAATTGACAAACATCACAAATAAAAACAAAATGTCTTGCATTATAAAACAGGCAAGTACTAAACACTTTTTAAAGCATCAAATACTCAAATATATATTGGTAAAGCTAATTCTGACCCTGAACCAAATCGTCGGCCCATAGTAAAATTTCTCAAGTCCAGTCCATCTCCCACCTGTCTCGACTCCAACCCGCCCTCTCCACCGCCGCGCCGCCATGTCCACCGCCACCCTCCGGCCGACCTCGCCGCTCCCTCTCCCAAGCGGCCTCACCCTCGCGCCGCGCCTCAAGCTGCTCCTCACCTTCTTCCGCGCCGACCTCTCCGTCCGCCCCGTCGACGAGTGGCAGCTCAAGTCGGCGCTCCTCGCCTTCCTCCGCGACCCGCCGCTCTCCCTCGCCGTCCTCCCCGACTCCGACCTCTCCGTCCGCGGCCTCCCCGACCTGCACAAGCGCCGCCGCGACGAGCCCGTCGCCTCCGGCGTCCTCCACGTCCGCGATCTCTCCTTCATCCGCCCCCGCGGCCGCAAGGGGGAAGATGATGAGGCCGAGGAGGAGATGAGCCCTGAGCAGGAGGAGGAGAAGTACTTCCAGTGGAGGAGCACCCTTGTCGAGAAGCTGGCCGGGATCGAGCTTAACCTCGAGGGGGTTAAGTTTCGGATGAGTGTTGAGATCCCGCCCTCAGATGATTTCAGGGCAATGAGAAAGTCGTGGGAGAATTTTTACGCCTCTGAACTCCTCAGTAGCAGTATGGAATGTTTTGTTTTAAATTTGTTGCCCTTGGTTGTGATTTTCTGCTAGCCTGCTAGCTGGAGTTCGAATTGATGTTTGATTTGTTCAGGGAATCCTGTGAGAAAGATAGCTAAAAGGCCGGACACCATTGTTGTCCGGGGTGTGCCGTCCAGGTGGTTTGCGGAGACGAGGATATCATCGAAGGCCTCCACGTTGGTCACACACACTATTTTCTCGGCACTTGGTAAAATAAGGTGCATTTTGGTGTTCTAAACTTTTGTTTGGTTCATTATATTGTAAATGCATCTGTATCTCTATGATACAGAGGTAGAATATTAGTTTCGTTTTCCATACAAGCTAAAAAATAGTACGAAAGAGTCCTAAACTTAGTTGACATGAACATCCATAAGGAAATTGTTTGATTAAGTTTTGTTCAGTGTCCATCCTGGTGTTTTCGTCATTTGTTTGTATACTCATGCTTGTTCTTACTTGTCTCCCTCCTGGCATACGCACACTCTGAGAACTTAAAATGCGCACTATAACTAGCACTACTTGAAACCTGAAGGCAGGTCATTTCTAGTTGGTTTTCATCACAATATATGTTTTAAAACATATGATATGGTTCTCCAAGCTAGCAATTAAACTCGAAAAAAAAAACAGTTCATATACTTTCTGATGTTAGTGGTTACTGGGGCAGCCTAGATGCCAAGGTGACTATGTTCGAAATATATAAAGAACTTTGGAAGCAAAATGGGTAAAATGACTACTAGTAGTAGAATTGCGTGCATAAAATCCATAGCACACAAATAATCATGCCCCATAATCCTAGTGCATCAAGCACAATAATGGTCAAACGTATACACAGTTTGAGTAAAATAAGACTGCACTCCATTCCTTCTAAATCCGGCCCTGTTGCTGGCAGATTCTGAACTGCCCTTCACATTTTGGGTGAATGTACTCTCTTTACCCTTTATTTGACACTCTTCTGTTCAATTGACAGGAACCTAAATATTTCTAGTGATGATGAATGGGGAGCAAAACAAGATGGGGCTAATAAGGAGATTATATCTGGACTAAATTGCAAAGTGTGGGTGCAATTTGAGAACTACGATGACTTCAACAGTGCAATGAAGGCATTATGTGGACGTTCATTAGAGAAAGTAAGATTTTCATACTCTGTTACCAGTTCTCTTAATCTTGTACTTTTTATTAGTTCACATAACACATACAGATGATATTGTCTGCATCTCCTCTAAAATTTCCTTTATGGTTTCTTTCCACATGGGCTTTTTGTTTCTTGTGCAATCCTGTTTTAGTATGGCCTGCTTGCAATGATCATGCACTGATGTTACACAGCACGCATCCTTCAGACTTTCACACACCCTTTTGATGTGTGAACTTGTGTGCTAGAGGTTTTCGTGGTAGTCTAGAATTATATTTGTGTACCCATATTTGTCGTGTGGGCCTTTTCTCATACATCCAAGTATTTTGAGTCTTCCAGTAAAGTTAGCATTATATCATTATCATAGTACTGTCTTGCACTGAAGCTAAACCATCACCATCTATTAGAGTGCCAGATAGTACCTGCCTGTATTAGTTTGTAACACATCTATGGCTATCTGGTTGCTACCTTGTCTGGGGAACCCTGTCAATAAGACAAATGGCTGTGTTTATTGAACATAACTGATAGCAAAGTGCCCAAATTAGCGTTTACTGTCTGGACTATGGAGTTACAGATCATTACTAAATTAGTTAGACACGATCACATGAGGACTGCAAAATTACTATGGTATTAGATACCTAAAGATATTTAGAAGTTACAAGTGCATCAACTTCTATGAGGATTGAGGACCACAATTATTGATAGGATTGTTGATTTACTTCCAAATACAGCTCTGATGGCTGACACATACTATCTCATATTTGCTACCTTGGCATACAACTCAAGTAAAAGCTGCACAAATTTGTTTACACATGGATAAATCCACAAATGTATACTCTATGTGCCAGAACAGGTCTTAATTAATGTCTAAATAATGTTTATGCTTTATATTTTTAGAGAACATAATGGAAGCTGACTCATTAATTCTGTTTAAAGGAAGGATCACGGTTGAAGTTAGACTATGAAGTAACTTGGGATCGTGAAGGTTTCTTCCGTAATGCACAATATGAGCCTGTTCGGAGCAATTTAGAAGAGAGAGATTCATCGGCTCATGGAAGGAAGAAACATTACACACCGCGAATCGAGTCAGACCATAGAAAGAGATTTAGGGTAAGCCACTATATCAAATCTTTTGATATAACTATTAATTCTGAGATGTGATGTGCAATCATGCTCATGCTGGTTAATATACCATTAGAAGATTTTTCTTGAATAGTCTGCAACTCAACATGAATGGCTTCAAACTGGATACATGTAGATATATGTGGTACATGCATGTATTTGTTACGCAATGTACTCCCGAGAAGATGCATATCTATTTGCATCTTGATGGGGAACAAACCACATTCCATTTGGCTGTCGTCGGTAATTTGCCTGTACTTATATCTAATTTTATATTCTTTATCCGGGCCTGAATTCTGCATTTCTTACTTTTTATTCTCATCATAACATTTTTTAACGTCTACTGTTTCACTTATGATCCAGGATTGATTGCTATAGGGCATGACATGATGATGAGATTACTTGGTTCCAAGGAGAGGGAAAATAATTGTACTGTATCATTCTGCTGGCTCCTCGTTAGTTTAACAGTAAAGTCTTTCTGGAATCTGAATTAGGTATGTAGTTATTTTAGCGGATGTCCTGGTTGATACCCAGAGATCATCACAAGACAGTCTTGCTTGTGATTTGTAAGAATTTTCACTGTTGGCATCTCAATGTATGGTCATTCATTCACTATTCAATCATAGTCATAATTTTCTTGAATGATAAATGCAATGGCCAAGCCTTCAAATTCTAACATGAATGTTTCCATTGGTTAAAAGTCAGATTTTATGAATTGACATTGACGAGGCAGGTACAAGTGCATTTTCTTCTGGATTGTCAAACAAGCAAGTTTTCTAACTTCTAGAAGCACTCATGCTTTGACTATCTATTCCATCGTGATCGCCATCTGCGTTGCCACACAATCACATGCTTGAATCTAGAAGTTCTTTAATGATGGGTATGGGTTGTACCTAAAATCATTGTCAACGGGTAGAGAAAACCACTGTTTTCCATTGATGTACAAACGAATGTTGTTCTCGGAAAAGTTTACCACAATCCCAGAAGTCACAATTCACAGAGCAACATAGAATGAAAACAAACTGTGTGCGCGGTAAACTAGAGACGAGTTAATCGACCAAATTCTGTAAAATTTATGAACATTTTTGGGTACCCACACACAAAAGGGGGCTGATGCTACATCAACAATTCAACACTAGCTGCAATTGCAATGCAACCAAACTAAAATGAAACGGGTGGAAAGATAACTCGGAAAGAAAATTTTATCTTTCTGGCTACCCTACTGTACAAAATATTTACAACACGGCACGTAATTCCTCGCGGGAATGGTGAACGAATTCCACGCGACCGAATTCACTACCCTTTCTTCCCATTCGGATGACTTCTCGGCGAGATCAACTCGTGAACACCGGCGACGCTACCCTTCTTGCCGTGTGCAGGCACCACGATCTTCTTGTCGCTCGCCTTCTTGCCGAGAAATTTCACAGCCTTCGTCGGCGCAGCCGCCGCCGGCGCTCTCCTCGCGCCGTGCGCCTCGCCGCCATTAGAGGTGCTGAGGATCGGCACGAGGTACCACCAGACGGAGGTGCAGCAGATGGCGAACACCTTGCCGAACACCACGAGGCTCGCCAGAAGCAGCACGGCGACGAACGGCATGTAGTGTCGCGGCCGCACGTTCTTCCCCCACGACCACGACCACCTCTCGCCGGCGACGACCGCCTTCCTCGGCGCCACCGCTGTACTGGCCGCCGGCGCCGGGGCCGTCGTCGCCTTCACGGCGTCTTCTCTTGGGCTGACGGGCTCCGATGTCGGTGGAGTCGACGACTGCGACGAGGTCATCGACGTGGCCTGCTTCCGCTTCTTGCCTCCTTTCCTCTGCTCCTCCACCTCCGGTGGGAGCTTGACGACGATTGGGACCCACCCCTTCGTCTCCGACTGCGAGAAACGGACGAGCACATGTTCGCCGCCGTCACCGACGTGGCGAAGAATCTTCTCCCGCCGCGACTCGAGCTCGGAAACCACGGTGGAGAACTTGTCGAGCCCCCTCGACGCGTACGGGTTCTCCTTCTGCTTCTTCTTCTTGGCTGATTCCGGCGCCGCCGCCTTGCCGCCGGCGCCGGCGTCCTTGTCGACGTCCTTGAAACTGCCCGTGCCGCAGAACAACATGTCTTGCATAGTACTGCCGTGTACGAATCGCGAATTTTTTTGGATCGATTCTGTGCCGGCGGCGACAAGAAGCCTTTTAAAGAGGAGGCCACCCGCTTATGAGCCTCTGTTTCTTCTTCCCGGCTCGTTATTTTCTTAGGTCTCCGCGACGACCTGATCTACTACTTTCATGTGTTTGTGTCATTGTGTGTGTTTTTTTATGTGTCTTTGTTTCTGGAGAGAAGACTTGATCTTCAGGAGGAGGCTGCAGGATTGGGCGGGATTACTGCTCTACGTGTGCTTTTGGTCAAGCATGGATGTCTGAAAATACTATTCAATTTCGTTCAGAAAAGAAACTGCGGTGTTAATTTTGTTTTTTTTTTTAATTCGTGCCTTGCTTGCCACGATTGACCCGGTAAAATTATTAGTCTAATCTGTCTGCATTGACAACAGGAAACAATGCACGAATCCCCCCAGAGAAAACTAAATCAATTAATTTAGTCTTGTGATCCTGCATCAAGCTAGACATGACAGTTACCCGTCGTGCTAGTGTAGCCAAATGATATGCGCATCGACAGATTCAGTTCGAGATGCTCGCCAAGCCAAATGTTCTGCACTTTAATCTGATCTGATTAGGTGCAGATCAGATTAGCTCTGAAATGCTTGCTTGTTGACCATATCAAATGGAATCCGTTGTATTTCTGCATTTTTCCTTAAAAAAAATCATTTTAATGTTTCTGTACGATTTTTTTGGGATGCAATCTTTGGCTGCCTACTTTGATTTTACGAGCTAGCGGCGCGAGATTGGTTTTCCCTCGTCGCCCGTTGCACGTTCTCGTGGTTTTGGAGATGATTACCTGAATTTTCTGAGCAGCCGTACGCCATCGCGTTTTCAGTGTTGATTTTCGAGTGCGTTAGCTGCTGACGCGCAGTAAGATTTGATTGCTGGGCAAGGCGTGGACTCTGAATTCTGAAATCTTTATCATCACGTCGGTGCCGCTCTCAATAGCCTTGTAAAGTTGAATGGATCAAAATGCTGTGAATCTTCCTTGCAGCGTTAAATACCCGTAATTTTTTTTTTGCGGTGAAAATACCCGTAATTAATTCATCTGAAAACAAATTAATTATAGTAGGGTACTGATTTCATTTCACTTCAATGGGTTCAACAAAAAAAAAACAAGTCAAGTTTGCAGTGCATGTGTAGTCAAACTTAACAAAATATAGCCATTGCAGGATAACGCAATTCGAAATTTCAACTGCGTATAGGAGTCAATTTATTGGGAAAAAACTCCTTTCAAAAATAAATTTTAGCTCGCGCAGAGCAGTGAACCGCTGTTTTTTTTTTTTGTTGAATCCATTGAAGTGAAATGAAATCAGTACCCTACTATAATTAATTTATCCAGTTTTATTTTTGTTGCTAGGAATTTTATAATATGGCAAACTTGCTGAAATTCTGTTCTTTCTCCGTCACTCCATGCAATTAATTAGGTTTGGTAGTTCATACAATTTGCTTGATTCAAGGGGCTAAAGATCAGTGGCATTCTGGAATACTATCTACGATTAGCTATCTCTATCCGTTTGTCTGAAGAAGAATGTTCGACGGAAGTGCTCGAGAACACAGCAGATATATATGACGACTTACCTCACGTACGTACGTTGTACAGGCAAGTTCATCTCCAGTTCCTAGTAGCAACAAGTACTTATTCTTATCAAGTTCATCACTGACATCAGCGACAGTTATTATACTCATCACTAGCAATATTACGATTGATTATTGTTACCCGGCTAGAACAAATTGTTTGAAAGCAGGCTAAAAACAATCGATTTGTCATTGAACATCGTGACATAGACTGACTATGGTAAATATCTTCAAATTTTTTTCTAGATTTAGTCAGGATCATATTTAGTATTCTATTCACTGATTCACAATTGCGTCAGCTATATACGGCTTGTCCCCGAAAAAAAAAAGATATATACGGCTTGAACTCTATTTTTTTTTTTAAAAAATGTAGAACTTGAACCAAACAAATGGAGAGATTTTATTCACTAATTCACCGGCGAATCAACAGATACTTGCGTCAGCTATATACGGCTTGGACTCTATTTTTTTTCTTTTAAAAAAATATACAACTTGAACCAAACAAAGGGAGAGATTGCCACGAATTTGATTAATCATCAGCATTTCTGCTTAGCTGCCGGCCGGCGCCTGGCAAGGATAAGCTTCCACGCCAGTTAAATTAACATGTGGATCCGATTAAGTTCTTGATTAATTTCAAACCTTCTGGATGGATTATTTCATGTTCAACCATGCGTGCAGAAAATTAACACAAGATGTTGCAATCACCCGCTCCCGATATGGCCATCATGACGACCATCTGCTTTGGCTATATACGAGTTCACGGCAGAATGCCATAATGCACCGCAACTAATAAAAGGTCCTCGTAATGTTCCAATAAAACGCAAAATAAACAAGACTTATGTGTACCTTTTTGCACGTACGTTAAAATTGACGTTTCTTTTCTGTTCTCTCGAAAAAGATATTACTGAACATGGATGAGGACATGGACTAATGTGATTTTAGGGTTGCTCAAAATACTTGATCGTGGAAAAAATAGAAGCGATTGTATTAACCCGACCAAATAGGGAGACAGAGAGTAGAGTGTTGCACGTCAGCTGTTGCTTGTGAAAAACAATTAAAACAAAACAACACTGTTCTAGAACTAAGGTAT
This sequence comes from Leersia perrieri, assembly GCA_000325765.3. NCBI lineage: Eukaryota > Viridiplantae > Streptophyta > Magnoliopsida > Poales > Poaceae > Leersia > Leersia perrieri. The sequence continues at coordinate 17,685,448 of CM002485.1, read as the reverse complement.
AAAGACACAACACAGAGTAGTACTGTTTTTTTGGAGATGTATAGGTCATAGGAGTACTGTTAATAATCACTGTATTCAGGTGGACCTATATAGGATTTCCATGTGTTGAAAATGGTCTAGAAATATAGTACTACTATTGCATCTTGATGGATAACGTGTTTATAGTCGTCTTTAGAGGCTATTCGAAAGACCCAAAAGGTCGGTGTTGGGTTGTTGGCTGTTTTCTACATTGTTTTGTCCTTTTTTTTAAAAAAATGTGCACACATTTTCTGAACGGCTAAAAAATGTGTTTATGCAAAAAAAAAGGGTGAAAGTTGTCGAAAAAAATAAATTAACCTATTTCAGGTTTAAAATAGAAAGTTTACTTTTTCAAAAATCATATTAATTATCTGGTGAATAAATTAAAAATTCAAAAACTCAATTTCAGAATTTTTTTTAGTTTATTAAGATGTCAACCAACAATTACTCCAGAAGCAACCCAATTGGACATCACTAGTCCAACATAAGCCAACGTCTGGACCAACCCAATTGGATAATCAATCCAAGAAAAAAACATGAAATTTCAGATGTAAGATAGACTCAAAGGTTTTTTTTTCCCATGAGATTACACCACGTGTTTAATTTCCTCCAAAATTTGTTAGGAACAAACTATTCCATAAGAATTTCATAAGATTCCATAGGGTCTCATCCATAGACTGTTCATAAAATGCTGTCTATATAATTGAAATCCTAAAGTAATGTTTTTCAAGGTAGCCTTAACTTCGAAGAGAATTTTGTTTTCAAGGTACTAGCCATCAAAGGATTCAAATCACGCATCTGACCATACAAGTAAATAACTCGGCCCCGACCACAAAAACCAATCGAATTCCCCAAGAATATGGGCTGAAATCTCAGCCCAACACGAGATCCAACAAATCCTCAGTCCAAAGCCATCCTACTCCGCACACCAGCAGCAACCAGGACAGCCTTTTCTCTTCTCTTTTCCCAATTTCTGAGCTCTCTCTCGTTCCTCTTCCCTTCCCGTCCCCTCTCCTCCCCGCTCCGCCTCGCCGGCGTACGGCTCCGACGCGATGGCCGCCCCGCTCCGGCGGAGCCTCCCCACCCTCGGGCGCGCGCTCCTCTCGCCGTCTCCCGCGCCCGCGCGGATGCTCTCCGCGGCGGCGTCCGACGCCCTCGTCGAGATCAAGCCCGGCGAGATCGGCATGGTCTCCGGTATCCCCGATGAGCATCTCCAGCGCAAGGTAATGCTTCGCTAACCTTGCTCTGATAGATTTAGTGGCGATAGAGTAGCTAGCCCTCGCGGATCCGTGCTGGAATCACCCGAGATGTCTAGGTTTGGTGGCTACGCGTTACTAGTAGTGCATTAGGGATTGGGGACCTGAAGGCCTCGGCTCGGTGTGCTACATACTGCAGTGCTAGTAGTCGCTCGAAGTATGGAGTGGATATAAATGCGAAATTGGTGGTGATGTTTCACCCCCCGTGTGTTTTGTACTGCTTTTGGAACTTGGGAGGAATGTGCTGGAGGTTGGGTTCTATCTTCCCCCATTTTAGATTATGTCAACCTAATGCTGCTGTGGAGACGACAGACTTTGATGAAATGATCCTGGTTTAGTTTTATTATTGTGTACTGTGAAGGACTGAACAACATAAGGTGTATTATTACCGTTCAAATTGCTTCTGACGAGAGTTCACGATGTTTTGGTTAGGAACTGTGCATTTCAGGGCTTAGATCACTTGGATGCTTATTATTTATTGATTTCTCTTGATATACATCAAATTTTAAAATACATTTGATGACATTAACTGCATGTAAAGAAAGACAGAATTGCTAGCAATGCTTGGCTTTTGAAATTTACAGCAGTTGTTGTAGTTACCTCCCAAATCCATGTAGCGGCCTACTGGTAGAGTGGTACTTTCTTGTTCTGACTTCTGAGGTTAAATAAAGCGTCGACAGAACAGTTAGCTCTACTATCAAAGTCGTGTTTTCCAAGAGAATACAATTTCGTTCATATGATTATTCTTTGGTCATCATTTTTTTATTTGTTTCAAAGATCTGTTTTAACTTCTTAGAGCCAAGAATCGTGTTATATAATATGGCCCAATACTAACTCTACCCCTTCAGTCACATTTTCTATGATATATTCCTGAACCTTTTGATGAACTGCAGAGAGCCAGAGAAGCTACATGCCAATATGTTCTTATATTTTTTGCAAATCTATTATAAAGAGCAAGTCCTAGAACATGTTTTGATTGTAATCTATGTTTTGAATACAGTAAACTATTAATGAATGGCCAACCCCATTTTTAGTGTTTATACAGTAAAGACTAAAGAGATTTCTATATGGCTTAGTACATGGTTGTGCTATCAAATATGCTGATGAATTTAACATTTATATAGTAAACAAAATATGATTTTTGTTGTTGTCACCTTTGTTCTTGTAAAACTTAGATATGTGTTTCAAATAGCTAGCTGGGATGACATGATCACCTTATCCTTGTGAATTTGCAGGTTGTGATATATTCACCAGCTAGGACTGCATCTCAGCAGGGTTCTGGCAAAGTTGGGAGGTGGAAAATCAACTTTGTGTCAACCCAAAAGTATGCTTCCTGTTTTGTTTCTTGATTATACATCTTCATGAATTACTCAACACAAAGTCTCTGATGCTGCTAGGTGAACTGCCTAAAAAATGTCAGATGAAACAAATTGTCTTGGGTTGCTTGATCTGCATTTACATTCTCTCCTGGATAGCTGTAGACAATTAGGTAATAATCACACAAGAATTCTTCTGTGGTTTAGGAGTGAAGGCTGTTTCATTTTTCTTTTAAAGTGAACTTATTTGCTGGAAGCTTGGAGGTTCCTCCTATTCTTGTACAATGAAAGCCTTGTATTATGCATTTGACCTCTCATTGAGGTGATCACGTTGATTAGGTCAAACAGTGTGTACTTAATCTGTTCATTTCTTTTATGCTTCATGCCATTATTTCATTTAGCTTATTTATGAGCCACTTTTGTTATATAGCATTCTAGCATACAATCAGATATAACTATCTCAGTCACTGCCTCTTTTCCACCTCTTTGGAAAAAGAAATAGTTCTAACATTTGATGAGTAATAGGTGGGAGAACCCATTAATGGGATGGACATCTACTGGGGATCCATATGCTAATGTTGGTGAAGCAAGTCTTACTTTCGACAGTGCAGAGTCAGCAAAGGCATTTGCTGAAAAACATGGATGGGATTATGTGGTGGGTCTGACTCTCCATTCCTGGTTCTTAACATTTGATTGAAAAATCAAGACTAATTCTGGAATATTAGGATATACTGGAGCTGGATTTAATTGCATGCTCTCTTGAATTGGTAGGATCATTCAATTCTTAATTCTTTCCAATTTAGAGGTTAAAATCAGGAATAATCTTATAGTGTTCTGAGTTCTGATGCTCAAGTATCCAAAATTAGACTTAGTTCATTTACGAATGCAATGTCTTTTTTTTTTGTTGCAAATTGCCTTGCATCCAATGGGCCATGTGATTTAATGCTGATTGCCTTAAAGCTCTCTCTCCAGAATCACTTGTTCATGTTAAAATTTTGAAAAATAAAATCTGTAAAAGTCCTGCGAATGACTCAGGGACATGATGATTATGTATACCTGACTCGATGTTTCTACCTACTATTTACTCTGTTGTTCCGAAATTTTGTGGCACTTATAATTTTAGTTAGGAGAGCACATGGAACTTTCTTTTTATTTCTGAGGTAAACTATAGCCTGTTCAAACAATTTGTAGCCCATACTTTTGTGTAAAATATGATCTTGAGAGTAGAATTTTTCTTAGTATATGGTGAAGTATTCTTCGGCATGCCACGAGCCTTTGAAATGGTCAGAATGCATCTCCTAAATTTCTTAAGAAATTGTTACTCTTTGCTTACACCATGCCTATTTGCTGCAGGTTAGGAAACGCCATACACCTCTTCTGAAGGTCTGTACGCCTTCCTACATATCTTTCATTTTGCCGGGTTAATGCATTTCCTTATATCTTTGCGGTTATCGTTTGATTCTTGCATACTTATATTATAATTGTCAATCAACCTTTACAAGTTACAACTAAGTGGCCCTTTTTTAACTTCATTAGAAAAACATGCCATGTTCTGGTCAGTGTAATGTGCGGTGTTGAGCGTGGTTTGCATCATTTTGGTGGATATTGACAGCTTCACAGGAAGTAGTTAATCAGTTCAAGTGCTAAAAATGAAGAAAAAAAACTTGTTGTAAGACGTTTTGTTCATTTTTAGCACTTTCAATAATGTAAGACGTTTTGTATTATTTTAATAGAAAACATTTTCCAATAAAAAAATAACGTGTTGGTGAAAATACTAAATACGATTTCATTGATACTACCTCTGTTTCATAATATAAGACGTTTTGTTTGTGACTTACTTTATCATTTATCATTAAAAGTACTTTAAGAAGGCAACGTATCTAGTGGAAACCAACTCTCCGTGCAAACTATGAAAACTTTTAATCTGAGCCACACGATGTTAATCCAATGGTGCGTTTAGGAGAGGTGGGAGGGGTGATTTGTAAAACTTAAGGGAGGTGGGAGGGGTGATTTATAAATGCGCTTTTGCAAATCACCCCTCCCACCTCTTGAGCGCACCCTTGGATCAACATCGTGTGGCTTATATTGAAGTTTTCATAGTTTGCACGGAGAGTTAGTTTTCACCGGATATGTTGCCACTTTAAGAATGACTTATCCCTTCTTATATTTACAACAATTTTTTGAATAAGACAAATGGTCAAACGTTGTAAGAAAAAAGTCAAAATGTCTTACAATATGAAACGGAGGTAGTATTTAATTATATCAGCTCATTTTGTAGAAACTGAGGCTCTGAAGCTTTTCGCAAATAAACATACTAGTTAGTACTCCATATTATTTATGTGCTCACATGTATTTAGGACATACCTGATGCAGCATGGCATATGGTAGATAGGGTAGATAATGTCAAATGCATTGCAATGTGCCCTTAATGGGGGGACGTATAGAGGGGGGTAGAGGGGTGGGGGTTTAAAAAAAAACTATGACATAGTACTTGATAGACTGAGCGATGGGGCGGAGGCCTACCAAGAAGGGAAGTGCATATTGGAAGAAGTTCACGACAAGAAGAGAGGACGTGGAATCGTTTAAGTGGCTGCTTTAAGCTTGGGTGTGAGGGAAGGGATTGATGAGATTAGTTTGAAGCACCAACTTGTGTACGGGGTGAAATGAATGCCAAGGACCAAATGGACATGACGGGAGGTCCAAATTGAACGGGTGTATACTGCTTCTTCATGGCACTTGACTGATTTGTTGACCTTCGAATTTTCGTCTCCGCGACTTTGAACTGAACGAAAGGTGCTTGTTTCATTCTGGAGAAGTATAGCAATATAGCATTCACATTTACCGCAACTTAACAAGTCAGAGGTGGCTAGGGAAAATCGAAATTTTGCATCAATTGTAGGAGTACATCGAATGTGATCTAGTGAGAGTCCCCTCATCCTCATCAGCTCCTATCTTTTGTTAGTACCAAGTCGATGAGGACAAGCTAGTCACCACTGGCTGCCATAGTAGTTGAAATTACGTGCCTACGGCTTACGGATGCAACGCGACCACTGTTTTGGCAGCCTTTTCAGGGTGCATGCATTCTTTCATACATCCTGCATCCTGCCAAGGGTTTTAACTATCCCTGCTACCCTTTTTGCGAAGGATTTGAAAGACAAATACTGTGGGCGAAGGGGTTATCACTTTTCTCCCAGATATTTGACCAATTTAATACATACCGCCCAGGTTGTTGTAAATTAAGTTAACAGCTTCTCTGTAATTAACCGTTTTGTTTTTCTATCATGTAGCCCAAATCCTACGCGGAGAACTTCAAGTGGAGAGGCCCCCCGAAAGCAGAGCAAGCGTGAGTACTTCTCGCATGCTACATTGCTAGCAGGGCATTCACAAGATGATGTTTCTCCCCATGTGTTGTTTTTGGTTTCTCCAATATCTGTTGTGCGAGCGTGGGAAAGACCGTTCCTCAACCAACTCTCAATCAAACATGTAATAAGCGTGCACTCCAATCAAATAGACGATTCCCTTGTACTAAAATGTTGTTCAATGTTCAGCTTATCATTATCCTTTGATGCCATTTCATAAAGATTGTTCTCCTGGAGCTGGTAGCTTAGGCAGTTAAAGCAAAACTTAATATGTTGTGCCATGGTTTTGAGCTCAGTTTGTTGGAAAAAGACAGGGCGACCCAGTTTTTTTTTGTTCGATAACGTGACTGCGACATGCATTTGTCTAACCTGGGATGTACATGCATGTATCGGTTGTCAATGCATGCAGACGCAATCACTTGTCCTTGTCAAATGGACTATAATGGCAAAACTGCATAAGAACAAATTAACAAAGTTTTGCTAAAGCAAAAGCAGCAAAAGTTACAGTTTCCCTTGCATTCTCCGGTCAACATCATATATACTTTTCGAACTTGGCCTTGCATCCTATGAACTTCGCAAAAGAGGAAGCAGCCGATCTAGTTTGTTCGCTAACATGCACCTTACACGGTTAGCACTATGCACTTGGTTTTACTAACACAATGCCTCAGCATGAAGCACCACGCGACGAAACTATGCGGCGTCGGCGGCGGCGGCGGTGCGAAACCTCCAGACGAAGGCGTAGTCTCTCGACTCGCACTGCAGGGGGGTGACGTCGCACGGCGCGCGGACGGATGACCACTTGCCGTCACGCTCCCACGCGATCTTCGCCGAGCACGAGAACCCCGTGCATGTCTCCGGCGGCGGCGGCTCGGCCACCACCAGGGCCACCTCGCCGCTGATCCTCCTCGACGCGGCGGTGGCCGCCACGGCGTCGAGCCACGGGCACTCCGGCTGCCCCACCATTCGCTTGTACGCGTCGTTCACGAGGCGGACGCGGTTGCCGGAGTCCGACACGACCGCCGGGAGGTCGTCGGACTCCAGCTCCGCCTCCACCTCCTCCGCCGTCTTCGCCACCGCGGCGTCTGCGGCGTCGGCGGCGGCGGCGTGGACGGACTCGACGTGGATGGTTGACCCCACCGGCCGCACCGCCCGCGGCGAGATCACCTTCGGCTCCAGCAGCTTCCGCAGCAGGTCACGCTCCACAAGGCCGCCGCCGCCGCCGCCGTTCCCCTCCTCCTCGTCGTCGTCATCCACCACCACCGTCGGCGAGAGCGACGGATCTGCACTACCCGGCACGACGACCACCGACACGCCTGGCCTCGTCGTGGTCGCCGCCGCCGCGCACCGGAGCGGCGCCACGGGGACGGGGTACACCGGCGGCGCGGCCCTCTTCCTCTTCGCCGCGGCCGTCGCAGGCGGCGAAACCGGCGGCATTACGCTGGGGCGCCCACGCTTGCGCGCGCGGCACGGCCGGCTCTGCAGCTGGCAGAGCACGCGGTTCGTGTTCGCCGCGGCCGCCGCGCCACTGTCACTACCGCTCGCCGCAACCGGAGGCAGCACGGGCTTGGGGGCGATGGGCCGAAACCGCGCGAGGATCTCGTTGGCCTTGACGGCCATGTCAACCTGCTGCACCATGGCCATGGCGAGCGCGAGACCGAGAAAACGGACGGACGGACGCGACGGAGGAAGGGTAGGACGCACGGCGTTGTGGGGGCCCGGAGGGGAGCGGGGTTAAGAAGGCGTGGGCGGCCAATCGGATGCGCGCAGGGGGAGGGGCACGTGGGAGGGCGGGGCGGGGTACGTGGTCGACCGCGCGGGGACGCGGCCGACACGTAGGCGGAGGCCCTTGCGCTTTGGTGGATTCCAGCGCGAGGCGTGTGGTGAATTGGTGATATTGCGCTCTGCATGCGGCTCGGCCTCTTCGGTTTGGCCGCGCGCGCCATCCAACCATGCGTTCGTGCGTCGGGCGCCTCGTCCGCCGTGGCGCGTGCCGCCACGGTCACTGGCTGGCTGGCGCGCCCGCGCGACGGCGTGAGGCCTCATTGGCAGAGACCATGCGGCATTGCCCGCCAACCGGCTCGCTTGTACTCTAGCACCCCGGTAAAGTTTAGCGTATAGACAGACACACACACAGCTTTCTTTTTTCTTTTTCTTTTTCCTTTTTCTCTACCAGATTGATCTGCGTCAAAAACTCAAAACGGCTTTTTAGTCATACCTTGCCGTGCATGGATGTACACCCAACGGCGCACTCATGCTTTTGTGGTTACTTCTCAGCTGATCTACATATTGTTTTGTTTGTTTCACCATGCATGCGTATTAAGCGTATTAGGACAACACAAAACCGCCTAAAAGTTTATATATCCGCACATGGTTGTTGAACGTATATCATATGTATGGCCTGTGGGACTTTACATGTACGTACAAATATCCGAGGGAAACCGGACGATGCTTGCCACGGCGACAGACGCTTTGCTATCTTCCGATCAATTAAAAGCTGGTGACGACAGTCTTCAGCACGTGGCACACATCAAAGACCGGGCAAACGATTGCTTACGTCGTTCTTCGGGCTAGATGCATGCATCGTCTGTTTCCTAGGCTAAGCCGGAGTTTCTTCCCTTGCATGATCGATCAAGCAAAGATCATCTTATATAAAAACGTTTTTCTAATTAAAATCGGCCGTCAGATTTTATAGAGTGGATGTGCCGACTTTTCAGTCGTCGGATTCACTTCAAGTTTCGTACAGGTACAAATCGGTCCCATGACCTTTCTCATTTGCAAGACCACGCTCTTCACTGCTGGTAAATTTACAGTCTAGTTATATTTGATAGATTTTTCCTCCTAATTTTGTAGTTATATATATTTGATAGAATTTTCTCTCTAATTGTGGGATCATATATGGTTAGACCCAAAGAAAAAGTCAACTGAAGCTAAATTTTACAGAAGCTCGAGCCCAGTGAAGTGCCAAGAGAAAACATCTACACCGGTGAATCTGTCTAAAACCGTGCAGAAATCGGCCGTACATGCAATTGCAAAACACTGTGGATCTAGCTCTCCTGTTCTAAAAGTACCCTGCATTTTCGGCTCAAAAGGGTAAATGCTCTAGCAGGACGACTGCTATGTCCAACATAAAATACCCAAAGAGTAGACAACTGTATGCTAGCGGTACAAGAAGCATCAGGCAAAGCATCACACGTGGTGCTTGCATGTCTGGTGTCCTACTGGATTAACCCAACCACGGGCCGGATACCTACCCGGCCGGCCGGACGAATGCAGCACGAATTTAAACCGGCCAGCCGGGGCTGAGCTGAGCAGACGCTCGTTGATCGATCTCCCTGCTCGAGAAACAAACTTTTGGACCGACGCTAGGTACATCTCCGCTCCCTTTGTTTTAATTTTCTTTTAGAGAACCCACCTTTCTGCATGCACGGCATGTGCTGCGTGCCGTGGCGAGCGCGCAGCAACGCCGCGCGACGAGTGGACGCGCTGCCATTGGCCGGCGCGCGGGGTGCAGCTGCATATATATATGCAGTGTGGCAGGCGCCGCTGCCGCTCGGTGAATGGCGGGTGCAGGGAGCGGAGCAGACGAGACGAAAACGAAGGTTTCGCTAGTGCGCGCGTTGCGATCGAGGCGCGGCCGCGACGCTACCGGTTGGTGCCGGCCGGGTTGATGCTGTCCCATGCCACGTGCGATGCGCTCCGGTGCCGTGACGCGCGTTGCCGTGGACGGTTCTGCACTTCTGCCCCGTGCGCGATGTGCAACGCAAGCCTTGCCACTCATGGCCTCATGTAGCGTATTCACGGGCACGGCACGGGTGGCGGATACGTACGGGGGAAATGTTCCCAACGATTTTTTTTTTTGCTCGCGCGTAATCTTTACATTTTTTTCGTGCATAACTCTTGTACATTAGGTTCATATATTCGAGACATCGATGGATAGTGCGCTTACGTGATCGTTTCTATGGGGAATAAAGCAACCTGCTACTCCCTCCGTCTAGAGATGTAAGCATTTGTTGACTTATAGACATGTTTGATTTTCAAAATATTTGTGAAAATTCTGTTAATGTTATTATAATATCTTTTATCATTAGATATAATTTAAGTCTATCTTATTTTTTTATAATTTTAAAAAATTTTGAATAAGACGAAGAATCAAACATAATGTCTGAAAGTAAAAAAAAAATACTAGACGGACTAACGTATATCTCTTCTCTGAGCTCTATATAAAGCTTCTCTGAGCCGGAACTGGGAACTGCATGGTACGTTGCACCATGCACGGCAATTTGCAACTGGGAAGATCAACAGTTGGGCCAATCCCGCCTGGCCAATCTACGTTGACATGGCCTTTTTATGAAATGAAGCCCACAACATGAATCAGGCTTATTATGTCAGTCAACTATAACCTGTTAAGCTTTTCTCTTAATTTAATTCGAGCCGAGATGGATGTGGAGCCCACCATGTCGCTGCAACTACGCGCGCCCGCCAATCGGCTCCCCATTTTCCCAAAACCAACCCACCTACTCGCCGGCGGTCCCCTCTCCAATCCCAATCCTAGGGTTCGATTCCGATGGCCTCGTCGCCGCCGGCCGCCACGGCGCGCGTCGCCGCAGCCGAGGGAGTGTCGACGACGAAGGGTTCTCGGGGTGGCGGCGGCGCCGAGCCCGCCCGGAGCCTACGGCTGCCTCCGTCGAACGGGACGCGGCGTGGCGTCCGCTGCAGCGCGGTCGGGAATCCCGGCGGTGGCGGTGGCTGTGGTGGTGCGGCCGCGGGGGAGGAGTTCGTTGGCTTTTTCAGGGAGGCGTGGCCGTACATCCGGGGTCACCGGGGGAGTACCTTCGTGGTGGTCATCTCCAGCGAGGTCGTGTCCGGCCCGCACTTCGACGGCATTCTTCAGGTTTGGGATGATTACCTCGTGTTAAGGATTATATATACACTGTCGGTTTTTACTTCAGATGAACGCACGCAACATAGGTCTAGCAATAGAAATTGTTTAGTTGTTTTAAGTACCCATTACTTATTGTAGGCTTAATTTTTTATGTAGTGTGAGTAATTAAGCCATCAGCCAGCAAGAGTTTGCAGGGTTTTTAGTGGGTCAGATAATATTGTTCACTATACTTGATTAGTAGGGGTTGTATTTGAGACATCAGGTTGGAAAGTAACCAGGTTTGTCTTAGGTAGGTAGGTCTATTGGAGAACTGATCTCCTTGATTCCCATGGAAGTACACAACACTAGTTTTGTTCGAGATGACCCAAAATGAAGTTAGTATTAATATGAAGAACAGAATTAAAAAATTTCCAGGGATCTCTTAAATGATTGTGATCCCTTTTAATCTTAACTTGTTGCATTGACACAAAATTTATCTTGTCATGTTATCATTATGGAGTTACAACTGAATTATAATTTACCATGTCATATGCAGGATATTTCACTTCTTCATGGTTTGGGGATTCAATTTGTTCTTGTTCCAGGAACACATGTACAAATTGATAAGCTTTTGACAGAAAGAGGTCAGTGCAAACCATCCTTGCTAGGTTCTCTTTGCCATGCATTCTTATTCTCACACAGTCACGCCTGAAACACGAAGTTTTCTTATAGGGTTTAAAAATCCTCCAACAAGTCCCAAAGCATTTTATAGAACAAATAGCTTCAGCTTTACCTGCTTACTCTAGGGGATAGCACCCATACTTATCGAATGTGTTTATGCTAATGGTTACGTCATTGGCAGAGTTTGGAATTAGATTCCTAAGCCTTATGTGTGGACAACTTATTGAAATTTTAGAGCAACATTTAGGAAAAAGTCAACGCATACACAAAAGAGAGTCATTTAGTATCTATAGCTTATGGATGTGCTGGATGACATGAAACACGGTTGAACTCTTCTACACACTGCTGTGATGAGATCTTGATAGTGAATTACACCTCTTTACATGCCTTTGACTGCTCCATATACGCTACTATGTGATTCGGGGACACAGAGACAGGGACTAGCTTGACCGCAGTTGTTCTAGAGGAAAGGCTTTCCAGTCCTGCTTTTCAGAAAGCACAACATGATACAGAGCTTCAAACCGGGCTTACAAGTTTAGCAAAACAGTAAATGGCCTCAGGCCTACAAAGAGATCTAGTCCAGATAACCATCCAAACTAAACTCATGTCAGATCTTTAGGGAAACTTTCCTTACTATACCCCTATTAGGGGGAGACAGGCACATGTGCCGACCCAGCTGCCAAACATCAGCAAAATAGAATACCCCCTATCCCAGTCCTTCCCGCAGAGACTGCACCAGCTTCATGGAGATTGTTAATCCATGTTTCCATCACCATTGCAGCCTTTGTCTTCAGCAGGGGTTTCCAGTGCATGAGCAGAAACATGAGGCGTAAAATGTCGATTATTGGTGATGACACCCGCTTATCACGAAAGACCTTGCCATTCCTGGTCAGCCATGGCTGCCAGCAAACTGCAGCAGGGATAACTGTGTTAGACCCATTCTTTTTGGTCCCAACTCCATCTACCTTCATCAGAGACAAGGATTTAAAGTTATGTGAAACTATCTCCCATTCGAAAACATCTTTGTGCACACACCACACAAAAATTTGCCATAGGACAGGTGAAGAGAATGAGCCGAGCATTTTAAGGGACTCGACACAGTCAGCTCAACTCAGACCCTCCCCAATTTCTCCTTTTTAACTGAATTGTTAATCATATCTGTACTGGGTAGGCAACAAAATGCCTTCCAAATTTTCTGCATTATCTCGTTGAATCACCCCTCTAAAAGGCAAACCATATACATGGATTTAGAGGCGAAGCATTTAGATTTTTTCAAGCTCCGACTGACCTTCTAAATGGTAAGGCTTGGAAACCTCTTTCCGACACCTCTGCCAAGGATTGTTACAATCAGATACTAAGTCAAAGATCCATTTAGAGAAGCTTGACCGATATTGTGATTTTCATTCAGTAAAGCACATTCACTGAAAGCTGAAATTTTATTAGCACTTTGAACTGTGATGATAATATGTGGAGATTATTTTCTTTATCTTGCTTTTTGCTAACTTGAGTACGTTTGATTATTCTCGCAAGTTACAAATATCATTTTAGTATTTCCATTCTACTGCATATCCTCAGCTTATGAAGTTTCATGTAGGGAGGATGGCTAAGTATGTTGGTCAGTACCGAGTTACTGATTCTGATTCATTAGAGGCTGCAATGGAGGCAGCTGGAAGAATACGGTTAACTATTGAGGCGAAGCTTTCTCCAGGTCCTCCAATGTTGAATCTTCGTAGGCATGGTACCATTGGACGTTGGCATGGTCTTGTGGACAATGTTGCAAGTGGCAATTTCCTTGGTGCTAAGGTAATATTTATAACTAGCTAAGGCCGTTCCAAATAACTTGCCTTAAATCTCTTTTTTTTTCTAATCTTGTCAGAATATGCTCAAGGAAACTTTCATACTTGTAACTCTCCATGAATAAAAACCACCTTTTTCCTTTTAAGGGCATAAAATTGTACATTTTCGTTTCCATTGGACAATGTAGTAGTTAGTACTTGGTTAATAACTGTTGGAGGGTTTTGGTTAAAATGGCAATTGACATGTGGACAATAACTGTTGGAGGGTTTTGGTTAAAATGGCAATTGACATGTGGACAATGTAGTAGTTAGTACTTGATAGAAGTTGTTCCTGACTAACAGTAATACAACCTTTGGGCCACATAGTCACTTTTGTGGCAGTCCCTTTTAATATTTCTGTTTGTCCCCGATTGCCCTATCATCTAACTTCCTAACCTCGTAATTAAGAGCTAGTTTTTCACATTTTATGAAAAATACCCTTCAACTGCCATGTAACAAAAGAAACCGCTATTGGCCGGAAAATTGTCCATTTGGCCATTTGGGTGAAGTTCAAATTATTGCTTTTGTACACTGAAGAGTTAAAGAACACCATAGACAACTCTAAGATCAAATTTCATGGTCTTATTAGACTTGAACTGTAAAGAAAAGGTCCCACCTCCCTTGTGTGAGTACTAGGAACGCTGTATGCCTGTGTCCAGTGCTGTTTCCATTTGAATGTGCATACTTGCAGATTATTTTTGTTCAATTCTTCATCTCCTTTTGCCATCACTTATGCGGAACTTCAGATAGTGGAGGTCATGCAGAACTGAATCGATGTATCTCTCTTCCTTTGGCAGAGAAGAGGAGTAGTTAATGGTATTGATTATGGGTTCACCGGCGAAGTTAAGAAAATAGACATTTCACGGATAAAAGAAAGGCTTGATAGTGAGAGCATAGTTGTTGTGAGCAATATGGGATACTCGAGCTCAGGAGAAGTGCTAAACTGCAAGTATGTAGTTTTCTCTATCTATGGCCATTTGTAGTGACCATATACACACATTTTCACTCCTTTTGCTTTGTGCAAAATCATGTAAATATCATCTCTGCATTCAAAGTTTCTGAAGAACTATTGCGCCTTCTACTCATTTCTATATGCTGCAGCTACCCACTAAACTAAATTTCTCTATCTTGTTTGGTACATTCAGCACTTATGAAGTAGCTACTGCTTGTGCATTAGCTATTGAGGCGGATAAGCTGATCTGCATAGTAGACGGGCAGATATTTGATGAACATGGACGTGCCATTCATTTCATGTCTCTTGAGGAAGCCGATATGTTGATCAGAAAGCGTGCTAAGCAAAGTGATATTGCTGCAAATTATGTTAAGGTTGTGGATGAGGAGGGCATCAGTCATTTGCATGAGGATGGTGAACCGTCTTTGAACGGAAATGGAAGCGGTCATCTTGATGCATATGCTACTTCTTTCAAGAATGGCTTGGGTTTTAACAATGGAAATGGTATTTATTCTGGTGAGCAAGGATTTGCTATTGGTGGTGAAGAGCGGTTAGGCAGATCAAATGGTTATCTTTCTGAGTTAGCAGCAGCAGCATTTGTATGCCATGTAAGTGTTTCTTCTTTCGACCATTATTCTTCGTTCTGTTTAATGTGTGTCAGTGATTATTGATTTCTACAGTACATGCTATTTTTTGGGTGGGTGGGTGGTTGGGGGAATGCCGTTTCTACAATGTAGCAAATCTTTTGTTATTAATGGTTAATATGGCTGTTGGCAACTTCATGTAGTGTCATGCTCATGTGCTGTCTTATCTGCATATTTTGAAGTGCTGGCCGTAGTTTCGATGAAGAATGCTCATATTACTTAAGAGTGTTTCATATATATAATAAAGGTGGTAAGCTGGACAAGATAAGGAGCCTCTTAGTTTTCATTATTTATTGTGTTTTGGTTAGATGTAAGGCTTGCTGAGGGGCGAGGACTACAGTGCAATAGTATGCAGCTGTCTGAAATTTGTATTATAAATTTATAATCCATGCACCTGCTCTTTCAAGTTTCAACACAAGTAAACAATATTTCCTCTGATGAGAGGCGGCGACTAGTCAAAACCACATTGTTTATGAAGTGTAAGCTTGCAGGTGTCATGACTGTTTCTATGTTTACTCTTGAATATGAATTTGTTTCTTATACATGCTAGGGTGGCGTTCAAAGAGTTCATATCATAGATGGAACGGTTGATGGATCATTGCTATTAGAATTGTTTACAAGAGATGGTACAGGAACAATGATAGCTAGGTATGCTTGACGTCTCTATCATCAGTTTTGCTGAAATATTGTAGTTTCCATGCACAAGCAAAATCTTCAACAACTGCTTTATCCTTCTGTGCTGTGCACTTAGATGCTCTCCTGAACAGTTAATACCTTACCTTTTATCAGCGCTAACTCCCACAGAAAGACATTTGTGCACAAAATTAGAGGCCTCTGCTTAATTTGCATCATAGTAAATCGTTGGCTGCCGTGGTCTGTACCTTTTCATCATAGTATATGTGAAAACATGTCCTCACATCGCATTTGCATGGAACTAAATACATTTTCGAATTTAGCTTCTACAAGTTATCATTGAAATTGGTATTGACGCAGTAATACTTGGTTTCCAGGGATGTGTATGAAGGAACAAGGATAGCGAGAGAGGAGGATCTTCTTGGGATAAGAAAAATTCTTCGACCACTGGAAGAATCTGGTGTTTTGGTGAAAAGAACAGATAAGGAGGTGTGCTAAAATCTTACCTAGTGATCTCTGTAGTGTATGCTTGTGTCGTGTCCAGTATTATGCTTCATTTTAGTTCTATTTATGCTTTATCTTCTTCTCAGCTTCTTGAAGCTCTGGAGTCATTCTATGTTGTTCAAAGGGATGGTTCAATCATCGCATGTGCTGCTCTGTTCCCATTCCCTGAAGATAAATCTGGAGAAGTTGCTGCCATTGCTGTTTCTGAAGAATGCCGAGGAAAAGGTCAGGGGGACAAGTTGCTTGGTACGTTCACTGCTTTATGACATCACTGTTTGATACTTTTAAATCAGCCATCAATTTGTAGTCAGCTCAAACCTCAAAAATCAATATTCCACGAAAATAAACTCCCTTTAGTTTCTAAGAAAGTACTTTCGAAACATTGAAATTCAGTTCGCTTAACTAAGTTAGGCTAACCTTTGCAGCTCATCCTTTGTGGTGTTAAGCTCATAACAAAGAATACACTGTCCATCAAAACTATTAAGGTTACCTTGTTTCCTTTTTGGTAGGAGTGCTTACGTCTTCACATTTTGCAATCATATTTATCATCGAACAATGTTTTACACTAACAAGATTATCTATATTTGATGGGTGGATTTATCTTCAACTGAATCCAGTGCATCTGAAAAGGCTTGGTGGATTTAACTTTTTTTTTTCAGTTGCTTACTGCAACCACACTCCCCCCACATCCTTTCCCTCAACATACACACACGTCATGTGCCATTACTCACTTTGTCCATCCACCTCCACCTACTCATGTCACATGCAATGTAAGCCTAGAAACTAAGAGAAAAGAAACTACATATTCATCATTTAACTACTAGTCTATCACTAAACCATCTGATTGTTACTGAGCTAGAAGATGCCTTTTGTGTTCATCATTATTTCAGTTAGTAACTCCCTCTTTTGTATTAGAAGAGCTTTATACACCTGTATTGATGCATCTTGTTTACTCATAGTTATGGTGATGCTTCAGATTATATTGAGAAGGCAGCAATGGCCCTTGGTCTGGAGAAATTATTCTTGCTCACGACACGGACAGCTGATTGGTATATATCTTTATCCTTTTTCTCAGTTCATTATATGGAGAGTTTCATATGCATGACTAATGACAAAATAATCCAGAGAGCTATCATTGTGTTCTGTTTTGAATAACATGGAGTAATGGAGATGTTCTGTTAATATGTATTAGCTCTATTGTATTAAAAAAATCCATAGAGGACGATGGTTACAGTCTGTCTTGTGCAATATGTATGTTGGTTTGTGCTGGGTGCAGACTCTCTCTTAAATCTAGTTGACAATTTAATACGAGCACGTTTTTATGTCTTCATTAGGACCTGTACCATACTAAAAATATCGACGTACTTCAAGTACAGTAAAACACATGGTGATAAACTGACAAATTACTGGAGCTATGTTCAGATAATAGCAAAGATTATTTTCTTCTTCGAGGATTTTAGCAAGATTATGATATATGGTCTTCTGTATATTTCCAATGCTTAGTTCTAAACTCATGCAGGTTTGTGCGGCGTGGCTTCTCAGAATGCTCGATTGAATCTATTCCTGAGCAGAGGCGAAAACGCATCAATTTGTCACGTGGATCAAAGTATTATATAAAACAGCTTCAGCCAAAGCATGCTAGAGTTACTCCCAACAATATTATTGCCAGATGACAGGACTCACAGGGAACTTTTTGCAGTTCAACATTATATCAACTCTGGGCACGCCAAAATTTGAAGGTACGGTGTACTAAATCATAATCTAAGGGAGAGAAATATAGGAACCGTTAGTGATATAGATTTTAAAATATTATGTTTATTTATCTACATGCTCGGAACGAGTTTGTTTCATTATAGAATCAGAGTAGATCATAGCTTGAGAAAGTCTATATAAAGAGGCTGAAAGCTTGAAAAGGTGAAACTGCTGACGAGCTTGAAAGGTCAATAGCTTGAAAAGTCTATATTATCATATGCCGTAGTAGTATTTCCAGGCAAAAGAGAATATTTTACGTCAGGTTCCCTATTTGTATGATGCTGATATCAACTCCCCACATGCATATCAATAGCGTGCGCTTGGAGGCACTCTAGTTTTCGACCAGAAAATAAGCTTGGTATCAATACATTCTGTGGTGTTGGTGTCCCATGAAAGTATGGTAACCACATGGCTGGGGGGCTCTGGTTGGCAGGTTGGCAGCATACACAGATCAAATACCACTCACTAACCACTAGTAGTTAGCTAGCGACTGGTATCACAAACTGGGTAACCTGACTACTCACAAGCCACTACTACGGTTAGCGAGCGACGGGTATCACAAACTGGGTAACCTGACTTGTATACTCTTTGCACATACCAAGATGATTTTGGCTTCTAAACACGGTTTGCATGTGGATATTTAAATGTAAAGCAGCAACCGTCAGAACTTCATCATTAAGCTGGCTCCAGAAGATACACCCAAAAATAAAATCAAGACGTTTTGATTTACATCTCTATGATATCTGAGGCAACCCCACAAGCCTACTTGCTGGACATGATGAATGTTCATGTGGATGTTTGATTGCTTACAACCAACTTTGGTTGGCTCACGCGGAATCTCTTAGAAGAAGGAACCAACTTTCCCAGGCTGCATATAATCGCTTGAGCTGCCAAATCTAGGATGGAAAATGTAGGCTTGAGATTTGGGTTATCGCAGCGGTTGAGTTATCCAATGAACCCTAATAAACGGCAGTGCCTATAAACTGCTCTCGAACGTGACGTGCAAATTGCTGTCTTTTACTCCAGAAAAAGACGACGTGTGCTTCGCGCAATGGTACATCGTCCAGACCTGGAAAAGGATTTATACCTACACATCGCAATCTAGAAAAGGATTTATCACAAAATGTCTAAAAGTATGTCGCCACGCTCTCGAAGTTCACTTTAGATGGTCGTGATGCCATGATGTTAACCTATGTTTGTAATTTGGTTTGAGGGGAGAGTACTTAATTACATATATTATAGTATAAATGTTTCACAAGCTACACTATCAATTTTTATACGTGTTTCACTTACTGGATGACGTGGTTCCGAGAGTGAGTTCATAGTCATTATAGTGTATGAATAACTAAATTAAGGACTGGATACACTTGTTAATAAAAAAAGTTCTCTAAAACGTAATACCATAATATATATATAGTCAAGTGACAAGTATTAAAGTATATGTATTTATATATTTAAAAAAATTAGTCATAAAACATATGGTTTCGTAAAATTTACTCAAAAGAGTAACGTTTTACGGGTTTAGTTGTTCGTTCAAAGAAGAATCCAAAAAGGTTGGATAAATAAAAATCTCCCTCTGAAAAAAAAAATCGCAAAGTCAAAAGTCATACGCGAGTGCCGAGTGAGACCCGGCGGCTTAATGAGCTCATAGGGGTATTTTCAAAGCAACGCAAGTGTTACTGCAGCAATGGTAAAGAAATCAAATGGCGGATATAACAAGACAGCAACTTGTACTCCACACTCCCGGGTTGAATTCCCCCCATGACATTGAAATCAACACCAGTACACCACTATAGTACTTCCAATTCGGATCATCGACCGAATGCTCTGGTTCAGAGAGGTTCATAAACAAGGCGAATAACAGGTAATAATGCAGAACAAGAAAGCTAGCAGCATTTCTCTAACAGACGTTCCAAGCTTCCAACTCCATGAATAGTTTGTCTTCAGCTCTCTTGTTCACCCGCATTTCTCCTCAGAAGCAGGCGTCCAGCAGACAGCAGCAGCAGAGGGCAGCCAAGCTGTTAAAAAAAACAAAATTAGTGCTGGTACAAAAATTGCACTAAAATTGCAAGTGTGAGAAAGGAGTAACAAAATAAAATTATATACTCAATCTACTACACTAATAAAGTCCTGAAAAATGCCCAGCCGTCCATTGACAAACTGCATTTTAAAATTCGCAACTAATGTTGCATATGACACTAACAATTAGTGCTGGTGCACCAACCCCTACTCTAATCATCTCGGGGGAAGAACAGAACCGTTCTTTGGTACTGGCGCGTCAACGAAAATATAATAATCCTTCTAGAAGTAAAAAGAAACAAAAATATCTGAAATCAGACGGGTGACCTCCTTCCAAAGGAATCTGAAAAGCACAGGTTTCTAGTTCCCCATATATACTCTGAATTTTGACCTTATCTTTCCTCCAGCCACTCCAATCACAAGAAAATGCTACTACTACCAAACTGCTGATGTAGTAGTGTGACTGCATCACAGACGTCCATCTAACATCAGACGGCCATCGCCTTCTACAGGAGAAGACAACCCCTCGTGGCATATCCTTCGGCGCTTTGCGTGGAAGGCCCGGCCCGACACGCCAACTAGCCCACGCAACTCGTCCTTTTCCAAAGGGTAGTTCACGCGTCTATTCTGGGCCCCACCACCCAACTAACGTGAGCGCCGGCGACGACGACGCCGGCGGCGGCGGCGGCGCCAAACAGATCTGAGAACATCGCCTGGTCACCCTTCCGCTCCTGACCTCTAAAATCCCTAAAATTTCTGATCTAATCTAGTAACAATCTATAGAATACATGTAGAGAAACAAGAACAGGGGATACAAAGTTACAAACAAGTTGCTGCTTAGTGCTTACCATCCCTCCATGAAGGAAGGGCCACTGCTGTGCTGCTGCTGGGGAGGCGGCTGAGCGTACGGCGGCGGGTAGCCCTGCTGCGGCGGGTAGCCCTGTTGCGGTGGGTAGCCAGCCGGTGGGTAGCCCTGCGCCGGCGGGTAGCCGGCCGGTGGGTACCCTTGCGGCGGGTAGCCGTCCTTCCCCGGGTAACCTGAAGAACGAACAAAACAAGATCCAGAAGCGAGATTTAGTCAAACCACCAACCAGAAAACAAGAGAAGCGGAGGAAGAAGAAGGCGGCGGAGACGGGAAGCACGGAAATTCGAACCTTGCTGCGGCGGGACGCCGACGGGCGGCTGCTGGCCGTAGTAGCTCATCCTCTCTTCTTCGTTTTCTTCTCCGAGTCTGCTGCGATTGATCGGATTATCGGGACACGACGAGTTTGGCTTTGGGGGCGAGACGGAGCGGCTATATAAACGGGTTATTATCGCTTTTTTTTCGGGGGGTGGGGAATATTTTCGCTTTCCCAACCGCGTCGGGAGCGTGGCGCACGGTGGTGGGCTATATGGTAATTTCCTGGAGCGTTCGGCTTTGAACTCGAACTTTTTTTTTTTTTTTTGTGAGAGAAGGCTTGGACTCTAACTTTGGGTGATCTGGTTTTGGACTCCAACTTGGGTTGGGTGATCGTCTGAGCGGGTTTTGTTTTAGTTTCGTGCTCTGGCTGCATCGTCAAAAGATACTATTGTACTCACTCCGTTCCATATTATAAGTAATTTTGACTTTCTGATTTATATGTTTGACCACTCGTTTTAGTTTTAAAAAATTATTTATTTATTATATTATTTGCTTTATTATCTAAAATATTTTAAGTATGACTTGTCATTTTTTTTATTTGTATTAAATTTTTGAATAAGACGAATGTTTGATTATTACGTATGAATAGTCCCAATTCCTATATTATGGGACGGAGGGAGTAGCATCCAATAAAAAAAAAGTGTAGACATGGAGACAACTTATGTAGTTTATTTGACGGCGTTGGTTGCGATAAAAGAAGAGTTGTGTCAAGTTCTTCTAGTTGAAACAATTTTGACAAAGTTAGGCTGATCTCCAGTTGAGTAATTACGCCTTTACACGTAGAACGGTATGCGGAGGGAGGGTACTTGTTAATTAGCATTACAGCTCAACGAAGTTAAGGGATTTGTCAGGACAGTTGACGTGAGCTAGGAGTGAATAGGAGACCCATGAATAGAACGAAAGCCATAATGAGGGTTGGTCGTTATTCGGCAGGATTATGCCCGGTTTAAAAACTTGACCGGAAGCACAAGTCTTGAGAAAATGTATTAAAATCGTCACCAAGAGCCTTGGTCAGTCAGAGCCAGAGAGAGCCTGCCTCAGTTCAGCCAGACCGGATTGGCCTACCCGCCCTGTGGCCATGTTGCCCAACGCGATTTCTCCGATTTTTTTGTTCCTTTGCCGCGTCGTCCTCGCCCCCGAAGCTAACAAGTTGTAACAACGTCTCAACTACTACGAACTTCTCATCCATCGTGTGCCGCGTACGTACGTACGCCTGTGGCTGCGAGCACTGAATTCTAAAACGCTACCTCTGCCTACCGTGCGAAAAATAACGGGGAAAAAAAATCTGCGGGAAGCCATGGACGCTGAGTACTACGTTGTGTACGTGGTCGCGATCTCCTCCTGTCACGGATTCACGGTTCACTTGGGTGCCATTTCTGGTTGATGGCCGGAGTACGTGTATGTGGTCGCCATCTCCAGTGATGGTTCATTGGCTGCCAATTCAGGGATGAGTACGTCGGGGAAATGGCAGCGACAGCCGACAAATTAAACAAGCCGTAGCTTTGATCAGGGGGCATCAGGCCAGCAAGTTCTGGTTGGCCGGTGCGGTGGGCAGCGCCATTCTCGAATCTCGACCGATCAGGACATCGGGTAAGCAAAGCCGCCTGCCGTGCCACCTTGCGCATTGCCATGCCTTGTACTGCTCCCTACCGGACGAAAGGCCCGAAAGCGAGGCTTTCTTGGTTGGGCTTTGCGGTAGACGGCGCAGACTGGTTTTGCGAGATACTTTGTACCGGCTTGGAAATATATGCGGACTAAACAACAAGAGGAGATCACGGCCTTGTGGATCACAGCTCACGAATGTGTTGCTGTTGCGGGGAATTTCGGCCGAGACCTATGGCGAGCTTATTTTTAGCAACTTCTCTCATTATCTTTAGCTGCTAGAAGCTGCAACAAACAGTTCGAACTTTAATTCAGCTCTTATAATATGGTACTACCTCCGTCTCAAAATATAGCTACTTTTAGCTATGAATCTAGACATAATATGTCTAGATTTATAGTTTCAGGTAGCTATATTTTGAGACGGATGTAGTATTTACATAATAAAAACCAAATTTCGAGGAGCTTCCATCGGCTGTAGTTTTTCCTTAAAATTGTGGCTGATAGAATCTTCTATTCTGATTTAGCTTTTGGGAATCTAGACGTACAAATCATGATAAATGAAATAAAAGGCAAATCTAAAGAAACTGGGTATTTTAGCTGTTTCACATAAGCTAATCTCCCCAAGCAAAGCCTAAAAAACTACTCCGTCTGATTTTTTTAGTTAAGCTAACGAACGTCAAATATATAAATGTGAAATGAGTAGAACCTAGGTTTTTCAATTTTCCTATATTCTCATCAATTGCATAGCAACCAATTACTTCTTAAAATCTAAAACTCTCCTAAATAGGCCTATGGTGAATTTTCCATGAAAAAGACATGTTTTGAATTTTCGAGATCAACATTACACGACTTACTAGTTAATTAGCATAAGTTAAGAAAACTACATAAATTTAATATTATGTTTTTTATGGTTAAAGTAAAAAAAATCGCGGGGAAGTTAAAGTCAATACTTGACTCTCAGGTCGTGAATTTGGGGTTAAGAGATTCGTACCTCAAGGCTTTCATGTAGCGCAAACTAAAGCATTCAGCTCCGGACTTTTAACCTTATCTTCTGTCACAACAATATTATGAATCCTGTCATATTGTGGCATATTTGACTTCCCTCCCTCTTTTCCTAGAATGAGTCCACCGCCGGCAGGGATAATGTCTCTCAACTCAGCCACGGTCATTTCAGGGCGTCCAAGAAGATGGGGGATGTGGTTTGTGATTCGCGATCACTGACAACACAGTGATCGTGAATCACAAACCACATCCCCCATCTTCTTGGACGCCCTGAAATTACATTCGCCGGCAGCTTTGTGCCTGAAGTGGCCGAGGCCGTGCCAATCCACCGCGCCCTGCAATGTGCAAGGAAAGGGGGCTTCCAGAAAGTTTATATGGCCTTGGATTGTGTCTCCATCAGGGCCGGAGACAAGCCTAGGGCAACTTAGGCCCGGGCCCTAGGCTTGTCTCCAAAATTCCTACTAAAATATATAGAAAATCAGTGAACATTTTGAAAATATAAGATACATAAGCAAATTTGATCCTACTCTTAATAATTAGCCCTATCCTTGAAGAAATCTTGGCTCTGCCACTGGTCTTCATCATCTATCGAATCCAGTCGGCAGCGCGTGATAGATCAACATCAGGCACACTAGTGAGCGACGTCAAGAACTTGGCAATTGGTTTCGACTTTTGCTCTTTTATGCATGTTAATCGTTTGTTAAATGTCATGGCACACACGGCTCGTCATGCTGAGCCATTTGATTGTACTTCCTATCGTGATGCAATCCCGGATTGCATTTGGGAAACTCTTGTTTTTTATGCTTGTTAATCAATGAAGTGCCACTTCCATCTCCAAAAAAAAAAAAAAAAAGGTAAAAATCCTGTACTCAGAAGAGACCTTGCCAAGAACGTGAAGCTGCCAACGAATTGAAGTCCAACTATCCAAGAAATTTACTGTTACAACTACATAAAAAAGTCACTTCGGTTAAGATCAAGCATGGAGACCAAAGATCATGATGCTGAAGCCAACTATCCAAGAGAGTAGAGAGCAGCACGCGGGCTTAAATTTACCTGCCTCTCCTGCAGACGTAGTAGAGTCAAACCTCGATAGTAATTCACGGGCTCACGATCATCGTCTAACCTGCTGCTCACCGGAGTCCAGTGGCCAATTCACACACAGCTCATCGGCTCATCGTGATGTAACACTCTTTTGTGTCTCTGTACACCTTGATTTCGGTCTCGACGGCGCGGAGAGAAATGGCGCGGCGCATGTGGTTCATCGTCATGCTCCTCACATTCGCCATGCCCGGTGCGACGCGGCAGCTATCTGCAGCGACGAAGGTGCAGGAGCTCAAGCCGACCGCGGCCGCAAGCCAACAACCATCACTACAACAACCAGCCATTTCCGGAGACCAAGAGGCGCAGGAAGCAGCGACCACCTCCACGCCAGCTGCTCCACTCTTCCCCGCCCTTCCGCCGTTGCCACCAATCCCCGCTCTGCCATCGCTTCCGCCGCTCCCCGCCTTACCTCCGTTGCCACCGTTGCCGCCATTGCCGCCGCTCCCTTCACCAGAGACGCGGCCGCCACCGCCACCGACCGAGTGCCTGACGTCTTTCGTGGAGCTGTTGCCGTGCGTCGACTACCTCACCAACGCCACGGCGACGCCGACGCCGCCGGGCGCCTGCTGCGATGGATTCAGGTCGCTCGTTGGTGGCAGCGCGCTCATCTGCCTCTGCCACGGCATCAACGGCGACATGAGCAGGTTGCTCTCCATGCCCATTGATCCGGTCCGGATGGTGCTGCTTCCCGCCATGTGTAGCACCGTGCTCCCGCCACAGTCGCTTTTCATGTGCTACAGTAAGTTACAACTTTTGATTATTATTATTTTTTTGTCATGGATCACAGATGGTTTTGAGTTGATTTTATGGATTTAATGTTTCTGAACAAAACAGATTTGGTGATTTGATTTTGCAGCGGAACCAGTCCCACCATTGATGCCCCCATAGTTCTATGATGACAATGTCTACAGTATGTAGCGCATTCGGGGATGCCCTCTTTGTGCAAATTACTTTATTATAGTTTTGTATTCTGAAAAGGCATTTGATTATGAGTTTTCTTTTTTCATACTGAGACCGATCGCTGTAAGAGCAGATGGGCTATAGGATTTCATCAAGATTAACTGCAGACTGCTGATTAGTCATAGTCTTTGTTTTTTGGGGTATGAGTTGTTTATATATGTATTGTAAATCTCTTATACAAGTCATGTATAGTTTTGTAGTACTGCATGCAGATAATTCAACTTCTCATGAACAAACCGATCCCGCAGTCTTTTAAAATGGATAGGTTCTCAAAAGACAAGGACAATTTAAATATAACATATCACATCTTCATAGCACCATCAATATGATTTGCTTGAATCCAACATATATTGTGTAGAGATCTATTATTACACAAGAAGCTTCTAAGAAATCACCCAACATCATCCAGCCACCAGCCACCACGTTCACGGTGAATCCAGGCGAGAGCCTCTCGGGGTGGGGTAAATAATACATTGTCCACGAGAGACCACTTAGGCAACTCATTGACCAAAACCTCCGCAAGCTACACAAGGGTACTAAAGTGCAGATATCTCCTTTATGACCTGCTCCTTGTCTGCCTCGAACTGTTCATCCTCTGATAAACCATAACACTACACTTAGTTCATGTGCAATTGATACAAAGGCATACTGAATCGATATATAATTTATATACCAGCTCAAGAATATAAAAGTTACTGATTGAAGGACATACAGAATATCGAGAAAAGAAAAACAGCAGGCAAGAGTAAAAATACAAAAAGTGCTCAAATATGTTATAAAGCACACCTTTATCAATCTTGAATCCAGCAAAAAATCGAAGAAGCTTGCTTCGGTTTGTGACTAGTATGTTTACAACCTCAGTTGGCTTGTTTTTGTTTGCTGCGAATAACTGCAATATGGAGCAACGCAATAATCATATCTAAGTTCAAACAAACACCATATGCTTCACTGAGAAAAAAGTCTGTATTGTATCATACTCACCTTGAACACATGAAATGCTTCGATTTGAATATTTTTGCTTGAATCCTGATAATTTAAGAGTACTCATAAAATTGACAGTATGCAATAATATTGGTTGATGTTGTATAATAAACTAGTGCATATCTCGGAAAGAAAATATTGATTATCTGAAAACTCATCGGTTTGGATAATCTTGGGCCATGATTTCAAGAGGATCGGTATTCAGTTTTTTTTTTCTCTGAAAAGTAATCCCCATAGGTTGGTGATTTTGGACAGCTTCATGTCGGTTTACAGGCTCAGATAGAGTGCAAAATCCTATGAATCATCAAAACTAATGGAAGCATATTCTAATAGTTCCAGAAGTATGAAAAAAAAAGTATCTTAAACCTGGTTGCAATACATTCCTTTAGCTCCAGAAACAAGAACGGAAATAAATTCTTTGATCTGGCCAAAATACAATTTTTTAAAAAATTCTATCATTTTGTCCATAAGGAAAATTGTTTTGACTCAATATGCTTGGAATATCATTGAATCTGTACAACCACGTCACTGTGATAGCACTCTTCAACATCCCTTTAGCACAGAGATTTTCAACAAGTTTGACAGTGACAAATGTAGCCTGTTCAGCTGGGTTTCATCTTAACAATTATCTAAAAATCTGCTCCAAGGAATTTTTTACGTATCACCATAAGCTGAACAATACTAGGATTTGGTAGGACATGGAATCATACAAGCATAAGCATACACTACGATAGCCTTATTTGAGTATGTATAACATTCAAATTGCACTGTAGAATTATGAGATTAAGTGGAGTAAACTTACTCTCAAGAGATTCATGAGAATCATAAGATTGTCTTTTGAACTAACATAGCGCATCATAACAGCAGAATTTGATCTATCAAGCAGCATATCTCCCAGCAACTGAAGGGGCAAACAAATAAATTTAAGAAAATTAGCCAATGCAAAATGTACACAAGATCTTTCAGAAACTAAAAACTAAAAGCATAAAAAAAAACTTCTACAAGAAAAAGGATCATTGGTCACTAAAACTGAATGTGTTAATCAACACCTAAAAGTGGATGTGTTATTAGTGACTTAGTTGTCAAACAGAAGATAATAGATGTTTTCTGCAATCAGGACCAAAGAAATGAAAGTTCAGCCCCAAGTTTATTGATAATTCAAATAATTGTTTAAACAAAATTTCTAGTGGCCCACTAATCAAGCATGATAAACTATGCATATCACTTTACATGTTCCAAAAGAAAATTTTACTAAACTTATCAAGATCCATACAATTTAACGTAACAGAACAAAAACTCCATACACACATATCCCAGATAAACCGAAATGTAACACAAAAGTAATACCTTGATAGCTTGCCTTTTTGTTATGTAGTTGGTTGATGACAGCAACCTAGAATTGAATTCTGAAAAGAACTGCAGAAGAAAGAAAAATTATAAAGACATGAGACTACAAAAGCATGCAGAACAGATGTAACCAATTGAACCATATGGTAACATTTATTACATAACAGAAACATATTATCACCAAATATATTGTAAAAATTGAGTGAAGTAATGATGCTGCCTGTACCAGGAAATGAATTCTAATGGCATTTTCAAAACCACACATATTTAATGATGGGCAACTACTAAACTGACATGGCAGATGTTAAATCAAGATACAACATCATGTGCAGATGACATGGAATTACATTGATGGTGCCAAGTAGAGATACTCACCCAATCATAATTCTTGGACAGAAATTCAGCCACGGTTGCTTTATGCCTTGTCAGAAGTTCCTGTTTAGAGCAATCAATACAATCACACAATGTAAGATATGAAAAAGGAACAAGGGGATGAAAATGTTAACCAAGGGATATTATGACGTTCCAGCTACAAGTTGTGCTTATATTATGATATGAATCAAGTTTTAATGACAAAACAAAGTGCCATGTTTTTATCATCAATATTACTTTTGGAAAAAAAAACAGTGTTTTTGAGAAAAGAAAAACATATTGATACAGCAAACACACTATCTATGTTATGCCATTAGTATAGATCAAGTATAAAAGTTAGAACATCTCAAAAAAAAAAGTATATAAGTTAGAAAAAGAGCATGAACACACAATAAACTTTTCACAAGGTAGGCTTCAGCAAATCACCTTGAAGGTTGCGGAAGCATCTGATGCTATGTCAAAATTTGGAAGTTGTATATAGTGAAAGAACTTCTTCATGTGTTCAGACTCTAAAACATACCTGTGAGAGAACAAACAAAATAAATTAGGATCTGGTTTGTGACAGATTAAAGTCAAACATTTGACAGAACAACCATAGTGTTATAAGTTATGGCACGTACACAATGTCAATAATACAAGAACTATTCATATGAAAATGGGTTTTTGTGTTAACTATGCATTTCTACATTCAAATAAATACAAAAAAAATATATCAACTGAAGAAAAGAATAATCAAAATCTAGATCGAGATCCAGTGCAAAAATTAGCCTTCGAAACATCCAATGGTTACACACAGGTTTCCAAAAACTAAAATAAAAATTTTACATCCATAAATAATTATAATGTGATACGTCACTCCAATACAAACTTAGTTTTTGCATATCCATTTGACAGGTGTATGATAGTTTTTACTTGCTTTGACCTAATGTGTTATGATGTTTCATTCATAGCTGATCATAACAGAAATATATTTGAAATGATCATCAATTTCAGTTCAGTAATGTCACCTTGCAATACTTTGGTGGCGAATGCATTCCCTCAGCATAGAGCCGTAATGCAAAGCGATGTCCATATTCTCATACCTGGAAAGTAGTGAAAAAAAAGCAACGTAAACAAAGCTAATCTGAAGTAATAATAGTAAGCAATAAATACTCAGAATACAATAATAATGCAACTACTGCAAGTTAAGAAGGGTAAATATCATCCACATTTGCTGCACCCTCATGGAATACCATCAAGTGCTTGTTTTACCCAGCTATTACAAATGTTATAACTTATATAATTGAATGAGTCTAGTAATATATCCCCAAGGGCATTATTAGTGCTAGTTCAAACCATCCTATAAAAGGCAGGCCCCACAGTCATATGGATTTACCGGTGTACTGTATCTGTTCGGATAGTAGACCTATGAGCAGAATTTGACAGGGATCCAACGAATAGCCGCAGGTATCAGTGCAACCATGCAGGTGGGGTTGGCTCCTTCGCTTGCATGCAAATCAGACAAGTTGGTCCCATTACCATTTTCGGCATTTAGCTCTATTCCAACCAACACTTTGGTTCAACTTCTTTCCACCATCATGGTTTGAGTCCCCCAGTAGACACAGTGAAAGCCATTCCCTTCATGGCTCAATTATTTTATCTAGATCAGTTCTAAACTAAGAAAAGCACCATAATAGTAATCCCAGTAGTGTTATTGAAATATTGGCATAAGCCCCTTCTCACATGCCAACTCATGTTATGACCACAAAGGAACTTAGGGACATGGTTTATAAATCAAACAGTGTAAAACTTGATCTATTGAGCATTAAACCTAGAATGCTAAATATGGAACATAGGGCCAATCCGAAGAAAGCACCTGCTGCCGATGGCACCAAGCCACAAACAAGCAGAAAGAGCAAGAACAGCTAAACAGACATAATACCAAAGAACACGACCAATTACTTATTATAGTAGACGAACTAATGTTTTAATTGTTTACTTGCATATTAGACTCACCCAGAAATTAAGGTGTCCAAAAGATCTTTATTTGCTTCTAGGTACTCGGATGCAACTATTTTCGAGGAGACTTGCTGTCTTTGCAAGTTTGCAACAACTTGAGTTGCATCTTTCCTGGTCTGCAAATATATCAATGAAATAAATTAATCATGTAAACAGTATTTGCATCAGCACAATCCACAAAAAAGAATCAAGTTACATACCTCTAAGTTCAATTTCGGAAGACAGATGATTAGCAGCCGTAAAGTGTTTTCTCTGAAGAATTCTTGGGTCAATTGCACGCAAGCCTCAGTCACCGGTTCAGATTCACCGTTGCCATAAAGAATAGACTTCAGCTCCCTAATATTTTTGCTTAATTCTGCCATCTGCATAAACATGGTCTTAGCTTCATGTAGCATATGGAAATATATCTTCCAAATTCATATGTACAGTTTCCAGAATATATTGACCCAAAAATTCATATTAATTAATAGCGTTGAAGTAATCGTTTGAATGGTATTACGCCAGTTCGCACTCTATCAATAAGTTTTCTCCATAAAGCATTAAATGCTACCCCGAAAGTTTCTGTGTTTAGCTACCATTAAAAGCTTTTGCAGGCAGACACGTAACCTAAGTAACGCTGATAATTAAAATGTCCATACATAGTCCAGGAGGTTATGAATTTTCTCGGCATTAGTTTACTTGAGACAGTATCTTATTAAGACGTATCGATGCTGTAGCTTAATCCTTGATGACCATTGGCACACCGAGAATCTTACACAGTTACAATGACAGGCTGCGAATTGATTATCCACGAATGATCATAATTGCATAAACAGTCATAATTAAGTAGCTTATGGGTCTACTTGGAACAGAGAAACTTCCTGTTCCAGCAGAAAACGATCTGATTCCTATGCAATCAATACAAAATTACTAGAACTCCTGGAGTTCATATGTTCGAAAAAGGCCTTGCCAAAAACGAATCTCCTGGAGTTAAATGAACTAGCCCTTTATTTGTTACATTTCGCGTTCATGGCATTCATAAGAGATCGTTAACTAAAGGAGTATGACCAAATTTGCTCAAGAGCAAGAAGCCTAAACTTGCATTTTAGCATATCGCAGCTATTGCATTCATGGTATAATATTCAATTCAAGTTATAGATCACAAATCACAGCTAATTAGACAAAAAAAAAATCATTCTCATGAACGATCGGGGCATAATATGCTTAGCAAGCGAAATGGAACTGCAAAAACAGTATTCGATCTCACCTTCTCTTCGCGCTTGGCGTCGCCGCCGC
Source organism: Leersia perrieri (assembly GCA_000325765.3). Classification (NCBI taxonomy): domain Eukaryota; kingdom Viridiplantae; phylum Streptophyta; class Magnoliopsida; order Poales; family Poaceae; genus Leersia; species Leersia perrieri. The sequence goes on along the minus strand of CM002485.1, from coordinate 17,653,800 downwards.
GCGATCCGGAGTGGAGGTCGAGGAAGATGAGGAGCTCCCGCGTCTGCCGCACGACGTCGGCGGGCGTCCGCGGCTTGGATTTGAAGAGCCCCTTCATCTTGGCGCCGTCGTCCGCTGCCGCTACCCGAAGGAGAAGCAACCCCGGAACAGCGCCACCTGGCCGCCCGGTAAAACCCTCCCCCCTCGGAGGGCTCGCCCTCTGCTGATGCCGCCCCTCCTCCTCCTCCTCCTCGGCGGCGGCGGCGGCGGCGCGCAGCACGCGGCGAGACGGCGAGGAGCCGAGGGGTTCAGGGGGTCGCGGAATCAGGTGGTGGTGGCGGTGGGCGGTGGCCGATATCCCCCTATCCACCCACCGGTGAGGACGGAGGCAGGCTAGGGCCTAGGGGTAGAGGGGGCGGTGCGTTTCTCCACGCTTCTCCTCTGTCGCGTCTCGTTTCCTGCTCCGCCTTTCTCCAACCCTTTTTTCCCCTATCTTTCTCAGTTTCTGTGCGTCCCAATTCTGTGATCCGCTTTGGAGTTTGGATTCAGCGGGCTGCCTGACACGAATCGAATGGACGGGATATACATCCATCAGATTTTCCACCTGCAGGCTGCAGCCTGTCATAGGGTGATAGGGATCAGCCATCAACGGCCTCGATTCAGAGTACGATCAATTAGGAGTAAGTATTAACTGCTCTAAACTTAAAAGAATTTATTGGTTTTTTAATAAACTTTTATATATTTTTTTGTGTGATAACGATTTAGGAAGGAATCGTGCACGTGATAATCCAAGTAGCAATAACCTCAAGTAGGTAGAAAAGAACTCGCCCTAAACCGTCTTGCTGAAGTACGATTCCTCAAGTAGGTAGAAAAGAACTCGCCCTAAACCGTCTTACTGAAGTACGATTCAAATATAAAGAAGCAGTAATCATACTTTTGAAAATAAATCATCGATGGAAAAATCTATCACAAAGACTAAGGGGAAGACCCTTCCAGACGATGGTGTGACTTCCTTCATCTACTTTGTGCTGGTAAATCCTCGCTTACCCTCACCCCTCCCATCTCCTTCTCGTGTCCCTGTGTCCATTCTTTCTTGTGGAAGCTCCTTAGAAACAGTGACAACAAACAACTTGAAAGACGGAGAGCACGATATGGGTCTTCTGAAAGAAAGCGCGAGTGCGAAGCAGACGACGGGGCGGCGAGGAAGATGTGGTTAGTGTAGCATGCATGGAATCAAATGCTTCGCAGGCTTACTGGGGTAGTGTGTCTGTGGCCGCGACGCCATCTCATCAGAAGATAGTCCCTGCGTGGCAGAGACCCTAGGAGTGTCTCTTGATTGAGGCTCTACCGCTCTAGCCGTCAATGACATGCAAAATGTGTGTTTTCTTTTTTTTTGACGAATGGATGTGTTTTAGGGGTGCTACCAAAAAAAATATCATACATGTTATTTATGTACTAGGTCTAGTGCATTGGCACCAAGTGTGGTACTGAGGTATCATAAGATTAGTAAGCATGGATGAGGCAGTGCCGGCAACGTATTGTGGAGGCGGGTGCCAGCGAGATCGTGTAGAGGTATCACACGTAAGAGGCATCAATAAGGTCTTGGAGGAGAAGGCGTTGACAGGGTATATTGGAGGAAGTGTTGACGAGGTATCGCAAAGGAGACACGACGAGGTCAATACGGAAGGCAGCTTTAGAAGGGAGAATATCACAATAATTCATCTTACATTAGATATTATCGTCCTTCTGACAGTTATATACCTATAATGTTATTCACAAGTTATATACCTATATAAATACTTGCCTATAAATTAACAAAAGATGAAGCAAATAAAATATAAAAAATGAGTTTATCCTATTATTATATTTTTAATGTATAAAATTAGTTTTTAATATTTTTTTGTGAGGGGTATATTCCAAGTATAATGTATATACCTCTCTAATAATAGGAGAGAAGCTCAATTTTTAAACTTCTTAAGTTTTTAAGTTCCACTTTACTGTAACTTGTATTTCTAACTCGATAAATTACGATGTTTTGTCATACACAAGCGCAGTGAGCCAAGTTAGACAGTTGATTGAGGTTTCCGATTAAAGTTTAAGTATTCCACTATACATGTACTATATAAAAAAAATAAAATTTTGGTTCTCCAGCATAATCCTCCTTGTACGGGAAATCCGAGCAGTGCTTCCACAGTTCCACGGAATGGGAGCAATCCCATCGTCGGCGTCCAGCTACAGCCTAAAGTGTGACTAGTTGCTACTCCCGTTGCTACACCGTATACGCAAACACGAGATGAAAAGGAATATCCCGTGGCTCTCAACAACATACAACAAAAGATAGTACTACTAGGTGCTTTCGGGGTTGCTCGAAGTGGCAGTACTCCGTAGTGTGTAATATCATGTTTATTTGTCGAATTAATTTTAACCATGCCACGAATTATACACTATTAAATTGTACGTTGGACTATTTTTTATTAACGTGCAATTTACTCTTAAGTTGTACTATCCTCGTCTCAAAATATAAGGACTTATGCGTTTTTTTGAGAAATTAAGGTCGAGGTGAGGAAAAGTTGTGATTGGTTGAGAGGAGAGGTTAGATGGAAAAAAATAAATGAGGGATGGTTGTGATCGGAGGAGATGATGTAGATGGGTGTAGAGGTAGTTATATTTTAAGATAAATTTGAATTGTTTAGATAATTATATTTTGAGACGGAGGAAGTATTTGCTTGGATATAAAGGTTAAGCTCGACTAAGTGGACAGTGGACTATGGTCAAGGCCAGCAATTGCTGGTACGTAGGAGTTGTAGCCCAATAAGATGTAGCAAAAACTAATAATTAGGACGTTTTAGGTCCATCATATATGTAGCGCAGAGAAATGTAGAGAAATAACAATAATGATAAAATGGAAAATTTGTGCATTGGAAAACATAGGATAGCAAGTAGATACACAAATGGTAAAAAAATGACGAGTAGACACTAATGGAGGTTAAAAAACTATATTACAGTGTTCGATGATTAATAAAAAAGCTACCATTTGATTTTTTTCATCCAATTATTTGATCGAATCTACGATCAAGAGGACACGTTTTTCCAACCTTTATTTGTTCCGGGTAAATTAAGCTTACAATTTGTAGCATTGAGATTTTTTCCCAGAAATATTTACTATTAAAAAGCCGTGTAAAATTCATACATTTCAAAACGAACACTACAGTCGACCTACTTAGGCCCCGTTTAGTTCCAAAAATTTTCACTCAAAAACATCACATCACATCTTTTGACACATTCAGAAAGCATTAAATATAGATAAAAAATAAAACTAATTGCACCATTACGCTGTAAACGACGAGACAAATCTTTCGAGCCTAATAAGACCATGATTAGCCACAAGTGCTACAGTAGCCCACATGTGCTAATTATGACTTAATTAGGCTTAAAAAATTCATCTCGCAGTTTCCAGACTAGCCATGAAACTAATTTTTTCATTCGTGTCCGAAAACCCCTTCCGATATCCGGTCGAACGTTTGACGTGACGTTTTCAACAAAAATTTTTCACCAACTAAAAAAACAATAAAAAAACAAGGCCTTAGTATTAAAAAAAACGTTGCATTGAGAAACTGGAATGTTGGATTGAGAAAGAAAGATATTCCATGATCACAACATATGTTACTGATGTGCCACTTTTGATATCCAGAGCCATCAGTATACGCAGACATGCATCCGACAAGATCAGTATCCGTATTGATTGTATTCAGGACTCTTATATAAAAGCCTGAAACCATGATCAAGATCGACAAATGGCATACAGACGCACTTTCCACGCTGTCCCACACCGGCCTCTGGTACATGGTGCAATCAGGTGGAGTGGCATCTGCGTTTCTCCAATGAGAAGTCCACCAAATTTAGGATGGCATGCATCAATGCGTGCTTTTCTATGATCACAAGACAGATGTAGGAGTATTTTTAGTGTTAATCCAGAGGTACGTAGCTGAAACACATGAGAACTTCCCGTATTTGTTTGTGAGGAATTGGATCGTTCTCTATGAAATTCGAGTGTTTGGACTTTGGATCGCGATATATACTAGCAGTAGCTGAAAGGAACATGGGAATCAAGGTTCGTGTTTTCAACAAAATCCGGTCGAAATCCACGGAATCTTGAGGCGTTGACGTCGAACGGAAGTAAATTTCGAATAGATTTTGACTAAATTTTAATTAAAATTTATTCAAAATTTATCATTTTGCCAGGGTAAGAATTTCCATTAGAATCGAAAAGGTGAACAATTGGGGAACTGAGCGTTGAAACGAAGAAACCAAACCATTTTTTCATTAGAGTACTGATATATTAAAACAGAGCAGCTAGTTTGCTCGTCTTGCGATCTGACAAGCCTAGAACAACAAACAACAGCAGCAGGAGAAACTGTTATTCCTCTGCACTAGTAGTACTAATAAGTTTCAGCTGAGATCGACGGCTGCAAATGCCCCCATCTCTACGCTTCGCTTCTTCTTCAGAAGAAAGCCCGGCTTCCGTAGAACACCTTGGGGGATTTCTCCTGCGGCCCTCCCGCCGTCGGCTTCCTCGCCGCCGGCGCCGCGGCGCCCGAATCGGCAGCGCTGGAGTCCGCGTCGGAAGCGGCGGCGCCGGCGCCGGCACCGGTGGCGCTCTTCTCGCTGCTGTTGCCGTTGCCGTTGTCCAGGTCCAGCGGGAGCTTCATCTTGGCGAGGGATTCCGTGAACTGCTGCATGCTCTTCATGTACATGTCCATGATCTCCTTCTGGTCGACCTTGATCTCCTGCTCGATGTTGACGGCGATGACCGGCGGCGGCGGCAGCGGCTTGTCCACGGCGCTCTCCGACATGGCGCCGGGGGAGTTGACCACGGTGCGGGAGGATTCCACCTCCGCGTCGGTATAGGCGGCGACCTTCTCCGCCGACGATACGGCATTGCCCGACGACTGCGGGGAGGCCGGGACGGCGGCGGCGGCGACGACGGGGGACTCCGTCGTGGACACGCTGCTGACCGGCGTGTCGGTCCGGAAGGTGCCGGCCGACGAGTCGGCGGTGCTGTTGTCCGTCGAGAAGCTCTCCACGACGCGCACGCCGGCGACGTGGGTCTCCGCGGTGGCGCCGCCGCCGTCGCCGTCCTCCTCCGAGGTGAGGAGGCTCCCGGAGCTCTGCGGCTCCACGGCGGAGCACGGCAACCCGATGTACTCCGACAACATAATCTGATTCTCCTCCACGAGATTCAGATCGGGGAACTCGATCTTCTCGTACTCCTTTCCGTTCGCATCGCCGGCGCCAGCGACTGCTCCGGCGCCGACCTCGGCTTCCAGGGCCGCCGGCTTGGGCGTCGGCGAGATGGGGACCACCTCAGGCACGACCCCGATGTAGGAGAGCTCGAGCTGGAGGAATCCGGCGTGGGAGTGGAAGATGTCGTTGGTGGAGAGGGGAAACTCGCGGGTGAGCGTGCCGCCGTCGGCGGCGACGACGTCGGGGAGCGGCACGAGCGCGAACCCGAGAAGCTGGTCCTGCAGGTAGTTCTTCACGCGGCTCAGCATCCACACCTCGCACCGGATCGCGCCGTCGACGTCGCCGGCGCGGACGCCGAGGCGCAGCGACTGGTCGAACACCGGGTTGCGCCCGCCGCCGTTGATGACCTGCGTCGCCGCCGCCGGCGCCCCCTCCCCCGGCAGCGAAAGCCGCGCGTACACGTCCTGCTTGTGGTAGATGCAGATGTTCTGGATGTCCCGCGCGCTCTGCACGTGCACGTCGACGTACCCGATCAGCTCGCCGCCGCCGTTCGCCGTCGCCGGAGCAGAAACCGCCTTCTCCTGCTGCGACTCCATCACGACGGAATCCTCCCTTCCTCCACCACTCGCCTGCAACAACAACAACATCCACAAGGGATAACAGCGAAATCAAACCAAATCCACATAAAAACTGAGCCAATTTCGCCTTAAACAAATCGAAACCGGTGGGGGAGCAGCTGCATAGTCAAAATTCGACGGTAGGTGGAGCGAGGTGGGAGAAGAGGAATAAGGTTGAACTGTCGGCAGATGCTTACTACTACAGCGAGACAAAACCAGAAAACTGCAGCAGCACACGGTCTCGTCGTACTCGTCAACGTTTCTTCAGAAACACATGGATTACACAAGCTCACCGCCCCAGGAACTCGATTCAACCACAAAACCACTGCAAGAACCTGAGATAAATAAACTCCCCAAGGCGAAAGGCGATCGATGCCGCGTAGGTTTCCATCCCAATAAAGGGAAAGTGCAAGAAAGAGCACAAATCCCAGGAAATCCAAAGCGGAGTTGCAGAGGAAAGGCAAGCAAGGCGAAATCTCAAAAATCTCACAGCAGAAAGCACGAGAGGATTCGTTACCTTGTCTCTGTACTGGAGTACTCGAGAACTGAAGCAGCAGCAAGCACCACTGGTTGGAGGAAATCAAGCGGAGGAGAGCGGGCAGGGTGTGCTGAGGGGCTCGAGGATATAACACCAAGGGGGATTAGGGTAGTAGTAGCAGATTTTTTTTTTAGTCTTCCTTGCCTTTTTTTTCTACTCCCGTACCTAACTAAGCTTGCTTTTATTACCCAGTTTGGCTTTAGCAGCCACAGTCGGCTAGCCTAAGATAAATACTCTATTATTCATTCATCCATTCAAACCACTATACTTAGTACTAGTACAATACTGATATGTATACATACTAGAAAATTATTAGTACGAGTAGCTAGCTTAATTAAAGGGCCGAGGCGCATATACGGATGGCCTGAAGAAAGGTCGGGAAAGGGCGAGGAAAAGAGTCGCAGAAAGTCTGGGACATGCGGCTGCATGCAGTGAGCTCACTCAGGCTGGGGTTGTGGGGGCGACTGGGCGAGGGCACTTTCGCTGTTTCTATCCTATTTTACTCGGGTTTTTTTCCACGGTTTCTCGAGTGATAGATGGCCCGAAAAGTCAAGCCAAGCAAAGGCATCCCGCCCCTACGGCCGGGGCCGTCTCCGCCTCTGGCTCCTTGTGGCGGCAGCGCGTGACGGGCCGCACCAATGGGACGCGTCCACGGGGGGGTTGCAGCCTTTGGACGAGCAGAGGCACGCCGCGTTTTTCTAATCTGAACCGTCTGGACTTCGCGGCCACGGCCTCGCCCGCGTCTGCGCGATTGCCCGGCGCCCAGCGGGATGGACCGATGGAGTGGCGGTGGGTGTGTGCCGTGCGGGGCCCGGGGCGTCCGCACGCTCGCGCGGAGTTTTCAAAGGGGATACTGCTCCTTTCCGCGGCCGCCATGCTCCTCTCCGCTTCGGGATTTCGGATCCGGTGAAGTTACAACAGGAACGGTAACTTTGGCAGTTGTGTTTTTCCTTGCCGTCCGATTGGAGGATCAACGGCTGAGATGGGTTAAGGTCCTCTTTGATTTGTAGGAAATGTATAGGAAATTTGGAGGATTTCAATCAAAAATTCCTATGGAAGCCTTTGAAACAAAAGATTAAATCCTACTAATTCCTATGAAATTCCTAAGGAATGAATAATCCTATAGAGATTTTGGAGGAATCCAAACATGAGGTTTTACCTCATTTTCATCTTCTCATACCTACAATTCCTATGTTTTTTCTGTGTCTTAATCAAACGACTGTTTTGAAACTTTCCTGTGTTTTTGATTCCTATAGGAATTCAATAGGTAAGGCATCCAATTCATGCGTTTTTTCTATTCCTGTGTTTTTATAATCCTGTGTTTCAAAGGGGTCCTAAAAGGGCTCACACGAACCTATTGCTACAGCGTACGTTTGCTACAGGTTTTTTAATAGTGCTTCTTGCCAATCTATAGCACTCATATTGATCCAACGGTTGTTATAGGTCTACCAAAGTTGTCGTTATAATATCAACTTTAGGTGATCTCAATCCGTCGGTTAGGTAGGCTCGATGTGCAGTAGTCAGACTGTTGGAGAGCCGGTTACGACTTATAATCTTAGGGGTGAAAAAAAATTGGGATTACGCCATTGTGTAAAACTAATTTCAATGAAACATATAGGTCAAATTAACTTTGCTTGCCTCCGGTACTTGATAGAAGCCCATGACTCTCTATCTGAAAGAAGTTAAAAATGCCACTCTCGATCAGAATGTCTACATGGCTACACCATAACATCATCGTGGACGGAGTTTTTTCCTAAACTTTCTTTTTCCTCCCTTTAACGTCCGACGAGCTCGTCAAGACCAATTAATCCGCGATATGGCTATCGCTAGCTGCAACACCCATAACATTCCACGGGACATATTCGAGAGGCCGGCTGCAACAGTGCATTGCTTTGCTGCAGCTAAGCTCAGACACATAGCACTCTTTGTGTTGGCCTTTTTTTAAAAAAAGGTGTGATATTATAGTCTGTATTTTTTATATTTCTATGTTTTGAAATCTCACGTTTCAAAGAGCCCTTTGTGAGAAATACGAGAAATAATGGTTTCACCTGTCAATTATCAAACGGTATGATAGCAGGTTTAGCTATGTAAATTATAAAATGGTCTGATAACGGTCCGATAAACATGTAAATCATCCATTATGCTTATCGACAATAAACTGTATAAGTTATTTAGAAATATGACGTAAAATGATAACGTAGACAGTAGCCGTCCAAATTATTGTTCATACCTTTACACGACGCGCGGCGCGGCGGGAGAGGGGGACCGGCCGGCGCTCGGTTGCGACAGGAACGGCATGAGCGCAGTGCCGTATGCCGTGGTGGTGGCCGTGGCCGGCTGGCCGCGACCGCTACAAGAGACTTGGCGTGTTGGGCTGCTGGTGATGGTACGTGCGTGCGATGCGGCCGTGCATGCAGATGCAGGACCAACAACAGTGTAGTAGTAGTGGACCGGTGCGACGATAGGGATTACTGATGCTCGTGAGTGTTCGTTTCTCCCATGCTGTATCTCCTAGTAATGTGGTTGACATCTAGCTAGTGTGGGTTGGATCTGCTTGAGAGCCATCTCGTGGCTATATACTTCTTGGGGATCTGCATCTTATCCGTCTGACTTACAAGGGTTGTTGGTAGCTTTGTTTGAGCGTTTGCTCCCTTTGTTACGGAGCTTTCAAGTTGAAAATCCAGCTCGAGACTGGAAAAAGAACTGTCAACTGAGATTTCGGCAATTGCAACTACAAGATTTGTGGAAGTTATAATCAACTTTCATATAGGATTCGTGTAGGCCTATAGTCTATATAGAGCTACAAGTTTGTACTTTACAGGTAGTTTTCAACCATGAATTGAGGCCCAGTTTGGCTCGCAAAAAGAAAATTTTTGGGTGCACGTCGTACCATATGTGCACATCTTACCGTGATTAGTCGTCCAATCCATATGAAGGCATTTGACTTACTCCCTCCAGTCTAATAATTATGGATGTTTTGGACAAGTACACGGTCTCAAAAAAACTTTGACCATGTTTTTTTTCTAATATATATAGAAATATCAATAAATATATGATTATAGTGAAGTACTTTTCGAGATGAATCTAAAAGTATGAATTTCCAAACTAAGTATTACAGTGAAAGTTTTAAAAGTTTGACTTTGATCTTGTTCAAAACGACAAGTATTATAGAACTGGAGGGAGGAGATGCCACAATACACACGCTAAATCATCTCCCACCCTCTCACTATTGGCATATAAGCCGTAGTCAAAATTTAAATTTTTATATTTAATTAATTAAAGTTGATTTGAGGTTTTTTCACCGTGGTCTTTAATTTATCTATAAATTATATTTTGTTGCTTTGTTTATATCGCTACGACTCATTGGAATAAGCAAAATGATCACACCCAGGACGCGCCACTAAGGTCTAGACATGATATCGGTCTTTGCTAACTTGTTTTTTTTTTCAAAAAAAAACTAGTTATTTCAAACAGAACATATGCTTTTTTCAGCCTAGTCATTGCATGAATACAGCCACCAGACACGACATTATAGTGCAGCTTGCCCAAATAAACAGAGTAAATTTTAGAAAACATATGATCAAAATTGTATAAAATTAATCTATTATGATAGGTGGCACACATAACCCCTTGCATTGTTATTTAAAATTTTTATAAAACCCCACCCTTAAGCATAATGCCCACACATTTAATTAAGCTTTTAATGTAAAAGGATTTATTAATTAAATTTGTGGTTCTAACTTTTCACTACTTTATAAAATATTATTTTGAATATGTGAAATTAATTGAGATGTGGATAAAGATGGGGTTATAGTCTAACCATTAAAAAACCATCAGTGATTAAAGTGAACAGTGAAATCCAACAGTGCCAAGCAAATGCAAGCAGAGATAACATACGTTTTAGTTTTATGTCAACGTAGGTTTGATAAACCTAGAGTTTTTTTTAGCTAAATTAATATGTAAAATAGAAATTGCTTTTGTTATTGAAGAGGGCAGGACATCATGCAATGTCTCGAGTTAGGATCATTGTGATGAAGCTTGTAATAGTTTTGAATTTGTTTTCTCAATATCCGCATAAGGACATTCCTAATTTGTGACAGCTATTGTCTTTTAACTTAATCACATCACATTTTATGTTTGGTATACAAGAGGAATAACAACAAAAGAGACCATGATGACACAACGAAAAAGTTTGTGTGTGGAATATGTATGCCAATTTTTTAAACTTCCACTTTTGAGTTGTGGAGGTTATTGAAAAATGTTCATATTCCTTTTCCGAACTATTTCACTGGATTATTTAACCCCCTTAAAGTATTTTTTTAGCTCATATTACACCCTGAACTATTAAAAGTGGTTCACTTTACACCTTAATATTTTTCTCTTTACTACAAGCCATATTTTGCGATGAGAGATTTGTTGAGCTAAAGATGTTACCATTATCAAAGTTCTATATTTTCATTTTTTTCATAACTATTTACTTAAACCTTAAATTCTAATATTTAAATTGATTTTACATGCTTTCAATAAAAAAGTAGCCAAAAAAATGTAAAAAAAATATATTGACATGCTAGTCGTGATGCATATATTTATCCTTTCAAATTTTAGTCAAAAATACAACCTGTACAAAAAAAGAAATATTGTTAAGGTGTAAAGTGAGAAAAAATAGTTTACATGATTAAATGATCTATTACTTGAGAGGAGTAACATGGATTTTTTCCTTGCTAGGCCCATTTTACCCACGGGCTCACATATCAACAATCATACCCGACTTTAAGTCAAATGCCAAATTCTATTGAATATGTGGGGGTGGTATGCAACGATTGTTATGCACGTTAAAGCTTGAGCTTCTTTGTGGAGACCAGTACAATATTTTTACTTGACATTGCCTTGACTGTTGAATATGAGCATAACACTTACCTCGAAATTAAATTATGTAGTTCATGCATGCATGCAATCTTACTAAGCTACAGGGGCTGAATCTGAATAACAGAATCCCAAAAGCAAAAACCGATGATTCATGAAGCTAGCCCATGTAACTTTCAGCATGTTGCTCAAGGCATGCATGCGTGCATGTAATGGATGACCAGAAAGAAAGTAAGTGATGGCATCAAGTTGTACTTGATTGCTACCCACTTGAGTATAGTATCTTGCTTGTAGATCCAATGATAGCAGTTGCACTTTGACTCCCAGTGGTGCTCCGCCAATGCAGCCCATGGTTTTAACTCGCTCTCAAACTACTCGAGAGTTGAGGTAGAAATTTACTGAATCTAGAAGTGCCAAAGCCTAGCTAAATGCCCGAAGGTCACGTCTATAGTCATATGTGGCACAAAGAGAGAACGATAAACCAAAATGCATTGCAATTTTATGAAGACCATGCTAAGAATTTAAGGTCGTACGTATTCACCATATCTCGTCACTTGTGGTTGCATTGTTATATCCTTGAGAGGCCGGCGCGAAATATACTCATCCAAAGAGAGTTCTCACGTTAATGTGGGGATTGAAAATATTTTTTTTCTAGCAAATACTCAACATAGTTAAATTTATCTTAAAAACTTTTGTAGTTCTGCGACTTCAAAACAGTACTCACTATCTTCAATATCGAAACCATCATCCTTAGAGCTCCATCCAGATTTCTCTCTTTTCCTAGGTATTTACCAATGTCATTCTCATGATGAATTGACTTCATAATAGTTAGTCCTGTATTCAGATTCAAGAAAGAAATGCTTCTACCTAGCTCGAGTATTGGAAACGCGGCATGCTAGTCCAAGCTACACCATGGAGCATACAATTACATCCACAGATGGAGGGGAGGGGGTCATACCAACGCGACAACACGAAAGACACGAAGTTTGAGAATATAAAGTCGCCTCAGATGGGCTCAATAAAATCTTAAGCCACATGTTACGACAACAACATTACAAGTGGTAGATGAAATTGCAAATGGCTTTAATATAGTTTTGGTGATTAATAACAAGTCTAATTGTATGACTAATATTTTTATGAGTATTTATTTGTATAGTCTCATTTGGATATGATAATGAAAACGGTGATAGGTATGTGCTAAACTCTTAATATTCTAGTTTTATCTCTTTTGATGGTTTAAGATATAGAATGAACTCCTTTTGTATCCTCTAAGACACATGCATTTGTCTCTCTTTGTATTCATATGTATGTATATATTTAGGGGGAGCTCATTCTATGTCATCAATTCAACTTTATTTGTTTCATATTGGTTTGTCATTCATTACCCAAAAAAGAAAAATGATCAAAAAACATATGACCAATCATGTGTGTGATTGTTACTTTGGTAATGCATGACAAACCGGTTTTGTGGGATCGATTAACCTTTTCCATGAGTTGTCGAATAGGTTACTCTCGAACCTCATATGAGTTGAGTTAGAATCATCTTCATTGATGTTGGATCTTTATGTTGACAAGAATGAAACTATGGAGATCAAGATATATGGGTATAACCCTAATCTCCATCTATATATTGATGTGTCAACATATATTATTTCCATGCGAAACTTATGCATTTGAGACTAATGTTTTGTTTGAGACACATCTTATTTAGTCTCTTTATATTTGGAAACATGGAGATGACGAATGTATGTACTTATTATTCTGTCAAAACTTGATAAATGCCTTTATTCTTGTATAGGATAAACTCCCAATGTTTCATCTCTAATTGTGCATACACTTGCTTCACACATATATTTTGTATGCATACATTTAGAGGGAGCAAATCCTATACATTCTCTATGCATGTATTTGATCCTATGTTATTCACTTTATTTATTTAGGATCACTATATTTAAGCTTACATTTGAGTATATGACACATGTAGTGTTGATTAATACTCATCATATTTATTCATATCATTCATATGTGATCGGTTGGTCAACAAGTGGAGGTTGACAACCGGATCTTTGGGACTAACAATTTCTTTGAGTTGAATGAAAAGAATAGGTCCCAAGAATTGCAAAAGGGTGTTAATGCTTAAGTGAGATCATGACACCTAAAGAGAAGGTTGACAAAGTGAATACATTGAAGATGTGGATTACGAAGTGGCTATCGATGGCAAGACGGTGAAGGGCAAGCGATACTCCGTCGCGATGGACCATGCGGTGGTGAAGGGCAAGCAAGAGGCTTGGCACCGAGGGACCAAACCCGGTGGTGAAAGACGAGTGAAGGCTTTGCCGTGATGGACCGTGAGAGGCCGGTTGAAGCTATGAGTAGTCCACGTTAATCTTTTGATTAAACGAGAGATGAAGTCGTCGGCATCTCTCAAGATGAAGAAGGAAGATGGAAAAAAGGCATTTTTATTGGTATAACTCTCTTTTTATTTACATTTGAGTATAGGAATGTCGTACTATTAAGAGGGATGCAATGTCGATGAGTTTGTTTATGTCTCGGTGCTAAAAGTAACCTATCCTAGTGCTACCTTGAGAGAAAACCAAGATTTAACCTATTCTAAGAGTGGTTTTAGACCTTGTTATTGGTTGTGTTGGGTAGCCCTTTGAGTAAGCTTTCCATAGAGTCCAAGAACGTCGAAATTGGACTCCCGAGCAAAGAGTTATAGCCGTTTTAAGTCGGTGTTTTCAGAACATCCGAGAGGGTACCGGATGTTTCGAAAATTGACCAGAACTTCCGACATCTAGAATTGCTCTCTGTATCCTTTCTCGGATGTTCCGAGAAAATTATCAGATGTTCCGAAAAGTGTTTTTTCCCAGATTTGAGGTCGTCGGGATGCTAAAAAAATACACTTCTCGGATGTTCCGAAAGAAGTCTCGGAACATCCGAAAAGAGCATCTTTTGCCCCCAACGGGCAGAAATCTGTGTGTGGGTATAAATACCCCTCC
>CM002485.1:17592834-17639460 GCA_000325765.3 Leersia perrieri | reverse complement strand
AAGAGGGATTCACTCCATACTTTGAGCATTGAGTTTATATCAAGCAAATTGGTGATTGTGTTTGTTACTCTTGGTGGTTGAGGACACCTAGACGGCTAGGCGTCCCCTCTGAGCCCCCGATTCGTTTGTGGTGCACCGGTGGAAGTTTGTGAAGGTTGGATCTCGCCTCCGCAAGGAAAGAGATATCATTAGTGGAAGGGGAGTGCATTTGTATAACTCCGAGGAAAGGGTTAGTGAAGACCCGGCTCATCGGAGCTCCTCAACGGAGAGTAGTGATCCCCTCAAGGATCCGAACTTCGGGAAACACATCACGTGTTTCCTCTCTTGGTTTGCTTGTTCTCACTTCTTATATATCATGCTTGAGCTTATTATTGCCCGATCTATTTGCATGATGTGTTGATCTATTTGGTGACCTTATGTATTGCTTAGCTACCTTTCTAGTCACCTTTTAGTTCATATAGAAGTTTATGTTTGAGCTCTAATTTTATAGTAGTGTTAATCTTGTTATCCGCCGGACTTTTCGGTTAAGAACGGAAGTTTTGATTTCATATCAAAAATTCCGATTTGAACCAGAAAGCTAGAGATTCTAATTTGCTATGAAGTTGTGATGAATTTTTAGGAACGCCTATTCACCCCACTAGGCGACATTTAGGTCCTTTCAGTAGAGTCCATCTTGCCACAAGTGTATATTCACATCTCTATCCCTACTTTTCATGCCCTAACCTATTCTCTTCCTCTGTACGCGCCTCCTCGTTTTCCTCCTCCTCACCATGTCCCCCTCCTTCTGCACGAGCTCCTTGACGAGAAGGCCTATGGATGAGGCCCCACAGCTAGTTGGTCACACCAAAACTCATATGAGATTGCATTAGCTATCCAAGGCAACCATGGCCGTGCATGAGGCCTACTTGGTAATTCTAACCGCAGAGATGGATGTGGGAAAATTGAAGTGTCATTCATCCCCTCAATGGGAAGGTCGTCCTGGTCCACATTGGAAGGGGGCTCCACGTCAGATGGGTCCATACTACCACGTCGAAGGCATTGGCGATGACTTCATCCTCCTTGTTAAGGAGGTCGTCGTCATCCACCCTGGTTAATAGCTTAGACTCTTCGCTGGTGGAATTATGGAGCCCTTCGCTGTGTACCCCCTAACAACTAGCCTGAGTAAGATCAACGATGAATCAAGAGCTTCTTAGGAGCTAGGGTTTGCAGGTAAATACATGATTGTTGTCGACATTGGTGACGAGAGTCTTGGAGTTGTGATGCACGCTGGCGGCACCAACGACACAAATCAGGCAAGGATTGTAACAGAAGATACCATCACACTGTTAGCCGAGCAACAAAAGTGGCCAAGGAGTATAAAATTGGTGGAGGGCGATTTGGCTTGAATACCCTTGCTTGAGAAGAAAATCGCACTCAAGGAAGGGGGTCAATAGTGATGCAGAGGCACACCCTCGCCCAACGCAGCTCACAAGCCATGATTCCACCTCCGAGTGGCTTCAACCTAGATGGGGCACCACATGAAGCCACAACAAGGGAGCCGGCTCCATCGAGCTAGAGCTGTGGCTCCAATGTGACGAGCCGAAGCCACTCGTCAGGTTCATGCACTATGAATGATCTAAGGGCATGGCCTACCAGAGCCATGGTTTGGTCGCTGAGACCACACCATCTTTCCTACAATGTAAAGTGGCATTAAGGGTGCCTTCAATTTTTGCAAGAAAGACCCTATTATTTTCTATTATAGTCCTACTTTTTGGGTAATACGAGTATATAGATAAGTCCACAATTATGGATTTGACACCGTAAATCTGGAAATTAAATATAAAATCCAGCCGACGATCATACTCTCCCTCCCCTCCTCTCGTTCTCCAACCTCACTCCCCTCCTCCCCGGCTGTGAGCTCGGTGATGAATCAAAAGTAGCATTGGCGGTGGAGGCTGCTTCTCCCACTTTGGATGTGCCCAACGTCGACACAAAGGGGCTCATCGACGACCAATCCACTCACCATCGACGGCGGGTGACAAGATCGGTGGCGTTGAGCTCGAGCTCGTGGGCGTGGCGCCGACGAGGACAGCGAGCTCGCGATGGCCAGGGGCTCGCTGGATTACCATCTCTCCCCTTACCTTCTGCGATGCAGGCTGCTGCGAGGAGTTGCAGTGGCCAAGAGTGGACCGTGATAAAGTGGGGAGCGGTGACCTTGACGGTGGTTGCAGGTGGTGGAAAGCCGCGATGACCTCGACCTCAACGGATCCGCTCAACATCGACACAAATAAGCTTGTCGGTGACCGATCACTCGACGTCACTTCGAAGTAAGCCCACACACAACATGGCACCTCAGTCGTGGCTCCACATCGCGCCACGATGAAGCTTCTGTGTCCTCTGTGGCTCACGCAAACCTCGCCGAGGCCATGGTCCCCCACCATCATAGTTGTCATCTGATGTGGTGTGGAGGCTCCACAGGTCAGCTTAGCTCATTGCTTGGCTATGTAATACCCCCTGTAACATCCCGACCCAGAGCTTAATAGGATTGATAAAATATTCATACCAACAAGTTCTAACTTTTTTTCCAGGAGCTCAACTCCAAAGAACTCTGAAGTTAAGCGTGCTTGGCTTGGAGCAATTTCAAGATGGGTAATCGACTAGAAAGTTCTTCCCAAGTGCGTATGAATGAGGACAAAGTGCGCAAATAAACTTGTGTTGATCTGTGAGGGGAGTCTTGATATCCTAAAAAGTTGTCATGTGTTGCGGGCCCGACTAGGCCCGGGTGGAAGGGGTCGGGCATGACAAATGGTCGGACCCCACCCCGATTCGACCTGGGTGGGGAGGTCGGGGACGTGACAAATGGTCGGGCCGGGGTGTGACACCCCCACCCCGCATCGTACTTTTATTGCTTTTTAGTCCTTTTTATAAAACTTATTTCACAATTAGACCCCTCAAAAAACTATTCAGGCGCCAACGACATTGGCGTCGTGGTCCAACACACGACGCCAATAAAATTGGTGCTGTACCTAGGCCACCGCGATCGCGAAAATTGGAAACGTTAAGTACCACGTTATTGGCGCCGTGCTACAAACAGGTCCTTTAAGGACCTATTTGGGAATAAAGTATTTTTACAAATAGGTCCTCGGCGCCAATGTCATTGACACCAAGAACCTATTTGTAAATATTTTTTTATGAATAGTTCCTCTAAATATTTACAAATAGGCCCTCGGCGCCAATGACAATGACGCCGTGGTACTTAGCGTTTTCGATTTTCATGACCACGGTGTCATAGGTACGGCGCCAACTTTATTGGCGCCGTGCGTTAGTACAACGGCGCCAACGTCGTTGGCGCCGTAAAAAGGTCTATATCCAAAATTAGTTTTTTAAGGGATCTAGTTGTGAAATAAGTTTTCTAAAAAGACTAAAAAGTAATAAAAGCTGCCCCACATCCCCCAACTAACTTTTCTTTTCTGAAAAAATGGTCACTTTCGACGGGATTGAATGCGTATGCTATCCACACCCAACCGTTTCAGTCGTCGGGATTGTCACAGCTTGGTCCAGTGCCAACAAATGCTGACAATGCAGACCGCAGTGAGTCAGTGACATATTTGGCTTGTAGCCTCGATAGTCTTGCTTTTGCTTGGTTCGATCTGCAATGCACGAAAGAAAACTGAGCGGCAAAGGTCTTCTGGGTGCCTGTGGAGTATTCAGTCGTTGAAAGAAGAGTAGAGATGGTCCACGTGTACTCCTGTAGATCGACATCAGCCGTTACGAAATGGACAAGGATGTTAAACTCCTTTGATGAATACTAGAACTTACTGTGAAAATTGAAGTTATTGAGGAATCCAGCTACCAGAGGTACTACAGACAACAGAAAGTGGCGACCATACAGCAGAGTGAAAACAACTGAACGAGGAGGAAACACGATGCAGGGAAAACGTATTTATGCAAAGGAGTCGGTGTTTAATCAAGCATTCAGCAAAGTTGGATATGCTATACACGGGCCGTTTTTAATGCCCGCAAGACTAGGTCTGACCTGGATGTTGGTCGTTGGCCCCTCTTGAAAGACTTCGATGATAATCCCTGGCCCAGGACCGGTTAGAGGCGGCTACAAAGCTACTAGAAGGATATGACTTCCAACAAAAGAACTCATTTTAAATCTCAGAATTATTTCATCCGATTAATGTGCGTTAACTGTCTCATCGCCGGCAAGAAAATCAAATTTGGGCCGTTTATTACAGCATTTCACTCCCAGACAGGTAATTCCAGTTTCCGGCCTCTGCTCACAAGTCGGAACAGCAGGTCAGCTGCCGTCCCACCACATTCCACAGTAGCCCTGATGGTACACCACAGCTGCATTTTCTCGCGGCGCACATGGCCATGCCGTTACGGGCCAGCAATCAGCCAGTCATGCATGCGCATCGCGGGGGAGGCGTCCGTCGTCTCGATCGCTGCCAGAAAACGTAGCTGCGCATGCGCCAATTTGCGGTGGTTCGCCAGTCGCCAGGCGAGCAAGTGCACGCACGACGGTCGCCGTACGCACGCACGGCCATCGTTGTTCTGTATTTAGTTCAGGCTTGGGCAGTTGTTTTCTGTATTTAGTTCAGTTCAGTCTTCGTGTCGTTGCTCTCGCCAAGTGCTGTACAGTCTGTCACGATGGGATGAGGACGCGAGGTAGCGAACAAAGGAGATCTCCATGAATTCAGTCCGGAGGAAAAGGTACGGGGATGTGTCGTCTATTTTACAGATCACACGGCTCAATATTTTACAAGGCACCAGATAACATCAGGTGCATATTATACGGCATGCGGTCGGCTGCATATTTTCTCGATGAACTATGGGCTATGGCCTCTGTTGGCCGTTAGAAGCAGGATAGGCCTTTATTGGCCGTTAGAAGCAGGGTAGGACCCCATCAGAAAACGATCATACTAGCACCAATCTCAAAGTCAAGCTGTTGATTTCTGGATTCTGGTGGAGCACAACCCCATCCCGATTGTTTTCTTTCTGTATCAGCACACACGAGCCAAATGCCGTATGATATACTACTACGAGTATACATCCTGAGATATCGATGAATTTATTTGGACTCGCTGTTGCCACTTGCGAGCTAGTGTTCATACACAATAGAGAGAGACGAGACTATAAACGAGAGGCGAATTTGGCTTGCTTGTTGAGTTAATGGCCATGCCTCTTAATTAACACTCCCAGTTTGATTGGTCAAATTCTTACACAGTGTCAAAAGCGAAGGATCAAAGAGATGGAATCGACGTCACGGTCACATCTTGGCATGCACTAGAACTGAAAGCCACAGGATATCGCAAGAGCAAGTCAGCTCTGGAGACTGGAGGACGCAGCCCAGGAGCGTCCAAACTGGATGGCGTCCATAGACTGAAAAGGCCTAAGATTTTTGCTATCTTCCATAGACTGAAAAAGCCTAAGATTTTTGCTATTATCTGGTTTTGTTTCGTCAGAAAGGTCATATTCTTAATCCAATGTGCTGAACTGCTGATGTAGCAAAAACTTCCCTCTGAACACGGGACCAATAATTTAGCAACGAACAGGATACCGGGCCATGGATACTAGCTATCTTAACCAGGCCAGCTAGCCAAGATAGTGACTTGAGATTAAGCAAACAGTGCAAAGGCGCTGGAGATGATGCCTCTCTAGCCACACAAGGTTCACAACTATCTGCAGCCGAACAACAGCCGTTGCTGTCAAGATTCAACTTGAGATTTACTCATTTTTTGTTCATGCGTTGGAGCTCTGATTGATAGAAACTAACAATGCACGTAGGACAGTCTACATTATAAGAGTCACTGTTCATGACAACTTAGCAAGTTGAGTGGTCGGCCTAAAGCGAGAGCATACTCGCTCAGCTCACAAATACCTTTTGATTACCATGCTTAGTTTTTGGATCATCTGAATATAATGTATATATGAAAGTGGTATTGTAAGATATTCAATCAAAGAACTTCACTAATACTACTGTACATTTGGCGATCCACGTTTGTATTGCCTAAAAATTAACTGTCAATACTATCAAGCATCAACACACTGCCACAGAATTCAGTAGCCCTAAAGTCAAAACTAATTAACAAGCATTAATATAGTGCTCAATTGAATGGGACCAGAGCATGGGTTCATGAGATGCGTTAGAAGCACTTCGGCTGCGTTCGGAAGTGATAAAAAAACAGTACTGGCTAAAAGGAAAAAAGAATAGTGCCACACGCAAAACAAGAAACTTCATTAGAACATAATTAATTAAGTATTAACTATTTTAAACTTGAAAAATAGATTATTATGTTTTTTAAAACAACTTTCGTATATAAAACTTTTCCAAAAACACACCGTTTGATAGTTCGGAAAGCGTGCGCACGAAAAAAAAAAGGAAAAACACTGTTTGAAGTTGTCGGCGCTGTTTTTTCTTCCTACAAATGAACACAGCCGAACTAGTTCAATCTTGATCACATTAAAGATGTATGCTACAACCATGGCCAACCCACTGCCACGAACTATTCATGATCAATAGACAGCGTAAGATGCCAGTAGTACAGTAGTGCTATCCTGACCATACCAGAATTTCAACATTATGTGCAGCTTTCAGTAACCCAGATGCTGGGAGCAGCTGCTTCACGAGATGATGAGAGATAAGGCCTAAAATGAAGTTCATATACGAGTATCTGAGTTATAAAAAGGTTGAGTATTCATAGTGATACTATTACATGCTAGCCAGGTATATTCAGGATTCGCCACACCATAATGGGATGTCAAGATTGGTTTAACTCATTTCGCACTGACGTGTTGGGTCCTGACCCCATATGTCAGACACATGAATTGTTGAGTTCAGTATGTTCATCACGATTTGGAATACCTTAGAATCGAACAGAAAATAATGAACAAACGAGAAATCACTTGGAGCAAAGAGAATCATGAAACATTTTGCAAAATATGTCACACTAGATAACTGGGAACAGGGGAATTTGGACTCCTAACCTGAAGCAAAAAGACATGGTGGACGATCCATCATTCTCCTATAACCTGACCAAGACAAGAAAGCATACCACCCTATCATCCTGTACACAGCTAGAATTCAGTGTCACCTTACCCACAATCCAAATCTTCTGCCAGACTGCCACCATGCCCTGAATCCTCCTCTCACTTGATGTTAGCTATACCAACTAACCATCCATGACTTGCAAACCACATTTGTATTCACATAACCAAACCAAAACCATCAACCATTATTTACAGACAAACATCGCTACCCCTCCTTACACAACTGCTCTATTCTCAGTACCCAACAGAGAACAGAGCAGACGAGGTTAAAACCGTTAAATAAGAGCAAAGCATACTGTGATTACAGCATTACCTAGCCAAGCTCGATGCCGCCACAGGTTCAACTCTGCATCCACCAACTCCTTGCCGCTGCTCGCGGAGGTACCCGAGCAAAGTTTCAGCCTGGAAATCATACAGCTAAACATTAGTGTCTCCAAAATTTGGGGGCAGATTTAAGATTCAGTAAAACTAGTGAGGCAGATAAATGAAGGGGGTGTACTGTTACAATCTAGATTGTTCAATTAGGCAGAAAAGCCATGACAGACTAGGCTATGGTGGCAAAATGATAAGCTTATAATTAAATAACATTTCATTGTTTACACACTAAGCATTGTTTCTAATCGAAGGACCACGGGAACAGCAAAAGTACTGCAGTTTTGACTTGCAGAAGAGTGAACGTGCATCCTCTTGTACTACCTCGAAGGTTTAGCAAATCCACAACTGTACCTAAGATGAGTATAATTACACAAGTGCATATCTGCACTATGTGAAAAGAATCTACAAGTCAACACCTGATTAGATAAATGTATTGGGAATTTGCAATGCGTGCAAGCTAGCATGATAGATTTCTTAATAGAAACAAGGGCTGAATTAAATAGCTTTGATAAACAGGTAGAAATCTACCAAACCTCAGGTACGTGCACAGTGATCAAATCCCTCCGTCTAGGTTTAATGTACTTTTTAGTAATTATTAAAGTGATTAGTGGCAATCAGACTCCAATCAAACTACAACTCTAACCGGTGAATTCGTTGGACACTGTTTAGTACAGTCCGTCGCAAACTGACAGATGAAATGACTTAACTGAAGTCACCCCAAACAAAGCTCAAACCCAAAACCGACACATAAAATTGACATACTAGAAATTACCCTATTAAAAACTTGCAAATCATACCCAAATATCCAATCCCGATGTGACATTAGCAATCAAGAGGAAATGGGAATGAACAGAAAAAAAATGAAAAAAAAAAAACAGGTCAGGATTCGATTCAGGAACTTGGTTTCGCATACCTTGTGCTTGGCACGGGCGGAGCCGGATTGCGAGAGCGCGACGAGCGGCGGGATGGCGCCCTCACGGACAAGAAGCGCACGGTTGCGAGGGCACTCGGAGCAGAGCTGCAGCAGCGCCACGACGGCGAACTCCCTCTCCCTCGCCGGGCCGTCCTCGATGGTCTCGACGAGCGCGGGTATCCCGCCGGCGTCCACCACGGCGTCACGTCCCTCGACGATGCCGGCGAGGCTGGCGAGGACCACCATTGCCTTCTCCGACGTGCCGCTGCCACGCTCGCCGATGAGGTGGACGAGCGGCACGACGGCGCCGGCGCTCACGGCGCGCTCCTTGTTCCGGCGAGCCGAGCAGAGGCGGTAGAGCGTGGTGAGCGCGTCCTTCTTTCCGCGGGTGGAGCCCGCGGAGAGGAGCACGACGAGGGGAGGGATGGCGCCGCACGCGCCGATGGTGGCGCGGTTCTCCTCGATCCCCGACAGGCTGAGCAGCGCGCACGCGGCGTTCTGCTTCGCCGGCGCGGTGCCCGTCCGCAGCGCGTACACGAGCGGCTTGATGGCGCCCGCCGCCGTGATGGCCGACCGGTTCCGCTCCTCCAGCGAGAGGTTCAGCAGCGCCGTCACCGCGCTCTCCTGCGCCACGGGGTCGGTGCTCCGAAGCAGCGGCACAAGCGCCGGGATGGCGCCGGACACGCCGATCAGCTCGCGAATGTCCGACCTATGCTTCGCCAGCAGCCGTATCCTCGCCGCCGCCGTGCGCCGCGCGTCGGGGGCAGCATCCGCCCCCAGCGCCTGCACGCACGCCAGCACGAACGGCTCCACCCGCTCAAGCGGCGCTGCCTCGACGGACAGATCCATTGACTCCAGCTCATTCAGATCCACAGCGCCAATCTCAACCACATCGGATCTGGGCGTCGCCGCCGCCGCCGCAAGCCGCTCCAGCTCCCCAGAAATATCCGAGTTGAAGCTCGAGTAATCCGAGAAATCCCTCGACAGCTCGAGCATCTCCGTGGCCGCGGCGTTGGCGGACGACGACTTGGCCACCGCCGCCGGGTGCGCGGGCCCCGCGGTGGCCGCGAGCTCGCTGAGATGGAAATCAATCACGGAGTCGGTCAAGTTCTCCATGTCCGAATCCTCCCCCGCCAAATGCGGCGACCCCGGGCAGGATTCCGGCTGCAACAGCGCCGACCGGATGGTCCTCATGGAATGGCCCGTCCGGTGCTGCGACGGCCGCGCCGCCGCGCACGGGCTCTGCCCCGGCGACGGGATCTGGGAGCCGGCAAGCGACACCATGGCAGGCAGCAGACACCGCCAGTTGCCGAGAGCGAGCGAGTGATGATGATGATGAGGCGAGGAGGCGGAGGGTGGTGGTGTGGGTGGTTGGTTGAGCGATGCAGTGCAGTAGTACTACTATGTCACGACACTACAACCCGGCGTCGGCGTTGTGTATATACACACGTACACGACGCAAGACGGCAGCAGCATGGCTCGTCGCGTCGCGCGGAACGCAACGGAAGATGGAGGGAGAAGTCGTGGTCGTGGTGGTGCGGTGTGTATCTTTGTAGTGGCTTTTCGAGGGAGAGAGAGGAGTGAGGAGAATGTGATTTGGGTTGGGTTGACGACAGGTGTCGATGCGGCGGCGACGCCGACCGATTGGCACCAGCTAAACGTGCAAATGACAGTTGGGGCCAAGCGTTCTCCGGTGCAGAGTTGTCAGTGGGATGTGTGTTGGGGAGAGGGAGAGAGTTGAGCCGCGGAAAGGTTCGACAGTGTGGCGGTGTGGTCTGGCCGGCAGGCCACCATGCAATGCAACGAGGGTTGGGGTTACTTTTGGTGGCTGTGGAAGCAAGGAATCATCCCTTTCCGTTTGTTTGTTCCTGCCCGTGCCAGGTAGCGGTACGCCAGTGTAGCCACTCCGTGACAACAGCCTCTTGTGTTGTAGCGCTACTGTAGTGGCAGTACGGAGTAGTGGGCTGGAGATGGAGGGGCGGGAGACGTGGCGGACGGGCGTTTCGTGGGGTTTTCACCGTGGGTCTCGCGCCCGTGCTGTGCCGGGCAAAATGCCGAGCCGAGACGTACATTTGGCACGGGAAATTGGGGGAGTGGGGACGGGTGGGGGACTGGGGCGGAGGTGGGCGCTTTGCACGCGCGCGCGTGGTCAAAAGCGGTTGGGTTGGGTGGATCATGGCGCGGCTCGGGGCCGTTTCTTTCAGGTGCGCGTGCGGTGAAAAACCGAGGTGGGAAATGGAGTGCGTCAACCCACGATGGCGACGGCTAGTGCGGAGGTGAGGACTCTGTTGTTAACATCACAAAGACGATGATTCTTTTTTTTTCCTTGTTTTTTTTTGCTGCGCACACAAATCACGTTATGGTGTTAGTCTAGAAAGTTTTGCTAGGTTATAAGCTAACGTAAGCGTATTAGCGAACCCTTTAGGATATTGGTTGATTACCGTGTAAAACTAGATTAGCTTCGAGTTCAGTACTAATATAATCTGATATTGCGTGATGGGAAACACCATTACAGGTTGTGAATCTGTGCATTGTACTTCCTAAACCTTACTGTGTACAACAGTACAACAGCAAATTTAGCCCCTCTCGTTAAGCAAAGTTTTTTCCTTTTTTTCCCTTTCTAATAGTACTAAAATGCTTTACTTTTAAACAAGAGAATTCTTTTAAGAAAGTGATGAGACATCACAGATTTGGTTCGAACTAACCACTCCAAACAAAAGTTGCAAAACGGACGTCTTACCCTCTCCTCTGAGATATCCATTTCCAATTCCAACACAACCTAAGCTGGCTTCTTTTCGCAAGGCCTCCAAAACTAATAAAGCCCAAAGGCCTGATACTTGTGGCCGCCTGGTTGGAACCCACAAAGTCTACATACCATCAAAAATTGGCCCGAGCCATCGAGCCCACACCCACGCAATTCGGCCGCATAAAGCCCACTATTCCACGCACCTTCTCAGCAGCGGCAAAACGCTGGCCACGTCCCTTGCACGAACTAAACACTTCTCCCGTTGACATTGCACAAGTGCACGGCATCTCATCACTTGCTCGCCACCCACTCTCCTCCCACACTCCAAGCACGAACTCCTTCCATTCTGCCGTCCATCCTGTGCTCGTCGATGGCGAGGCGCCCCTGCTCCCTCCTCTTCCTCCTCGCCGTCCTCATCGCCACGACGCCGCTCGCCGCAGCACAGACCAGCTGCGCCCACCGCGCGTTCACCGCCGGCAGCGGACGCGTCTACGCGGCGTGCAGCGACCTGGAGGAGCTGAACGCCAGCGTGCACTGGACTCACCACGCGGGGAACGGCACGGCCGACATCGCGTTCCGCTTGCCCGCCGCGCACGCGGCGGGGTCATGGGCCGCGTGGGCCATCAACCCATCGGCCGTAGGCATGATCGGCGCAAACGCGCTGCTTGCCTACCACGATCCATCCACCGGCGCGGTGTCCGTCGTGACGGCTGTGATCGACAGCTACGCGCCGCTGGTCGTCG
The DNA here is from genome assembly GCA_000325765.3 of Leersia perrieri. NCBI lineage: Eukaryota > Viridiplantae > Streptophyta > Magnoliopsida > Poales > Poaceae > Leersia > Leersia perrieri. The sequence goes on along the minus strand of CM002485.1, from coordinate 17,627,648 downwards.
CCGATAGCACCACCAACCTCACGTTCGCGGTGTACAGCCGCGGCGCGGAGTACGCCGGCGGCGCGTACGCCATCCACGCCACGATCCAGCTGCCCGGCAACAGCACCAGGCAGAACATCGTATGGCAAGTCGGCTCGACGTCCTCGAATGGCCTCCCGGACACACACCAGACGTACGGCGACAACGTCATGTCGTCCCGGAGTTGGGATTTCAGCTCCGGGAATGCCACGGTCGTCGTCCCCAAATCAACCGAGGGAGACAACGCCTACGAGGCAATTCTACGCCGCAAGAACGTACGCACGCTTCTAATTTCTCACATCAACTATATGACCAAAAAAGGAAAATCTGATACACCTCATACTCATAGTGTTAATGAAGTTGTGTGTATATTTGGTATGTGCAGATACATGGAGTGCTGAATGCTCTGAGTTGGGGTGCTCTGTTCCCTCTCGGCGTTATACTGGCGAGGTACATGAGAGTGTTCCCGTCGCTTGATCCGGCGTGGTTCTACCTCCATGTCGCCTGCCAATGCAGTGGCTACGTAATTGGAGCCGTCGGATGGGGGCTTGGCCTGACGCTCGGAAACAAAGGTGCACTGTATTCTTACCACCGCAACATCGGCATTGCTCTTTTCCCCCTAGCAACTCTTCAGGTACTCCACAAAATAGTAATGTTCAGTACGAAAAAAGTCCAGTGAGGCCTGTGCTAAAACGAGAAGTTTCTGTCATTTCCTTGTAAGGTTTTTGCCCTGCTGATACGGCCAAAGAAGACTGTCAAGGTTCGCTTCTACTGGAACTTGTACCACTGGTCCGTCGGCTACACGGTCGTCATTCTGAGCGTCCTCAATGTCTTCAAGGGCATCGACATCTTGCAACCTGACCAGAAGTACAAGCATGGATACGTTGGTGTCGTTTTGGTCCTCGCCATGGTTGCTTTCGTCCTTGAGGTTTTCACCTTGACGGTTCGGTTCAAGAAGGGTGGAAAAGGTTCCGGCTAAGGTGCTGGAGATGCTCTTAAACAATCAAACCGAGTTCCGCTCAAAAAAAAAAAAACAATCAAACCGAGTTTATTTGGACGATTTTCTGGGATGGAAAATGTTGTGTGCAATCACTGATCTACCGGTGGCTGATGGACAGTGTCCTATACAATTTTGCCCTAGAAAGAAACATCGCTGTTCTACACTTACTAGCAATGTACTCAGGAAAACATACAGACATATAGTTGGTCGCAGATGGGAAGAAATTCCTACTCCATGTGCTCCTTCGGAAAAAAAAAAATGCTGCGGCTGCAATTGCCCTTTTATTTTTCTTTTTCATTTTCATTTTTCTGGGAAGCAATTGCCGCAACTCTTCTGCTCTTCTTTTTCATTTTTCTTTTCTTTTCTTTTCTTTTGGCACAAAGAGCATTTTGTTGATGCAGACTTGCATTAGGTTATTTGATATGTTGAAACTTTTATCACTTGAATGTTGCAATAAGAGGTCATTTCTGTTTCAATATATTTGAGGATCATCCGCGTCCTTTATTTGTTGCATTGGGTATTTCCTTACGTGGCTTGACACCATCCGTACTTTTGCACAAATACGTGGCTTTCATACCTCCAATAGCTTTTGTTCAGTACATTTTCTAAGTTTGTTGAAACAAATATTTTAATTTCTTGTTTCAGAAGATCATATTTGTACATATTTACAAAATCAAACCGTCACCACTGGGCTCTTTTGGATTGAAGGGTTTTCATAAAGATTAATAGAGGGTTCAAATCCCAGTAACTTTTCCAAAGCAGGTTGTTTGGAACAAAATATTGGAACATGCCGAATTCCTTTCAAATGCACTCTCAGAAATACATTCCACATGAATATGAGCTCAAACTTTTCTTTTTAGGGATCCTTTGGAAGGCATGATTGAAAAAAAAGTGAGAACACAAAAAACACATGAAAATAAGTTGAATGTCCAAGAACGCATGAAAATAAGATGGATGTCTGTGAAAAATAGAGGATTTCAAAATATTGGAAAAAAAATCTCTATTTCAAAATATAGCAACCTAAAAGGGATGTGACCCCTACTAGGACAATATATCTGCACATAGCACATGTCCCGATATATTGTCCTAGGAGTGGTCAAATCCTCTCCTGCTATGTTTTGGGACGGGGGAAGTATAAGACAAGGCATTTATAACATTGGAATTAGGAAAACATGGAATTTTAGTGCTAACTAACCGTAAACAATAATAATGTTCCTCGAAATGTGCTCAAATTATTGCCATTTGGTTCTGTTCAGTACCTTTGATTGTCTTGGACTTAGGCTGCTTTCTTCCCAGCTACGTGGATTGGATTATTCATCATTTTCCGTTAGCACACTTTCCAAACCACTAAACGGTATACTTTTTATAAAAATTATTATATATGAAAGTTTTTTTAAAAAAAATCAAATCCATTTTGTTTTGTAATAAATTTAACTAATCGTGCTCTAGTTACTATTGTCTCGTTTTGTGTGTGGCTTATAATCCATTTTAATCTCACTTTAGAACGGAACCTTAGCTTAGAAAAAAAAAGGTATATATGATTATTTTATATTCCTATGCAATGTTGGAATGCTAGAGTTTTACATACAATTTGAAATGCCACGTTTGTATTTCTAAAAAATCATTCAAACCAAAGGTCATTTTTTTTTTACTTTGAAAAGTCCAATGTAGCTTCTCTCTCGGTCTGTCTCTAAAATTCATCTATATTCCTGTGAGCCATCCAAACTCATTACTCCATCAGTCCCATTATATAAAGGATCCAAGCATTTGAAGTGTTACTAGTCCCTCCAACTAATTTGTGAGACGAATTTTCTAAGCCTAATTAATCCATAATTAGCAAATATTTACTGTAGCATCACATAGGCTAATTATGGATTAATTGGGTTCAATAGATTCGTCCAACGAATTAGTCCAAGGTTATGGAATGAGTTTTATAATTAGTTTATTTTTAATACTTTAAATTAGCGTCTAAACATCTAATGTGGCAACGCCTAAAAATAAGTCTATGTATTTAAACAAGGACTAACCATCATAACCATCATTTGAATCTCTCTTCATTTTAAACCCCCACAACCACCACAGACACACTCACAAAAAAACCCACCTCCTTCCCAGCATTATGTTTTTTTTCTCTCAATGGTCTTTTCAAATTCATGTGTTTCAGATTACCACGGAATTCTTATCTACGTGACATTCTAATCATTTTTTTTTTCTTGTTCCTGTATTTCTACAAATCATGTGTTGCAAAGGAGCCCTTTGATGTGTCTGGCAATCCTGATTTTCCTTATATAACGATATGCAGTAGTTATTTTCTTTTTGTGAAATTTCAGTCTAGATTCTCGCTTGTTTGGTCTTTTGAGATCAAACGGATATGAACCTATCTAGACAAGGAACAGTATCTCAAACCAATCGAGGCTTTGTTTGGATCATTGCCAATACCCATCTGTCAAAATGTTTGGTAGTGACAAGGTTTGGACATTTGTAGCAAAATTTTGTTAAATAGTCGTTTGGTTAATTGGTTTCCTGCCAAATTTTTGATAATTGTCAAGACTAAATACATGTAATCATGGTTGAAATAGGGGGATATGACACGAAACATAGGTCATCATGACGAATGTTTTTTAAAATGCGAACACGATCGCCTTTTTTTTTTGCAGAAGTATGATTCCTCTCGAATTCCTATGTTTTTTAAAATGTAGATAAAGGCATGTAATATATCAAGAATTTAACATACATGAAAAATAGTTAGGTATGAATCCTTGCACGTAATAGGTCAGAAAGTCATTATGTAACCTAAAGTCATGGTGAAGTTTTCGTAATAGGAGCAGATTTATAGAAGTAGAAACTATGAAGTACTATTTTTTTTCAGTCAAAAAATGAACTACTAATTTCTAGAGCAAGCATGTATATGTCATGTCCTGATGTCCTTAATGCTTAACTACCCTAAAGGAAACTCCGTCCACATGAGACCCAAAGCTACTTTCCAAAAGATACGCGAACAGAAAGGCACAAACCACATGCCATGATAGGAAAACCTACATTTAACTAAACCAACAGGCCAGCAGCAGAACAGCTCTATATAAGCTTTACAGCAATGATATACAATGCACAAATATGATAATCAAACCGAGAGTTCTATTTTAAAACGTTCATAACCATACATATGGCAAATCAAGGGAGAACAAATATGTATGTACTTTTGGTGGCTTTATTTCTGGGCGCCAACTGCCAAGGTAGGATTGGCGTCCCCGAATAATTTTCACTAGTAAGTCAAGCAGATCTCTAGTATACAAATGGAATGGTTAAAAAGGGAATGAAAACAAGCGAGCTAATGTAGCCATAAATGGGCAAGATAATAAAGCATTCCTTTGGTATACAAGTTTGTCCATATGACAGGATTCCAGCTTATGTTGGAACACTCTAAGTATGTGCCGCAATCACCACTGCACATCTCATTCAAAAACCAAGACCTAATACATGTAGGAATTAAACTAAAATCTGAAACCTTCACAAAACGTTTGTATTCGCTCCTCTAGCATGGTGGTGTCCATAAACCACACCTCTGGTTAGCTAGAAACAATTAACTAACCCGTATATTAACCTGATATCACCAATTCATAGTCATGCACCTGAATACCTGATATAATGCTTCTTTCATCTATCCCAAGTCATATATGAATATAATAGTACTCTCGCTAGGAAGTGATACCTGCAAAAAAGATCCAATAAATCATAGTAAGAAAGATATGTTGTAGTTATCCTCCATATGGGTTTTAATGATGAAAGAAGATATCAAACAGCCTCATTTACTTCACCAATTGAAGATCATTTGTTAAATTACTGGTAATATAAACATTATATCAAAATCAATGATTTTTGATTTATTCCAAAACATATACATACAGCTCTACACTTCACAAATGCTACTGCCATTCCAGACAATGAAATGGTTCCTAAGAATACAAGTGATTTTATGCATCACATCCAACAATCAAAGCTTCAAACGTATGGCATGTATTTGTGACTACATTGAGTAGTAGACAGCTATATCTGTTGTTAATAATGGAGTATAGTATTCGTAAGGCAGTAGGCCCTTACCCCACAGTAAAATTTACTCCATTATTGGTAAGGCAGAGGAGCTAGCCGGCGTCAAACAAAAACATACGGAGGGAGTAAATTTTACTGTGGGGTAAGGGCCCACTGCCTTACCAATACTATACTCCATTATTAAAAATCCGAGGGAGTAGATTTTTGAGTGATTGAACGATCCAGCACTGAAGATGGATTCGGATAGCAGTAAGTGTAATTGTCTGAATTAGCAACTAAAACATCACATCTCCATAAAAGTAGATGGGCAAGATGGGTAGATGACTCACATCCAAGTTCACTAAACTACTATATCTTTTCTAGTTTCTAGGGCCAAAATTTCAAATGAATTTTTAGGACAAAACAAGTATGATAACATCCATGTATCAGAAAAGGGCAACACATCACACTTCTGTACAGTCGAATTCCTCATCTACTGCTCATTTTTTATCAAGTACAGAATTGATTTACTACAGAGTTGTTCTCTTTTTCTTCTGATGTACTCCCTTCATCCCAAATTACAAGGCATATTTTGTTTCATTAGGACAAGGGTTTGACCTATAATATCTCTATCAAGATATCATTTGTGCAATGGAAAAAAAAATAATTATCAGATAACAGTTTTCAATATGAATCTAACATGTCATAAACATAATTTTCTAATAGAGAAATTATTGGTCAAACTCCTGTACTAACAAGACGAAATACACACTATAATTTGAGAGCATGATACATTGCCCCATTCTTCATTTGCATAAAAATAATTCGAATCAATAATTAAAAAAACAGCACCATATTAGGATTGATATGAAGTGGGATGAGGTCAATATCAGCCAACCCACGTGCATCCATAGAATCTATCACAGTCCAAGGCATGATAGTTTTACTTGAACAATTGTTAACCTATTGCCAGAACTTTAAAACACAAACTGAGACAAAACAAGATTATCACAATTTAAATTGACCAATTAACCATGTGACAAGAAATTATGAGATTAGGTCATCAGCTAATACTAACATTATATGGTACACCATATATGCATATATAGGCCAGAAATAGCATGCTGGTTTGTCCATGTGTAGTGCTGAACTCTCATTGGTAAGTATACCATTTTAAGCATGGACAACAAATGAAGGCATCTTGTATTACATTTAGAAAGTGGTTGTGCTCATACAAAATTTAACTATCATCAAGGTCATAAGGCTAAAATTAGTTGAATTGCATTTCAAATTAGACGAATACCGAAGAAAGGTCTGTGTTTTATATAGCACATCACAAGTTTGCTTAAGCATACGCCATGAAAGCCTTTTTATTTGTCGAATCAATAAATACTCCATCTAATTCCATATATGGGTTGTTTTGGAGTTCTCTACCCTTCACTAAATGTAAGTCGTTGTCGAACTTGCTCTTTGCTAAATATAAGCCATCAAAGCACTTGACCCCTATTTTTTCCTGTTATGCCTTGCTAATTGAATGCAACTACTCTCATGTATAGATGAGGTATCATTTCCAATGTTTACTAACAACAGGGCAAGGTCATTTTATTAATTCCTTGGCACAACTCAAAAACAGCCTACATTTGGAATTGGAGGGAGTATATGATAATTTGCTACATTAATGGCTAACTAAGTGACACAACATCATACAGAAATGGGAAATGTGTGTTTAGCTCATAGCAAAATGTTAAAGTGATTACTGACCTCTGCTTGTCTGATTATTATTAACAGTATAGTTGCCCATGTAACTTGCTGGTATGTTTGATTTGATATCTGGATCAACATTCCCAAGGTCATTACCAAAAGGAGGCATATCAATCTCAGATGACGTGAACCTCCAAGTTGAGTCTCCATAAATGGAGCTGCTGCCATATGTATCTGCATTGTTCACTTCATATGCATTGGGTTGTGCTGAAAAGGGTTCACCAATAGTACCAGTTGAATTGCTCCTTCCATAGCTTCCAGAAGGCAAGCCAAAGCTGTCTCCAGCTCCACGGCCAACGTTAGCCAGCCCAAGGCTTGAAATGTTGCCCATTCCATGGCCAGGAGCAGGACCTCCCCAATTAATACTGTCACCAGCAATGCCCATTTGACCTCCAGTTCCAGATGGTGCAAAAGAACTCATGTTTGAGGGGTTGCTTGGGTAGTTCAGATTTCCATTACCCCAAACATTCCTTGCCATTGAACTCAATAGTGATCCTGAATCATCATTAAGACCAACATAACCAATAGGACTACCTAATCTGTTTGAGCTACCATTGTAGTATGAACCTATCTGCCGTCCATTGGAGTTATTGACAAAACTAGAGTTGGCGCCAAAGTTTGCATTCATCCCGGATTCAGAATTCATGCCCATTCCATAACCAGGACCAAATGAAGAGAATCCATTTCGTGCGCCAGTAAGCAGACCAAACCTTCCATCAACTCTCATACCATAACCTCCAATTGGGTTCGGGTTATAACCCTGGTTGAAACCATTCAAGAAGTTATGGACCCTGCTCATGGCATAGTTCTGCCCTCCCGCAGGTGAACGTGCAGCAGGCCCAGGTGATTGCTCCTTTGGAACAGCTCTCTTGACCTCAACCATCTTACCATTCAGTTCATGGAAGTTCTTGTGTAGAGCCTTGTCCACCGCATCTTCTGAATCATAGGTGATGAATCCAAAGCCCCTAGGCCTCTGCGTGTTATGGTCGTACATGACAACCACGTCAGTTATCACACCGAATTGCTCAAAGTACCTTCTGAATTCAACCTCGGTAACATTAGAGGCCAAGCCTCCAACAAAGATCTTTCTAGTACGGCCTGGACCAGGTGACCCTATGCTGCTGCCATTGTTCTTGCTTGTGATGCTCTGGTCGTCCCTGGGAACAGCTTTCTTCGCTTCCACCTGAATCGGCATGTACAATTGAGCAAAGACAATGAACAGCCGCACTAGGACAGAATTGCCACCGAAATGCACAATACTTCAGTAGCAGAGGAAAGAGCAAGGAGGTCACCACATGATTACCATGCGCCCGTCGATCATGTGCTTATCCATGGTGACTCGCTCGGCGACGCCTGGGTCGGAGAAGACCACGAAGCCGAACCCACGGGCGCGGCCGGTGTTGCGGTCCCGCATGATGACGGCTTCGGTGACCTCCCCGAACCGGCCGAAGTACTCGCGGAGGCGGTCCTCGTCCGTCTCCCACGAGATGCCGCCGACGAAGAGCTTCCCGGAGTCCGCCTCCATCGCGTCCTCCCCTCCCCTCCTCCCCCTGCAATCCACAACGCAAAGCCCAATTGATACCAGCCAGCCATAGCAAATGCGGACAAAACCCCGACTTATCCACAACGCCACCACAAAAACGCATGCGCCCGCGCGGGCGCACGACGCACATCAGCTAGATCCGAGCTGAAAGCAACGCCCCCCCGATCGATCGGGGCGGCCGCACCCACAAAGCCCACGTCGCAAAACGCCAAGCGCCCCACCCCAAGCCACGGAATTACGCGCGCCCCCGCGAGATCCGTACCAGATCCGGCCGCCCCTCGCCGCGATCCGTACCAGATCCGGCTGTCCCCCGCCGCCGATCGGCGCGGGGCCCTCCGCACGCAGCCGGATCGGATGATCACTTACCGATCGGCGGTCGTCGTCGTCGTCGTCGGCTGCTCCGGCCCCGGCGGCGGCGGCGAGGAGGAGGGATCGGGGGGGCCGCGTCGCCGCACCTCCCTCTCGATCTCCGGCGAAGCTAAGATCTCGATGCGGGCATGGGAGGTCCCTCGAGGCGGAGGTTGGGGGCAAGTTACTTGGGCTTGGACGCTTCGTCTCCTCCTCTCCTTTTATCGAACTTTTGCTCCTCCTCTCTCCCCCCTCCTTCCCTCCGCTCGCTCGGAGCCGCGATGCGCTGGTGGTGGTTGTTTTGTTTTTACTTTTGCGGGGGAGGACAACTTTTTTATTCGGCTCCGAAACCCTGCAATTGCGGTGCTCGGCTCGATCGGGAAAGCGGAGGAGGTGGGGCGACGCGGAAATGGTATAAATAATGGAGGGGGCAGGTCGGCCTACTGCTCTGCCGCGCTGGACGCAGACGCCCCGCCCCGCCTGCGTGGGTGTGCCGTGTGCGCGTGGCTGGAGGAAGAAGACGACCTCCTCCTACTGCTCCCTCCCGCCGCCGCTCAGACTCAGCCGATGATGCCGTAAGCCGTGAAGCTCGCGCCGCCTTTTTAAACGAGGCCCATCCACAGACGCCACGCGGAGGAGGAGGAGGAGGTGACGCCGCGGCGCGCTGCGGCTGTGTTTGTGGGGTTGCGGCTCATCGCGGCGGAAGGGGGTAAGTACGAGTGGGGCCCAACAGGCAGTGGGTGCAGAAGGGATTGATTTTTCTTTTCGGGCTGAGGACGGAGGACGTGGAGGGATGTCCGGCCCGCTTGAAATAGTTCGCCGCGGACAAGAGAGTACACAAGCACCGGGCACGTTTAAATTGCGTGGCACTACGGTGAAGAATTTGAACGGTGAACCGGAAATTTCAGTTCCATTCAGAATTTTCGATAAGTTTACTAAGAGCCTAAAGATTTAATCAGTGGGAGATACAGAACATTATCTTGCATCGCCACAAGTCTTTTGAACTTGGGGAGGGCATTTTCACGTTGTTTTTTCACCAGATATAGACAGACGATTAAAAACTCATGTACATTTACACTAGTTTTGAAAATATATGTACATTTATTAGGTGGATACGTGCAGATGTGTAAACAACTATTCTCATCCCATCTTAGAAAATTAGAAAAATTAAAGCCATGTTATTGCTAGAAAATTAGTTCTCGAGTCTCGACATATTCTCATATGATTACTTATTATCCTCCATTAAGTTCTCACGATGCCCATAGCGTCTCAGTGGCTTAACAAGAGGTTAGTCACTACTTATTATCCCCCATTAAGTTCTCACGATGCCCATAGCGTCTCAGTGGCTTAACAAGAGGTTAGTGAGTGACTAGGTCCCTTTTGGGGGGGTAAATAAGAATTTTATGTGGTAAGTAATATATGCTCCCTCTTTCTCTATCTGAATTCACATGGCACGTGAGCAATTTTATTTGGAGGCATAAGTATGATATAAAAACTGTTCATGAGCATTTATAGGACAACAATAAAGGTCTAATCTTTATTAAGTTCTAGTTATACCATCCTTGAACAATTGTGTTATTACCATTTTTGCCACATTTTTTTAATCCATTTTTCTGCTTCAGTTGTGATTTTTCTCATATCTTTTCAAATTTATGGTATTGCTTTCATTATTTTTAAACTTAAAGCTCATGTTTGTCTCTATTCCATTAGTTTTTTTAACGATGTTAAATACATGTATGCAATTGCTACTTGTTCCCTATTTTTTTAAGGATTACATGACGTATAAATATAATACTTGTCTAATAGTAGTATAGTACTAAAGATTGGTTAAATACTTCGCGATATAGCACAGTATCTAATACTAGTTTTTGTATGAACACCAACAATTGGTCTGCATGATTCCACGTCTTCATCTATCCATCCTTTTCCTACGGATCGAGACCACGTATTCAGCAATGCTACGAAAATTCAACTCTGAGCTTTTCTTGAGAGGGACAGCATCCCTTGCAAATTGCAGTTGTAAATTATACACTCAAACCTGTAGCAAAATTCTGAAACCGGCTTCTAATCAAACCGTGTGGTGAAAAAGTATATAAATACAAAACCAGAAAATTTAGCGATTTTATTTGCTACTACATCTTATCAAAACTTGAATTTAGGATACATTTATCATATCAAGCATGCCTATGTCTTTTTTTTTTAGAAAAAAAAACTCATCTTAGAGCACTTCATCTTTTTCAAGTTTCCAGCTTTTATACACATATTCCATTTATATTTTAAAATTGGTCGCGGTCTATATATGTTTTTTTTTTCAAAATGCTATCCGTCGCGCATCAAACTGAGAGACAAATATTGAACGCCTCAAACCACCCAATTCTTCTTATTAATAATTGCTTCCTTTCTTCCTCGGTTACTTTCTCTTACTCGGACACCAACATAGTCGACTCTAAGGTCACCTGCCACAAAGGGCCTCTCGATGACCTATCTCACACCTCAGATAGGCGGCTCGTCACCAATCACTACCCTCCAGGTTCGTCTTTCCCTTTCTTCAATCTTCATCCTCCTCCCTGCGACCTCGCCACACACATGGAGTCACAGCCACACGGTGGCAGGCGGACATGCAGCAGCCGCAGCACAAGTAACCGAAGGAAGGGCCGAAGGGGCAAACAAGCGAGGCAAAAGGATTGATTTGAAGGTTAGGGATTAAAGAATTGAATAATTAGTCTAAATTCTGACAAATATGATAAGTTTTTCATATAATTATTCAGTCATTTTTATTGTTTATTTTACTTTGTGATCTCAGGTGTACCTGCGAGTCTGCGACTGTAGCCTCAACTATAAGAAGTATTTCGAAATTGAAATTATTGAAGAGCTATTTCAAGTCAACTATGTCATGGGAAAGATTGAATGACTTGGTTGTGTGCAACATTGAGAAGAATATCTTGGATAACTTCAATCTCGATACTTTCGTGAATGATTTTTGCGTCAAGAAATGCCCCAAAAGTTCCTTTTTATGAGAGATATCAAATATTTGTCATCTTCTATTTAAGGCATTCATGATAGTTTCATGTTCTTTTATTAGGTATTGTTTATCGAGAATAAGATACCATATTACAACTACTCATTGTATCGTATTAGTAATGCTTGTTTGTCTCACACTAGCGAATAAATGGTTTGCAAAGTATATTTTGCCTGTAAAAAACTTTTGTAGCCTAAAGAGCCCATAGCGAACAAGTTCATCTAAGGACCTTGAAAACATAGAGCTGGTCCTGACCCATCTATCCTGCCTCTTCATAAATATGATGCCACCACTACCTTGGGCTTCTGCCTCGATGTACGGCTTCCTTCCCTACAGGCTCCATTGACCTTTGCTCCCCTACAAGACCTCTTAACCGTTATTGGCCTTGGCACGTCAAGATTGTCTCAGTTTGTTGAAGATCCGCACCAGCTTCACCTCTCCCTTCTTAGTGGTGTCTATTGCCAAGACAATACCAGGAGATCAGGTGGTTTTAATGGAGCCCGATCCTCTAATGTAAACGGTTTTACGTCGACTGGTAGTAACCTATCGCATCCACGTCGGTTTTCCATCGTAGGGCTTCACAAGGAGTTGTAGGAGCTAGCTAGCGATATGTCTTCAAGCCCAATATAGTGGATCGGCCCATCCATGTGTCGACGGTACTTGCTCGCTCCATTTCTTCTTCCCCATGCCGCTGGAAGTCCCCGTTCCACCAAGCACCACAACGGGAGATACGTGTGCAGGTAAGTTCGCTCCACCGTGTGGGGGAACAATGGTCTTTGTGTCGCTGCATGCAACGTCTGAGATCTGCATTGTCGTCCATCGTCGTGACGGGAGGAGAAAAGCTAACCTCTACGCCACCATGAGCGACCTTTGCATTGCCGACAAGCGACAACCATGCCGCCACTGGGGAAGGAAAGTCAGCCTTGTGTTGTAAATCTTGAGCTACCATCTCAATACAGTATCAATTTTTGCATCAATTTTGGATTATCATGCTACGCCCGTCACAATCAACCAAAATTGTGTGGTTATGGCCCGCCTTATCTCCTGCAATGGTGCGGGCTTGGCAACAATGGTCGCTGCCCTCCCGCATGGGGGAGGACACATAGGGGAGCGACGGTCGGCAGTAAACAACGAGCGTGGATGACGCCGAGATTGGGAGGCTTCACGAGTGGCCACTCTCTATTCATTCTCGGTCATAGAATCACAACTCTGTTTCCCCCTTCGAAACTGGGCTGAGCTGAGAAGTTGGACATCTCGTTTTTGGGCCACAATGAAGGATGGACAAGAGCTTGTGTCGTCGGATGCGACACGGACAGCAATGGAGCGTTATACTTCTCTCTGACATAGAGTCAATTACGTTAGAGATCTGGTTCTGGTTTTAAGTGCTAAGAAAATGTGGAAACATTATGCATCGCCACATCCTTCCAATGGTCCCCTACAGACCAAAATGCATCACTTCCTCCATCGTCAAGACGGTGCTCAACAACTATTTCATTTTCTTGATATTATAGCTGGGTTTTTAAAAAAATGTTTCACGTGTCAATAATTGGTGTTGCAATCAACTTTTTTTTAAGATGTTGCATTAGATGGAATCATGGAAATGTTTTTTCACCGGGTGCTGAAACATCTAAAGCATGTCTTCACCTAGTGATGCAACATATGTTGTGGAAACGTTTTTCAATGTGATGCAACATCTGAAACATTTGTAGACGAGAAACAAAATGTTTTCCCATAAAATTGGATCTATGTTTTATTCCATCTCTCCCAACTGTAAGTCCCCAATTTTTGCATGGAAAATTCTCTTTTAAATACCGAACAACTATACAGGTATTCAGAGTTTTAACCTAACAGAAGTGCTGACTACCTGATAGTAACAACAAACTACTCTTGAAATCTTCAGCACTGCCAGCAATATGTACACGGTTCCCTGCTTACATAGATCCAGTAGGAAGCTTTGCAGTATGATTTGCAATTTCTTTTCCACCTGTAGTAAAAATGTGTCAACATTTTTACCTCATTCACCCTCTCACACTGTGTGCTTTGTTCTACAGGCAACTGAACTGATCTGCTCCCGCACTCGCCCTGCACTTGCTCTGCTTCCCCCTCGACGACGACGACGACCGGCCGCCTCTCCCGAACACGGCCAGCCTCGCGAAGATCCGCAGGATCCTACTCGCACACCGCCGCTGCGATCCCCACCGCATTGACCCAATGCAGCTGCTGGATGACACCGGCACTCGCCGCCTCGCCGCCGCCGCCGACGTGGTCTCCGCCGCGTCCACCCTGAAGCTCGGCTCCTTCCGCGCCGATCCCCTCTTCACGGTGTTGTGCCGCTGCAGCGTCTGCTTCAGCGATATGATCTCCTGCTCCAGCGCCTGGATCCTGAAGCTCGCCGTCTCGTACCCCGACGCCGCGTCGTCGTCGCCGTCGCCGCGGGCGCGGAGCTTCCTGCCGTCCGTGTACGGGCTACTGGTGCTGAGTGGCTGACTTGTGGGGACAGCAGTGGCGCAACCGGGGCTCGGCGTGTAGGCAGCCGCGCCGCCGGAAACGAGGAGTTCTCCCGAGTGCATGCACCGGAACGAGTCGGAGCACTCGGTGAATGCACGGTGGGTGTGCAGCTGCTGCACGAAGAGCGCCTGCACGATCAGCCGGAGCGGCATCCTGTCGTTCTGCACCGCCTGGATGCACGCCTCGTGCGACAGCTTCCGGCAGTCGAGGTGTCCACACAGCGTCGCCTTCTCCTCCCCGGACAAACCTGGATTCCCCTGTAGTGACCGATTCACATTGTTAGCGACGTAATCGATTGATTAACGGGTTAATGATTAATCTCGTGCACGGGTGGTCTGCCCGAATTGTCTTTATTTACCACTATGTATGTGTCGATTGCTTCGTAGAGATGGTCATGGGATTTCCGGTCGCTGGCAGGAACGACGCCGATGAGCTCAACCAGTCGGTCCGCCCGGAGATTTGGGTCACGAACGATTTGGGCGATGTACCGATCCCAGAGCTCTGCGACGGCCTCCGCGGCGGATCTCTTTTGCATGGAGACGTAGCTCGAGACGATGATCTCCATCGTCCTCACCTCCGGGCTGTCGGCGATGGACCGGCCGCCGACGGGTTCTTGCTCCGGCAGCGGCAGGTCGTTGACATGGGCGAATTGCAGGTTGGACGCGACCATGTCACGCAGCCTCGTTTGACTCTCCTCGCTCAGCTCGAGCGTGATCGACCGCGCCAGCAGCGCGAAGTAGAACGACGCCGGGATGGCGCCGCCCATCGCCGCCGCCGATGATTCAATCGGGAGGAGATCGATCACGCCTTGCAAAATCGCGGTGGCCCTCCTGTTGGCGTCGGTCTCGCCGCCGCCGTCGTCGTCGTCGTCGTCCGTGCGCGCCGCCATGAACTTGTGGGTCTTCTTGGAGAGAACCCACTTGTTGGCGTAGAAGAGCACGACAGGGCTCACGTACTTCTCCTTCATCCCCTGCCGCCGCAGCGCCTGCACGATCCGCCTGAAGAAATCGAACGGCAGCGCGACGAGGTCCTTGATCCAGAGGTCACGCGCGGCGAGCTCCTTGACGAGCTCGGCGTCCCACCGTCTCCCGTCGAGCCCTCTCGCCGCGGCGGCCGCTGCGAGGCTGCCGGCGCCGGCGCCCGGCTGATGCGGCTGGTCGCGGCCGTCGTCGGGGTCGAGGATCTCCATGCACGCCATGAACGCGAGCGACTCGACGCAGCGGCCGACGACGAGGAGCTCCTCGGCGACGGGGAGCAGAAGCTGGCATCGCTGCAGTACGATGAGCGCGTCGTCCCAGCTCTGGAGCACAACCTGGTTGATGTACAGGTCGCAGCGCGCGCCGAGGCCCGACACGTCGAGGAACTCAGAGGCGCACCGCACCGCCGCCACGTTGAACGGGTCGAGCGCCACCCCGTCGCCGTAGCAGAACAGCCCGATCACCTCGAACGCCTCCGTGCCGCCCGGGAAGCTCGCCGGCAGCTCGATGGCCTCGCTGGAACGCAGCCGCTCGTGGCTGAAGTATCCACACCTCGACGCCAGAGGATCCTGCAACGACAAGATTGCACACTCACCGAATCAGCGATCACTAACTTCTTCCTCCTCATCCCCAACAAATATCGATCTCTCCCAACCTTGTGCAGATTGAAGCTCCTCTCGCCGACGCGAACGCTCACCGTCGCTGGCGATCCAGTCTCTTTGGCCCTGCAATCCGATCCACCAATCGGTCAGAACCCCAACCAAATCCCTCAAAATCCAAAACTTCGAGCTTGTCTGTAACACTCTGTACCAGGCAACAACTCTCCTCTGCAGCAGCAACGCCGTGCTCGGGCTAGAATAAGGGCTAAACACCCCGGCCTTCGCCGACGGCGACAGCTTCACCGCTGTATCCATCTCCGGCTCCATCCCTCGCAAGTTAGGCAGCAGCAGCTAGTACATATGCGTAGTGGCACTAGCAGTATACGGAAGAAACATCGGGAGTGAGGGAGGAAGAAACATCGGGAGACGTGCAAAAGGGTACAATGGCTGAGGGCGCACGAATGGGGGACGTTGAACCCCAGTTTTTAGGCTGGGAAATCGGATCGCCTCCCTCGTGCAAGTTTCCTTATTCCCTGGGCGCGCGTGCGTGGCGTCTCGCTGCCACCGCCGGTGTGCTCTTGCACTGCTCTGCTCCACCTCAACGGAGGCAGCCTTGTAACGATCCGAGGGAGTCAACACTAGTTTAACCTCAAGCTAATCTACTGCCTCCAATGGCCGGAGTTGGGAAGCTTTTTGATCCTTTGAAAAGATGAAAATTCAAAAAAGGAAAAAAACCACATGCATATACCAATCCACAATTTTTTTTACACACAAGTACACGGCACTACACTCACATACTTGCGAATGTGCCCCTTAACACATGCTTACTAAAGCGGAAACCAATGACACATCCTGCTTTCACTAAATTATTGAAAGCTCATGCGTAATGTTAACAAAATTTTAAGCCAAAACTTAACTCATGAATCAAGAAAATAAGATAGATGAATTCAGTATGAATAACAGTAGTATATTATACACACCCGAATTTATCCCCTTTTTTACTATCTACATTGATTTTGAACTTGATTTTTAAGTATAGTACAATGTCAATGTTTTCAGAATTTTTTTGATTTCATTAAATTTGGGAGAAAATGTACCAAATGGCCTCTCAAGCACCCTCTGTCCTCTGGTTTGCACAAATTCCGCGGAAAATTCTCAGAACTTTGTAGGAGTTAGTTCAATTGTTGCAAAAACTCGAGAGAAAAAAAATGCGTCACAAAAGGAGGCCACACTTGCCACTTGGTATGCAATTCTGATATGGCCTCTGGTGTTTTCTTGGTTTTGTGATTAGATGATGATTCCAATGTACACTTGAGGTCTGTTTTGGGTGTTCCAATTTTTCCTTCATTGTTCTCAACCAAACGGCAGAAAACTGGACCCTTTTGTTCCTGGGGTCATACCAAGCTTTTAGAGATCTGAACAGCCGGTCATTGTTGTGTGCTAAACTGCTACTCCTAGGTGTAAAAAGTCCAAGGTTAGCAATCTAGCATCGCCAAAGCGTAGGACTTAGAGTTGCTTGGAGGTAACAATCTCACTATAATAACTGCCACGAGACTAAGCATCTCATATTATTAGACTATCTGTCCTGCTAAATGCCAATCTCTCTAGATGAAGTTCTTTCCAGAGAAACTTATGACCAAATCGTACACTATCCGGTAACATAAGTTGGGCAGATAGATGCGCTTCCACACAACTTTAGAATAAAAGAAACAAGCGTGCATATTGACGAACGGAGCTCTCTGAATATCATAGAAAGTATCAAACTATCAATTGGGTTACTGTCAGTTCATTCAACGGGTGTTTCATCATTCACCAAGGATGCACGCCAGAGACTCCCATTCGGACTCGGAACTGTGAAATGGTTTCTTTAAGCTTCGGTGGCATGGCTGTATGGCCGGCTGAAACCTTGTTTCTCCTGGCAATGGCATTGCCATGACAAATTGACACCTTGTGTTCTCTCCTACGTTCTGAAGTAGCTATCACATTCAGAACAAAAAAAAAGGAGAAAATATGCTGGTGTGTTGGTACTACTAGGACTAAATGTTTAGTTGATTAGTGCTATTATTTATGTGTAATCACACCACAGGAATGGTCAGCGCATTCTGAATCTACGTTCTACGATGGCTCGATCGCCATTGATAAAGGAGAATGTCGGTATTAATCAAATCGTTGACGTGCATCGGACGCTGCAGAAGGTGGCACGGAGTTGGGGAATTTATGGGCGTCAATGCCAGTAGTATTTTGCTCTGGAATTCGGGGGATATCGGGAAGCCAAATCCCCCATGCTTCTCCACACCGATGCGTTGAAATCTCTAGTTTTTTCGTGGCTCGTGACTGCATCGAGATCGGTGGTGAGAAATTTTTACTACTCGATCAGCTTGGGTTTCAGCTCAACGGAGGAGACGCCGGGTCCTGCAAGGCTTCCAAACCCGTGACTCACGTTTGATTTTGATCACATTAAAGCCCAAGGCGTCGTTGAACCGGAGAAACAAGAGAGAAATGAACAAACTCGCCACTCGCCAATAAGCATACGTTACGTAGAAGTATCAAACTGTCAGTCTCAGAGCGTCGACAGAGTAAAATGAAAAGAAAAAGGTTGCTCTAGACTGATCGTTGCAATCGCCCACTGTTTCTGTTTCTGTTTCAATTTGGACAAGTTTACCGTCTAGCTGATGACACTTTCTTATGACGTGTATCAGTGTATTTTTATATATGAAATGGGATTTTATTTTTTATTCCATTTCAGGTGTTTGAATGTAAATACATCTCCACGACATATGACATGTATGTTCATATTTGAAGTACGTTTCCTTATTCTCTGCTGTTCTTTGAATCTATGGTAGAATTCGTAAATCTCATGGACCAAAGTGAAACTGGTAGATGCAGAACCTATCGATTGACGGACCAAGCCAGCCGATACAATAGCCAGACGAAGTAAGCAAAAGCAAGGACCAGACTGGTGTATAAGAAGGGGAACAATAATGGCAAAAGAGCAAAGAGGTTATAAAAGAGAATATGTTTTTCAAGGACAAATTCCCGATCAATTGGAATTTCGCATATTTGTTAACGTTTCAATTGTATAGCCCGAGAGGGAATGTGATGTTTTTTTTTAATTTTCAATGGCATGCATAGTTACTAGAAAATGACTACACGTACGACCATGATATACGACTTCCATCCGACTAATGCATTGTATTGATCTTGCTTGTTGCTTGACTGGATCCACATAGAAAGATGTAGCTGAATAATTGGTTGAGAGCATGTACATTGTGTGGTTTAGAGGGGGTATCAAAGGAGAGAGAAATATGAGGAACCGGCCCTATACATTGCATGAGGTTTTTTTGCAGGTCCTAAGATAGCATCGGACACCAACTGAAGAACCAGATTCTAGAGGAGAAAAAGTAATTTGGGTCCATCTGTCAGTTGCACCGCACCTCCCTATAATTCTGGCGGACCCCACCCCTAGGACCTTTTCTGGGTACTAACACAATGTAGATTCATTTACATGCCGTTTTTTTGTTGTGGGGTCCACTCGTAGTACCTGCTAGTGAAATATACATTGGCCATGTTCTAATATGGTAGGGTTAGATGCCGATCGTACGGTATAGTCGTGTGTATAGTAGTTCTCATAGTTACTAATCATATGCCTTTCTTACCGCCATAAGTCTAGTAATTTAATTTTTAGCCTTCCCAAAACTTGTAATTGTATGCTTCGTGCAACTTTTATCTTATATGCTAGCTAAATAACGACATGTTGCAAGGAGCATGTTGAATACGATTTCTTCTTGCCTTCAGCCCTTCACGTGGGGATGGATAACAACCGAACTTAACTTGTTAAGGCTCGGTTTGTTTGAGCACGTTATCTTAGCTTATTATTTATTATGGATTGATAACCTTGACGAGTTGTAATCATAACTCGGCTCGGTTCGCGGGTTGGCTCGTTAACTCACTATCTCATTAATATTATTTTTATAACTTGAAACTAATATTTTCTTGTATATTAACATAATAATAGACATTAACTAACTAATACAGAATTGATTAGCACAAATAATTTGGATGTAGTCAAATGGCTAAGCATTGCTTAAAGCACTGGGTACGTTTAATAAATCTGAACCCCCTTCATAGGGACTTGGCTCTCTTTTTAGATTTTTTTTCACAAATAATATTATTTTAATTAAAAAATAGCAAAACTAGATATTGGTTTGTTAAAATAACAACTTTAGCACCCTATCGAACATCCACCGTTCAATGGGTACCTATTGAACAACCATTATTCGACAAGCACGTGTCGAAAAGTAATTTTCAGTTAGTATAACATGAATGATTCGTCATCTATCGTAAGGTTTCTTATAGTGTCGACAGGGTTGTTCAATAGGCTACGAACAACCCTGTTGAACAACCACGGTTCGATAGGTGCCACGTCTAGACAAGCTATGACGTGGCACCTATTGAATTGCAGCAAGTACATGATATGACGTGGCGCCTGTCGAATTGTGGTTATTTGACATGCTTTCCTATCATATAGCATCAGTTTGATAAGTACCCTATCAATCTTTCGTTGTTCGACAGGGTGCTAAAGTTGGTCAGACTTGGTTAGTAGCCCCCTAAATACAGGTGCGTGGATAAAGTTTTGGTGTCTCCCGTCGTGTAGGCTAGTCCTCAGGCCCACATGGACACAAGTTGTTGGAGTTGGTTTGGGGATGGCATGCAAACCCACCTCAAGAAGAAGTTTGGTCTCTGTTTGTATCCAACAAGGCCCACTTGTCAGAGCACATAACTAATGTGGAACACAAGCGGCAGTGTCTTGTCACCACACGAACGTGGGGCTGATTTCTATCGCTTTTGCATCAAACACAGAACATGCAACTCTTATGTCGCTGTGCATGTTACGCACTGTTGATGCCCCCATACTCAGGGCAAGGTTAGCCTGGGAATGGGAGTCACGGCCATTTTGTTTGGAACTTAGTTTGTCTTGCTGCTTCACTTTAGTTATGTTTATCGGTTGACGAGTTGTGCGACCCAATGACATGACAATCAACGTCTGAGTTGCCGACTGTAGGGATCTTGGTTCATGTATCGTTGATAATATCATTATCGCTTGGTCTTTGTTGCTGGCGATTAGACGTGCGATACTACTCTTGTGGTGACTTCTGTTTTGATTGGGAAGATTGGCCAACCATAGCTAAAATCAGTCTTCCTTGGTTGACGTAGGGGCTGGGTGTAACTCTATAATACTTGCAACTATAAGTCTAACTGCTAGAGTAAAGTTAACTACTGTTGCATAAATGCATGAGGCCATGACAGTTCATGTCTATATCAGCCGCGGCCTATTTGGAAAGCCCAAAATCCCTGTTCTTTCGTGTGGGTGGACCAACGGTTTGAACTATTAAGATATCTAACCATGAGAAATTTTACCGTCCAACAGTTTTAATGGTACCGAGCGGTACCCGTTTCATAGCCGTTGGATCATGCGGATCCAACGGCTGATAATACGCGGTACCGGGGCCGGATGTGCGTGGTACCCGCTCAGTTCGTGCAGAACTGCCGTTGTGGAAGGGTATTTCTGGAATTTCACATTTGAGTTTTTCCTCAGAGTTGGATCGGCATCAACGACAACAACCAGGGAGTCGCTGCGACGGCGGGCGGAGCAGGGCGTCGACACGACGGCCGCCGCCGACGCAAGCTGCAACCAGGGCGACGCCGCGACAGCCGGCGGCGGGCAGGGCGTCGCCGCGACAGTCGACGGGCAGGATCTGTCGGTGACACTGGCGTAGTAGCTCCGGCTCAGTGTGGATGGGCCGTTGCTGCTGCTATCGATGGCTGCAGTATTGAATTCGGAGGAAGAGTAGTAGTAATTGTTGTTGTTGCTGCAGCAGCAGGATCTGCCTGATTTGCTCCTTCCCTTGCTGCTCGATAGCTTCCACCGTTCGTCTTCCAACTCTTGTCTTCCAACTGCGATGGGAGATGCTGCCGAGGGGAACACCGGCTTCCGGCGACCGCCGCCGAGGGGAACGAAGAGGGAGTGCGGCTGGATTTCAGTTGAAAAAACTCGATGTCTTCGTCTCACGGGGAACGAAGACGGAGTGCGGCGCCGCCCCATGTTATCTGACGCGTGGAGGAAAAGAGGCGATAGGAAAAGAGACTCAATACCCATCGTGCCCTTTTTGATCCGACGGCCACATTTTAATTGGTACCTTTAGGTACTGGTACCACCCGGTACCACCTGTTGGACCGGAGAAATACCCTCTGACTATACTTGTGATTGTGTCACTATTATAGGCCTACGATCGAGCGCGATTAAATACATCTCTGCCGAAGCAAAACTATAACTTTAGATCTTCAGAATGCATATCGTTGGAGCGGAGGCGCTGGCTTGTCCTAACGGGCGCCTCGTCGAGCGTGCGACACGTGTCCCACGCCCGCGCCGTTCGGACCACGCCCGCGCCGTTCGGACCGCCGTTGCCGTTAAATTTTGAAAATCGCGCCCGAGAGAGAAGCCCCGTGAAATTTCCCCATTCTTCCCCCAAAATCCCCGGCGATTTCTCGGCGGCTTCGGCGTCGGCGTGGGTTGCTCCCCCATCCCGGCGATTTCCACGGCGGCAGCGTCGGTTGCTCGCCAATCCACCTTGTCGCCACCACTCCACCCCATCGNAGAGAAGCCCATACGTTTTGCATACTTGTTGTAATAAACCTTTGCTTGCTCCCACGTATCAAACCAAGTATGCACAAACGGAGGTGGCACTGGTGAATAAGGAACTTCTTGCGACGGTGCTGATTGTGCTTCTGAGTCATCGGCATCTCCATCGGAGTCCTCACTAGAGAAAGTCTCCTCTGTGACATTCATCGTAGTTGTTGCACCACCTGACGCAGAATCATCGGGGCCTCCCTGAACACTCCCATAATCAGCATCGTGCATACTCTCGAATACATTTTCATCCCAATTTGGTGGAAATTCATTCAGGTCCATAACTGTATAGATAAGATGAAAGCAACTTTTATCAGCAAAATGTGTGTTGTAGGGATGTAACTTCTAATATTTTTTTAGCATGATGCAACTTCTAATATCTTGTTCTGACATCTTTTCAATTTTTATACAGTACCAAAGCAAGAGGAGCACCAAATCCAAGTGATTGATGTATATGTGGTAGGTTTTACAGAACAGGTAAAATGAATGCATTACAATCTGTGGATGTAATTTTTTTTGGGATGAGCAGTGTGGATGTAACTTTATTACAATCTGGATGTAACTTTCTGTATAATTTTGGGATGTAACTTAGCATAATCTGGGATGCATGGGATGTAACTTAGCATAATCTGGGATGCATGGGATGTAACTTAGCATAATCCGGAATGCATGGGATGTAACTTAGCATAATCTGGGATGCGTGGGATGTAACTCAGTACAACTGGTGATGTAACTTAGTATGCAGGGGATGTAACTCTTTTGACCTAAAGCATGGGGTTATAACCTTTTTTACCAAGCATGGGATGTAACTTTAGTTGGGCATGGATGCAACTTAGTTCAAAATGGGATATAACTTATTTGTTCAGGGGATGTAACTTAGTATAACTGGTGTTTTAGTCAACCTGGGAATTAATGTTTGTTTGTTTTTTTAGAACAACAAAAAATAGAAGCAGTTCAAGTGTTCAACACAAAGAGAAAGCAACCTTTTGGGAATCCTAGGAGTAACAGGTCCATTTTTTTTGAAAACTTTTAATGGGATGTAACTTTTTACAACACAAATATTGTATATAGATCTTAATCCTTTCTCACGTTGGGTCCTGGATGTAACTAGATCTATGGGGTATGCACACTTGAATATTCAATTTGGCTTCAATTACGTGTTTTTGATCCAAGGAGAACAAGAAATATACCTGGTCAGTCCCCTCCACTTTTGTCTGGCTTCAATCTTTTTGGTGTTTTGTCTCCTCCTCCTCTTCTTCTTTTTTCTTGTTCTTCCTCGCTTTTTGGCGGCGGTGGATGTCGGGGGGAAGGTGGGGGAATCGATGCCGGGGTTTTCCTGGTGGGTCGCGCGGAGGGCGACGGGTGGGGACGGCGCGGCGCGGGGGGCGCGTGGGCCGGCCCGCGAGACGATGGGATCACGCGGACGAGCGGTGCGGTGAGGACGGCGCGGGGGACCGCGCGCGGACCATCGTTTCCGAAAGTAGAAACGAGCTCGATTACATTTTTTGGGGGGTCGCGCGGTACCACTTAATGGTGCCTATGACTGTCTAGTCGGGTCCAATGCATATACAGTTGACCTTCAAAATCACAATGCTCCGGAAAATACAGGATAAGCACTTCAACTTCCATAGGTATGAACGGTGACCAAGCTGGGCATGAATGATCGATTCTTCATCGACGGCCACCCATCACCTAATAATGGACTTGATCACTTAGCACCATATTTTGTGGATACAGCAATTGCATTCCGATGTCCAACTTCCAACGGCAATAAGGAATTAACTAAGGAAGACATGTATGCGCTTTTTTGGTGGAAATGTTTTCTTCAACTGAATTGAGTTATCCGTTTGCCAGCCGTCTCCTCTCTGTTGTCGGTCGGACAGCCTGTTTGCAACGGACGCTACCCCATCATGTTTCCTGAGGCTTCAAGCAAAAAAAGAGAACTCGAGATATTTCTGATATTGATTGGGTCTCACGTCTACATCCATCTGATTTTAGTAATATTAAACTATATTAACCCAGCATCCAGTTCATGGAAACCTCTCACTTTAATTAACAACCATTCCTTGAAAGAACCCATGACAAGCAAAGTCAAAGCCAAAGCCAAATACAGCTCCTCATCCTTGCATTTCTTGAAGCCCATGAATCAGTAGTACAAACCAAAGAACAAACAGTACAATACTAGCCACTGATTAACCCCACCCAAAGCTACTACTTGCTCGAGCATCAGCGAGACATCAACCTATAAACATTTGCTCGCTCGCTGGAGCTCCATTTAGAACATTTATTTCCTCCCAAACCGACATCACAGACAACAATTTCAATTTCTACACTCTGGTTAATTAATTAATTAACATCTGTCAACAGGCAACCTGGCTGGCTAGCCGACGACGTCGTCGTCGATGCCGGCGAAGAAGGGATCCAGCAGGAGGTCGGCCGCGGATGGCCGGTTCCGTGGCTGGCCGAGGCAGCGCTCGATGAAGGCGCGGAGCTCGGGGTCCCTGATGCGCTTGAGCGCGGCGGGCGGGACGCCGCGGGTGACGCTGTGGTAGATCTGCACGACGCTGTCGCACTCGGCGTAGGGCATCTCCCTCGTCACCATCTCCAGCACGCACATCCCGTACGAGTAGATGTCCACCGACTCCGTGTACGTCTCTGTGTACAGCTCCGGCGCCATGAACTCCGGCGTGCCCAGGATCGTGTGCGCCACGTGGGTCTTGTCCACGATCGCCGCCAGCCCGAGGTCCCCGATCTTCACCTGCATCGATCCATCCGTACGTCGCCGTCAGCCTCACGATCGACAGTCCATACCATATATACTTCGATCGATTCAAACGGGAGGCAGCAGCGAAAGCAACGGCAACCAACGCGTGCGAAATTGCGCAACGCCCAAGCGATTTGGTGACTAGAGTAAGATTAAAGAGCACATCCGCGTGCATCTCACTTGTGTTACCCTCCTTTATTCGAAAGGTGCAACTCATGCACACACCGAGAGCTACAGGCTACTATTACAGAGCATCACGGAAAAGGGGCGGAAAGGGCAAGCCACCCGCCGCTAATCCCCCCCTAATGCCGTAATGCTCCGGTCGTTGTACATTTTAACAGCTAGTAGCAAATATAAAAATTAGTACTATAAACTAATCACCCTCCAACTACCGTTCACCAATTCAATTGGCACTAGTTCTTTTAAAAATCGTCAGTTGAAATATCTACGGCAGTTTAAAAGACTAATTAAGTTACTGATCCTAATATAGCCGACCAGATCGAACGTTATCGTGATTCATGAGTACGCTTGCGTGGAGAGATTCGAATGGAATTAATTCTAACCCTAAACAAATCTGCTAATTAATCTAGGATAAGAATAAACTGGATGCAATAATGAGGGGAGGGGGGATGGTACGAACCTGGCCGGTGTTGCCGTTGATGAAGACATTGCTGCAGTTGAGATCACGGTGGATGATGCAGGGGTCATGGGTGTGGAGGTGGTCGAGTCCGAGGAGGATCTGGCGCGCCCACTTCTTGAGCGCCTTGACGGAAACGTGGCGATGGCGGTCGCGGTACTCGCGGAGGTTGCCCGAGGTGCAGACCTCGGTGATGAAGTTGAGCACGCCGGCTTCGCGGTCGAGCCACACCTTGTGGAACCCGATGATGTGCTCGTGGTGGAGGGAGCGGAGGAGCCGCACCTCGCCGTGGAGGCGGTCCACCATGCCCGGGTCGCGGTCGGCCAGCGCGCGCAGCCGCACGCGGTTCCACGCCACCTCGATCCCTTCCTCCTGGTCGAACCCGCGGTACACCTTCTTCACCGAGCCGAGCCCGAGCACGTCCGCGTAGCGGCCGAACCGCCCCGTCGGGTCCACCTCCTCGAACGCCTCCTCGTCCTGGTCCAAAGCCCCCGCCGCCACCGCCATGCCCCCCTCCTCCCTTGTCGTCGTCGTCGTCGCGCGCCGCGGCGGAGTCGGATTGGGGGGCATGCGTTGCGGCGCGGATGCGGCGACGCGACCCGAGGGCGGGGGGAATGGGCGGAAGATGGGCTAGCAGCAGCCGCGGCGAAATCGGGGAGGCGGCTATTTATAAATGCGGGGCGGGCTGACATGGCCGTGTGAACGCGTGGTGCGTCATGTTGGGCCGTTAGGTACGCGCCTTCACCAGGCAGAGCCGGGATACGGATACGGGCGCCTGTGACGTATTTGTAGTTGTACGAGTACGTTCCGTATGGCGCGACGGTCTACGGG
This sequence comes from Leersia perrieri, assembly GCA_000325765.3. Lineage (NCBI taxonomy): Eukaryota > Viridiplantae > Streptophyta > Magnoliopsida > Poales > Poaceae > Leersia > Leersia perrieri. Next base: position 17,600,929 of record CM002485.1, on the reverse strand, counting down.
CGTAGCGGAGGATTGACCAAGCTTGGTGGGACCCACCTGGCAGTGGGAGTGGGAACACGACACGTGGCATGGCATTGGACTCGGAAGATCCGGAATTGGTAATGGGCAGTGCTTGGTGAGGTAGGCATACCTGGGCCGAGCATGGCGCCGGTCAAGGCCTACTACAAGATGTTCATCCATTCCTCCATAGACTTTCGAATACTTTATGTCATCCATAGAAGTTCTAGTTAGCGAGCAGCCTTCACTACCGAATACAGCAGTGACGGTGTCTACCTGCAACGTGGAGTCAGTTTACCAAACGGTAATCCTACGATCTTATCCGTTGGTAGCTCTGTTGACTGGACGCAGCTCGCGATCCGATTGCTGCCGATCTCTGTTAGTGATTCATCTCGGATAACGCGGCCAAATGCATAGTACAGTATGCATCAACATGGCAGCAAGTGCATGCATCAAGCCATCAAAGTTACATACTCTAGCATGTAGCAACTGCAGATGACTCGTTTCATGCAAGTCTGCAGATACTGTACTGTAGTACACTCTGTTTCTTCTTTTGTGCTGCCAAGTGCTCTGTTCGTGCCAAGATAATAAGGTAACTTGATCTCAAACTTTTCAGGCTTATGCCGCTTATCTGACCAAGCTCACGGCTTGTTTGAAATGTAGGAATTCAAGTCTATGCAAAATTGTAACATTCCAAACAGGCCTCAAAGTTCAGGTAGGCAACTGAAATACATCTTTAGCCATTTGGAGACAATCGACGCAAAAGATAAGGCGCTTGAAAAAGCTGCCCATTTGCAACCTTTTAGGGATGGGGTTGACCAAGCAAACTGTCAAGAAGCTTTCAGAGGTTCAGCTGAAAAAACAATAGTCGACTTCTCATAACATTATTATATCATAAATGCAATTTCATGACGATGGTTCTCGCCAGATAATCAATTTTTGGTGGAATTGACAGCCAATAGTCAACAACATTTTACAGGGTTACAAATGCCTGCATTTGCAGGCTTAATAGTTCAGTACTTTCCAATTACCATCCTTCTTTCAGCATCATGTGCTTCTCTAATATATATTTGCCTTCTTTGTATTTCTGGTCCGCACTATATGCTTTCTCCTGCATATTGTTCAGCGAGTAGAGTTGTCATGTTGATGATCACATTGCCCAGAAAAAAAAAATCAACAAACTCACAATAAAAACTGTACGAGCATCAAAGAGCATATTCTCTACTTCATGTTTATGTGGTCGACATTGGGGTCAAATGCTCAAGTGTGTATGGCCCAGGTTTGTTTGGATAGTTCTTATGGCAGTAGCAAGTGTTAGAGGTATAATTTGTCATGCAATGAAGGGACAGGAACAGCCAGCCCATGCTCCTGGAGAAAACCGCTACTACAAATGCAACCATACAACAAAAATCTTGTTAAAGGTAATGGACATGTAAAAGGCGGTCAGACCATGGAACCGAGGGAAGTGGACGAACAAGTTGGTTGGACACATGCTCCTTGACTGAAAAGACCCAATATGAACTAGAAGTTCCCAGCCACACATTACGTAGGCAACTGAAAAGACTCATGTTTGTCTGAAAGCACAGCTACAATGCTACATCCTATTGCCTGTTTTACCTTACAAAGCATACAGTATTACATATGTTTTACACATCAAAGAAAGGATAACATGAAAGAGGTTCTAGTGTATATATAACCTACAACCACTTGATGCCCATGAATAAGTTATAAGGTAATGCATGTGCTCTTAAAACAATGCAATCTATAGCCAACAGATATAGATTCTGTTAGGACTGTAATTCATCTAGATATCGATAAAGCATTAAATGTTTAACAGATTGCTCATCATGAAGGCCTAAACCATCCTACATTTGTAGTTTTCAAATGAACTCTCCTAAACAGAATGGAACTAGCAACTTACATATCGCCAGCCAAGGAGTCGTTGGCAGCAGCTACAATAGATATCATTCACAGTGTGCAATCCAGTGATGAGAAGGCGATCCTCCCTGGGACCAAGGCTCACGTTCACCCTGGATGTCACGTTCACTCCGGATCAACATGTTAACAAAAATTGGTTGAGAGTGGTTGTTTAAATTCTCAATTTGAACGACCAATTATGCAGATATTTAACTAATACTATGATGTAAATAACATACTAATGCTTACAGCATTGCCCTAGCTATCATGTTTGATTGTTAGATCACACAAAACAAATGCCAGATAGAAATACTTCATTTATGCAAATGAAGTGCACGGCATATTGCATGCCTGTTTCAGGAAACAACATATGGTTCATATGTTCAACTGATTTCACAAAACATAACCTCCACATGCCTTTAACATCTAGTAGCACGTTATTATAGAGACTTAGAGAGATGAAAATTAGACTCAGAAAGAATATATAATATCATGTTATACTCTGATACCCCTTATAAGAAGCTGTCCTGGACAGGATTGGATATTGTGACATACATCCTCCAAATTCAAGTAGGAATCTAATCCAATTAAGATTAGTGATGGAATTTTTGTTCTACTAGGTTTAAGATATGAGCCGTCCATGCAACATATCGGTTAATATTTAACAATTTAACATATCACAATTTTCTCAACTCATATCTTGGGCTGGTCATCTTCATTCTTTACCAAGCACGCTGTTTTTCAATCATGTAATAAGTAATATCTAATGTGAGATTGTGGCTAACTAATCTGCAAACTATAGCTCTGCAGCCTATCATCAGGCATCAACATTTCTTGTTCACTCCATTTTTTCCTAGATTATCAGACTAAATAAATTAGGAACAAGATACTTTGTTGCTTACAACATTTTGCATAGCTCTTAAAGTCTTACGCCCCAGCCGCCCAGTATTGATCAAATTCTACACAACCATTTCATGAATCTACTTCCAAATGCTAGCAATCTAGCTTAATTGTGCTCAACAATGTTAGATAACGCCGTTTCTCTCGCACGCCAAACCAACAACACGAAACCCACCAGTAAACAACACTGTTACCAGACAGTTTGTACAAATTATCTCTCTGATGTACTAAAAAGACACTAATGCGTTCCAGGACAGCGACATTGGCACAGTCGCGTCATTAACATGCATAGAAACGCAACAATCAAAATAAGGGAGAAATAGAGAGATAGCGCAGCTCACACGCTGTCGAAGAGATAGGCCCGGCCGTGGCGGCCACGGAACTCCTTGGACACGATGGCGTCTGGCGACGCCGAGTCCACCCTGCAGAACTTGCACTTGAACACCTTCGGCCCCGGCAGCGACTCCACGAACAGCAAGCCCATCACCCCCGCAAAATCGAATCCCCAAACTGACGGCGGCACACGCGATTGCCCCCGGATCAAATCAGCAAAGCAAGCGAGCCGCACGAGCTGTGAGACTACTCAGACTGCGTCAGTCAGGTCGTCAAATCCCCGATACCCCAAATGAGGGGTGGGAGAAGCGGCGATTGGGCCCGATCTCCATGCGTCGGGGAGTGATCGGCCGCCTCGCCGGCGGATTTGGGGGCGGATGCGTCGATGGATGGATTTGGGTGGGAGCGGTGGTGGGTTGGGAAAGCGGAGGCGACGAGGAAGAACGAATGGAATGGCCCTCTTCTCTGTCCTTTCGATCGTGGCTCGCGATTGCTTCTGTTTTCAGTTTTCTTTCTTTTCTCGCCTCTTTTCGCCGCTCCGAATTTATAGGGATGACCGTAGATGGCTTGGCTTGGTACGCGACTACACTTTCTTTTCTTTTCTTTTTTCATTTCGTCGCCGGCTGGTTTTGGGTGGGTGGGTGGAGGATCAGTGGACAAATCCATAAGCGGAAATCAACCAAGATCGGGAGAATTTGTCCCGTACCCAGCGTGATACCACGATGATACCTGGTACATTGCCAATTTAGCATACACTCCGGCACTCCGGTACACCAACGTAATCCTACTGACAGTCCACCGGTGTAACAGTTTCCTCTTTTTGTGGCAGTCTTGCACCTTCATTCATTTTTGGACAGGGATAAAGCAGTGACCAACTGACTGTAGGAGGACAAGAGCATGTTCCGAAGGACACGGGAGGGCCAGGAGCGATTTCTAGCATTCGCCCAGAGTACAATGACAACAGGTTATTGTACCCAACATCATTCAATTCATGCCCTTAAAACATAATTTTAGAAATTTAGTCTAAAAATTTAGTCTTCAAAAGTGCTTAAAACATAGTCTTAATTTTATCTTACGTCCAATACTGATCCAAAAATAAACTAGATTTAGAGCTTTTTGAGTGTTTCCAATCACTGAGAAATTGGCTACAAACTGAAGCGTTGTTTGAGTAATGATTGATTTCGTGTCTAATATATTTTAGGATACCTCCAATACGAGAATTTTTGGGAATCAAATTTTAGCATTCTGTTAATCAAACATTACAAACAAAAAGTTAAATTGTCATCTATTTTAGAACAAAGGTAGCATCATGTTTCTACGAGTGTTGAGTCGCACCTTCTGTTCAATGCATCATCGATAAAAGATGAGTAGTAATCAGTTATGTTTATGATATCTCTTGTCCAACATTGGTAATACAGTTAAGTACTAGTACATAACAAGTGGTATATGTAAAGGTAACGCACAATTTTCCTTTTGTCATTTCATTAACCGAGAGACTGTGACATACGATCGAAATGACCACAAGAATTTACGACTGAATTATTTTATCTCGTTTAGTTTGATTATGGTCCTATTGTGCTCTTAATTATATTATCTGTCTTACAACTTCGCCTCCCTCCCAAACCAGTATCGCCCTATACCATCACCATCCACACCCAGCCGCCCCGCCAATAGCCACATGTATACACCATCGCACGAGTGCACAACCCTCCGCACTCTACCTCGTGCGCTTCTGTCATCCTTATTGCTCAGGCCTTGTTTAGCTTCCAAAATGTTTTTCTTAAAAATATCATATCAAATCTTTAAACACATGTATTAAGCGTTAAATATATATATAAATTAAAACTAATTGTACACTTTGGATGAAATTCACGAAACAAATCTTTTGAGTCTAATTAGTTTATGATTAGCCATAAATGATACAGTAACCCATATGTAATAATGATGGATTAATTAGGCTTAATAAATTCATCTGATGGTATTTTGACACCCCATGTAATTAGTTTTTTAATTAGTCGCCGAAATAAACTTTCGATATCCGGTCAAACATTTGATGTGACATCCAATTCAAAAAATTTCCTCAACTAAACACACCCTCGGTACTACTCCATTGCTCTATTCTATCTACCATCATCGCCCACAGATCTCGGCTAGTTGGCTTCCTTCACTCCCACGCAACTTGTGTGTTTTTTATGTTTTTTATAATCTCTTAAACTATTGGCTATTTTGATCACAACAGAAGACCAAGCCAAATAGCTCAGTCGGAAATAATTTGCAATGTATTCGGTGTATGCCCAATATGCCTTGAAGATTGGGCAAGTGTTCGGTCGAAATGAATACTCATGCTTGCAGATTGAAGGAAGGTTGTGCTGCAAGGTTAGTTGGAGCGGGCCAACCTCAACCATCCATTGGAGCCGATTGGGTGCTACATAAGAGCAAACCCAAGAGTTTATCTATATTTGATCCTTTATGTCCATTTTAATGATCATGTTAAAAAGATTCTTCTTCTATATCTCTATGTATTCCTAGAGACTATCCATACAACATCATCCATACTCTAATCTTTTATATTTTAATATTATTTTTCAACAATCTCTCTCCTCTTATTCTATCATGTTGCTTGCTTCAAATATAGAATGAAGAGAGAACATCCAAATATGGATGATGGTCTATTTTTGGATGATGTGATGGAGTATCTCTTGGAGCAATATTTTTCTCACACATCCTCTATACTTGGGATGGAGGATGGAATAGATGAATTGTTGGGTTTGCTCTAAGGGGCTCGCACCATCGCACGGATGCACAAGTTGCTGAAATTTGTCCCATAGAGCGCGAGGTGATGCGTCGGCGCACGCGGGTGGCCACTGGCCACACTAAATCGCAAATCAACCGGCAATTCCCAGTTGGTTTGAAGACTTTAGATATGGCAGATGGTAGCTCTAACATGATTTTGAAGAAAAATATGTAATATTGTTGGACGCAAGTTGGCAGGTGGGTTAATAGTTGGTACTATCTAATTTAATCAAGAGAAAATCTAAGAACTGTAATTAACAAATGTTTAAGTCCCAGAAATACCATCGACAAATACAAGTTCTCAAAATTGCCATCGTAGATCGTACAAGCGGTTTTATCCTAGAAATGTCATCGCCGTTATGGTTTCATTGGAATTGTGTTAAATGTTGTATGATAAACAGTGTCTTTAACAGTGCAGGTGGAATATTGCATTCTTCATCCAACCAAAATGTTAAAATACACTATTCATCATATATTACAACCGAGAAATGCTAACAGAACCTTACCGGCGATAACATTTTTGTAACATACCAATCCTATAAACCTGAGAGCCAAAATTTAAAATCTGATGCATCATGCGATTGTAAATTGTTTTTAATTGTTTTTGCTTCTTAATCATCTCATCATCACATGCAATAATAGGCCTAGAACCACAAACCAATTAAACTGGTAAATGTGTGCATCCAAAAATTCCACAAAAATTCTAAGAAATACTTTGATATGTCAGAAAACAACCCACAAATTTTCAGAAGTTTTCAGCAAGGTTTGCTGACTCGTTGATCTATTTTAATCTCTCTAAAAATCCTGAAAAACTGCTTAATGGATTCAGACTTGATCTCTCTGTAAAATTTATTTCAAAACCTCTTTTTGAAATTTGGTTTCAGCCAAAGTCTAGTACTAACTTTCTTCTAAAACCTTGAGAAGTGGCAAGCCCCAGATCCCTCTCTAACCTTTTCTTTTCTTCCACCAAAAATCCAATCAGCCCCTACTCTCACTGTCAACTGCAGTAATTAGTTTCATGATCAAATTTTGCAAGGGCATCAAGACCAAACCAAGCCACCATTGACAAAACCACTTCAGCACATTGTATCCTCATGTCTTGGACTGCAAGGGTGAGCTCTTGCTCCATCCTTTCCTGCAGAGAAAGAGAGAACAAATCTAGCCCAAAGATCCCTTATAACTCTCCCTCTTTAACTTAGCCAATATGCAGATTTTTGAACTCTTTCAATGACAAGTGGAACCCACAACCCCTGGGACCCACAAGTCAGTCCCTCACCTCTCTCCCAACGGCCAGACGCGCATGAGAACGCAGCCACGCGCCCTCCATGCATCAGGAACACCCTGAGCTCCCCCTCACTTCACCCCCTCTCTCCACTTCGCTTCTTTTGCAAGCCAAAGACCGGGGAGAGCTCGGCATTCACTACACATCACGTTCCAACCCTCTCTCGCGGCTCACATGCCCCAGAACTCCATGCACTCACCCATCTTCCCCGGCGCCAGCGAGATCCCCACCGTCGCACCTCCTCGTTGGTGAGCTTCGCCGCAAACCGAGCTCGGGAACGCCTTCGTCTTTCCTTGCCTAACCTCCCTGTGCTTTCCTTTTTCCAGATGCCCGCGGTCGAGCAGCTGGCGACACCGTCGTCCTCGCCGCCGCCGCCGCTTCGACCGACGCTTCCTCACCGCCGGAGTCGTTTCCCGCCGTCGTGCTTCACCAACGACAATGCCTCGACCCCGACGAGGTTCGGCTGCAGTGAATCGATCCGCCATCCACCCTGTCGTCGGAACACCGTTGACCCTCTTCTCCGGCCGCCGTCGGCCGTGGTCATCGATCTCTTTCCCCGCTTCCCAGGGCCAAATCGAGATGCCGATGACGACCGACGCGTTTCCGCCGCCGCCGGAGTGGTTCCACTGTCCTCGCCGCTTGCCAGACCCCACCGCCGCATAGAATAGCCTCGGTGAGCTTCGATCTACACCCCAGGTTGACATGCATGCACGAAAACGCACTCAAACCACCCCTACACCTGCATGCACCATCTGCCCGAATACCCTCGCCGCCGGCACGATTCCGGCCACCTCCCGGCGTATGATCACCACCCACACATCCACCTCACTCCCGTGCACCTTTTCTCTTATGGGACCCCGCCCTAGTTCGCCG
>CM002485.1:17565364-17590709 GCA_000325765.3 Leersia perrieri | reverse complement strand
TACTATCAGAACGTATTAAGACTACTTATGCATTATGCTTAGAACACCCCTATTACAAATTTTCGATGTCATTGCTTTGATGAAAGTGTGGAGCTAGTCACTAACTCCTGGGGACTAGCGTCACATGAGTATGGGTATGAAACAATTGGGATGGTTGCAATGATAGCGCTTGGTATCGAGGCCTACGAGACGTGTATCATGGTTGGTCGATGCCTTCGTGTGGTGGACGGGCACGCCTCGTGAGGACTGGCAAGCTATCGGGGATAGTCTTCTATCCCCTTTGTTCCATTCTCGGCGTCGTGTTTATTATATGAAGCACTCGGATCGTCGTCATGTACGCGTGAGGTTACGGTGGCTATTAAGCGTGTATGGATCCCACCTAACAGATATCACGGTGACGTGTGCGTATGAGTGTAGTATATATAATAAATATGGTGCCCCACAATTTTTGGGTCAAAATCGGTTGTATGATGATATTTTTGAAAACTTGTATTTATCAATGGTATTTTTGAGATTTGAGTGTTTGTCAATGACATTTTTTAGATTCTATCTTTAATTAATAGACTTTTTTTCATATGAATGACTTATGATCGGACTACAATTAATCAACCACTGTCCCCTAGTCAATTCACACCCACCCCCTGTCGGCCCACATTATGCAATGTCCAGTCTTACAGCTTAACACTTTTTTGATATGTAGCTTGAATTGTGAGCAGTAACGATTGAGTGATTACTATGTAGAATTGGTTTTCTTACAAAACTTCTTAGGCCAAACTCAATGACGATTTCATAGATGTTTTATGCACATTAAATAATGTGCTACGTAGGCTAGTATGGTGACATGACAGTTTATTTATTAGAAGTGATGTGACTAGTTTTAAAGGGACGAAATAGCACACAGTTTCCAACACATTAAAAACCGCATGAAATCACATTGAGAGTTTTTAGGTTTTATCTTCGAATATTTACATAATCTCATTGGTTATTGAAATGCTACTTTTCTTTTGAAGAATTTTGTCCGTTTTGCACAGACTCTTTAATTAAGGAAGAGCAGAAAAAGTTTACATAGCACGAAGTGCGCTATAAGAGCCGAAATGAAAAGAAAACACTCATGGAAATTTTGGCCTGGCTAGCAGGCTTGTACAAGTTCTACTTACTAAGACCGCGTTTGAAAGTGGACAGAGAAATTAGATTTTTAACGCGCAAAACAAGACAACCTATTAGCATATTATTGATTAAGTATTATCTATTGAAAACTTGAAAAATGGATTCATCTGACATTTTAAAAAAATTTTCATATAAATCTTTTTTAAAAAATAGATATATAAGCATTTTAGGAAGCGTGCTAACGAAAAACAAGAAGAAAAATTCAGCCAACAGTTAGAACGCGGCCTAACTGCCTAAGTATTGGGTGGGTTAGAACGCGGCCTAACTGCCTAAGTATTGGGTGGGTTTGCTTCTGATTCCAGCTGCATCGCAGGCAAGATCTCTCTAATGTGTTTGTTCCCTGCTATTGCCCGGTATTTCAGAGTGTCCTGGAGCCGTACAAAAATGCCTTCAGCTGATGTTATTTGTTGCCTGAAAATCCGCGAGTTCTTTCGGTCTTGAAATGCTACATCTAATTGACATAATATCATATGAAGCCGTAATATAAAACTTTGTATTATAATATAGTTTTATTTATCAAGTTTAGTGTTATTAGATAACATGACAATCTAAAAAAAAATCGTAACGAAACTGTACACTGAAAATTGCCTTATATGAGAAATATCTTGGCGACCCGATACGTATACTTACCAACCAGAAAAACATCCCGACATGAGTAGTTTTCACCGTTCATTGAGGAGGCAACACGCACATGTGGACTGGATTTTAAAAAGCCTCCACAGTACACGAGACAAGCATGAGTGTATGACCAAGCAACAACTTGAGGTGGTAGTAGATCTTTATTTTTTTCTTTTTTTGGCAATTCAACAGTTAGATCTGTCAGAATTGTCAGATTTCCAGTGCAATTCAAAACCGGCATGTTTGTTGCACGGAGATTTTGCACAGCACTAGGATTTATTTATCTCGTGTTTTTAATCGTTTTTCTTTTCGCGTTCTGAGCATCGAGATTATTTTATAAACCATTCAGCCCTCTGTACCATATTACCATGTGATTTTCCAACTGCTTGTCTGTTTGTAGACCAGCGAGCATATCAATGCATACTGAAAAAGTTGATTGGGCTGAGCACGGCAGGATAGGACGTGGGTCGTGGGCTGTTGGGCACCGGTGTGGCCCATGTGCATAGCTGGAACTCGAGGTTTATGGTCGGACTACAACATTCATTGATGGCCCAAAACCACGCCGATTTTCCCATTTTTTTCCGTGATGTTTTCCCGTGGATCATTTAAGCTTTTTCATGATTGGAAAGTTCTATACGTACTACTGCCTCCGTTCCATAATATAAGTCGCACGGTTTTTAAGATTCAACTATTTAAGTATTTGACCAACAATTTATGTATTGTTATTTAAACTTTATTTGATAAAAATAATATCATTGAAATGACATTTAAATCTACTTTCATATGACTATAATTTTGTAATAAAAAACATTATAATATTTGAGATATTAAATGTTGAAGGTAGTTTTTGAAGACTGTGCCAGGTTTGACCGCGTCTTATATTATAGAACGGAAGGAGTACTAAATTTCATCGCTTACGTGACGACCCACAACATGATGACGAGGGGTAAGCTTGAAGCTCGTGACTTGGATTGGCTTGTGTCGAGCTCGGCTCTGATCGGCTCGAACTCGTAGTATTAATGAGTCAAGAAAAACTTGGTTTTTAGCTCATTAGCTTAATAAGCCAGCTCACAAGCTGCTCTTTAGTTCGATAGTACATAAGATCACCATATTTTTTAATGTACGTATGATTTCTTAATTAATGATTAGTTATTTAATGACATCCAAATAGTTTATATTTAGTGAGCTTTTTATTAGTTAGTGTTTGTATGATAAAATGCTAAACTTAAAATTTTAAATATTATTTAAATGAGATATAGCTAATTATTGAGTTTAACGAGCTACTCGCAAGCCGAGCCGAGCTGGCTCGCTAAGGTAACGAGCTCGAACGAGCCGAGCTGGCTCGTTATCCACCCCTAAATGCTAGTATTTTTTTTTAAAAAAAAGTTTCAACGCTATAGCACGTTATTCTTTAGGGTTTGTCTACCTGTGATGACAAAAAAAAAACCTGGGCTTGACAAACATGCAAATTCTAAAGCATCCAACTGGCTTCAAGATTTGTGCTACCTCCGCAACTATTTTTTCCTCCTCGCTCTGTAAGATGCCATATCACAAAACTGCCTCAATTGATCCACCGGTGTCACCGTGTGTTGCCGCCAATGATACTTATAAGACCTTCCATTCCTCATTCCTTGTCCCTCCTCAAGGCGACGGTATCGAGGTACCCCTGTTGTGCCGTCTTTCTCATATCTTTAACCACTCACTCCCTTCTGCATTTGTAATTATCACTGGCTCACCAGTTATCGTCTCGCTGCCGTTAGTTCCACTGCTGACCGATGAATCACTACCGTCCCATCTCCCTTCTTCCACAAGCCCCTTCCCCAGTGCCAAACATGAAAACCTATTTCTGGGTCGCTTGAGCTAAAGAAGATGGTGCTGTGTGCACTAATCTTCGAGCAAATCGGGTGGCTCAAGATACTTAGGAAATCATCATCAATGTTCTTCCAAATGTAGCAATTATGAATTCTTTAACACTACATTAATTCTATTTTATGGTTTTCTTAAAGCACCTATATTTTAAAGGAGAGCTAATTAACAAATATAAGAACAGAAATATTTCCTATGACATAGAGGAAATCTAATACTCCCTCCATCCATAATTGTATAGCGTTATTTAGCTTATTTTTAGCTAACCAATGTTAAACATAAAAATACGGGGTACTATAAGAGTAGCTAAGCTTCATCTAATTCTAACCACGGATGATGAATATAGACAGTCTAGTTTTCAGTCTTCGTGTGTATACGGATTTCCTTCGTACCTCTTGCAAGAAATGAAACAAAATTAGTGAAAAACCCTTCAAAATTAACTCATTCCAAGAAAACATTACAGACCAAAGCGAGCTTCCTTCGGTTGCAGCCACTGTATCATACTGTATTAGGATAGGAATACACCAAATATTTCCCCCCTACGTATAACGAACCCATATTAACCGCAGGTAGAAAGTAAAAATATTCTCGACATGAACTAATGCATTAAATTTAGATTTACCTTCCTCAGGTTCTCATTCAATTTCAAAGAGATCATGGGGTACTCTGACAGGCATCCCACGCCGAATTAAAAACACACATTTATCTTGTTCACATTATTCCCCTACTACACCCACCACCCACACACAGAAATTCTTACACGTGACTGACAGTAGGACCACACTCACACACGGTCCCATCCCGCAGTGAATCAGCAGACCGACCCACTCGGTGCCCCAAAACAGACCAGCAGCGCAGCCAGCCGGGTCGCTGTCGTCACTCCCTGCCCCCGGATCCCACCACCACCGGTTTCGTGCGCCGGTTGCTCACATCACACCACGCTTGCTTTCGCTTCCCCCTCTTGTAAACTCGCGTACCCATCGCCCGTAATTTCGCTTACGGCTCAGGGGCACAAGCGTCATTTCATGGGACGCAATTAATTAAGTCAACACGAGCCGCAGCCTCCCACCCCACGCTACCTTGGCTACAGAACGACCCCACTTTCCCCAAACTGCCCCTCCCCACCACCATCGCCTCCAAAACCACCACCACCACACCACCACCTCCTTCCTCCTCCTCCTTCCCCTTCACTCTCAGAGACAACTCCCCACGCACGCACGCAGCAATGGCCGATTCGCCAAACCCTAGCTCCGGCGACCGCCCCGCCGGCGTCGGGGGCTCACCGGAGATGCAGCCGCTGCCGGATCGGCGCATCGCGGCGCTCGCGGCGGCCGGCGCTGGCGCGAGGTACAAGGCGATGTCGCCCGCGCGGCTGCCGATCTCGCGGGAGCCCTGCCTCACAATCCCCCCAGGGTTCAGCCCCTCCGCGCTCCTCGGGTCCCCCGCCCTCCTCGAGTCCCCCGTCCTCCTCAACAACTTCAAGGTGAGCTGGTTGGTTACTTACCTCGCGGTGCGTGTAGCGCTATCACTCACCCTCCCGCGGGAGGGCGCTGGTTACGGCGGGATCTACGAATTCTATGGCGTCCGTGACGTGCCGGGATTAATTTGTGTCGGGGAAAGAGGGATTCCGATGCGCATTAGCTTTATGCTCTAGTTTATGAGACATTTGCACTACGGAATTGGCTCGTGGCGTCGGAATAATGCGCTTTTGCTGCGCGCTTTCGCATTTCTAGTGGTGCCATGCGGCTTCTGGAACTGACTTTTGGCGGGGTTCGCGCGGATATAGTTGTTTTTGCTCTGTTTCTCCTTTTGGGGCGCCCCTGCGCCGTCAATTTGCTGTGGAGTGAGGTGGGAGCTGTTGTTTGTGCGTTTTGGGGGAATTATTCTGTGCTGCACACACTTGGTGGCTCGGAGAACAAATCATCATGTGGCATTTTTCTTGTGGCTGCTTGTAAGGGCCTTATTTAAGGAACCGTCCCCTTGAGCTTCGGCTGCTATTGTGCTGGCGGTGTGCGTGCTAAGTAGTGATACTCTTTTGTAAGGGAAACACCAAGCAGCGGTGAAAGAGCTTGTTTGTAGGCTTGGATTTGCCACAATTGTTTCACTATTATCATTTACTGGGTCTGGCCTTAGATGTCTTACTGACAGTTTTGGTTTCTCTTAGTGATAACCCACAAGTTGAAACTTGCTAAGCACAGGGTACTTGTCTCCTGCATCATTATCTCTTGCTTTCTCTTGGCTCCCGCTTTATTTTGCCGACCTTCTTCTTGATTTTTCCTTTACAAAGCGTATGGATGCTTGACAAACATGTTTTGATTTAACGAAGAATTTATGAAGGTAACATTTAGATGACAGGTGTTTCTGGATAAGTTTTAATTATTATAGAGGTTATGCTTACCTTGCTTGGAAAATAATCATCAAAATTTTCTTTTTAGGTTGAACCCTCTCCTACAACTGGCACTCTGAGCATGGCTGCAATTATGAGCAAGAGCACAAATTCCGACATACTGCCTTCACCTAGGGATAAATCAGCTAATAGTGTGCATGAAGATGGTGCTTCTCGAGATTTTGAGTTCAAGCCTCATGTAAAGTTCTAACGTGCATTTAATAACTTCCTTTTCATGACTTATAGTTGTCGAAAACTGAATTTGACGTTATTGATGTGCTATTTATTGGATTTATATTGCATTATTATTTTGTGAAACTATCTTTTTCTCAATAATGGAAATAATTGCAGCCTCTACTAACAGGGTTATCCAGTATTAATGTGCTATTTATTGGATTTATATTGCACTATTATTTTGTGAATCTATCTTTTTCTCAATAATGGAAATAATTGCAGCCTCTACTAACAGGGTTATCCAGCAACTTAGTGAATCCATCTGGCATTCCAGCTCTTGATTTTCAAGTTTTTCTATGTTTAATTAAAAATATTCTCAGAAGAATCGCAAATCTTGTTAGGATTATAACAAATTCGTTTTATTACGGTTTGTAGGCTGTGTTATTAGAAATCTATAGGTCATTGTCTTATGCCAAAATTGGGCTAGATCTGGTTACTACTTTTTAAGTCTGAATAAATACACCAACTTTATTGTGCGATCTTATTACAGTTGGGTCTCAACCTAATAACGAGCAACTAGTTGTGAAAGAAGAAAATTGGGTATTTCCCCCTTCAAAAAAAAAAGAATAGGGTTTTTACGTACTAGGTGAGACCTGGGAGGTGCTAGTCTGGCTACACATTTGTAGAAGTTTGTTAAAATGTGAGGTCAGAATATAAAGAATTAACTGAACTTCCTTGAGAAGAAAAAGATCAATCTAATGGGTTGTTTGATTTTAAAATAATTAATCCTAACATGGAAGTATGTCCATAGTTGTACTCTGGCTTTCATGCATTTTGCCGTTAACCGAGTTCCACATTTCTTCTTTAGTATCATGAGTACCCACAACTGTCTTGTTATGGTAGGTTCTCTGTTTGAACACAAACTTCAGTACATATTTAGTGTTATCCATCTATGCCTTGTCACCTTTTTTCCTACACCATTTTTTCTCTTGTAGAGTTGTGGTTGCTAGTTTTGCATTGTATAACTTTTGTGGTACTTGTGTTTTTGTACTGCAGGCTCCTGCTATCAATGATCCCCCAAAGCATGAACCTTATATGCAAAATGGAAGCTTAAATAATGCCCCATCATCTAACGATATGATGATTGACAATAAACCTCTATGTTCTCGTGAGTCAACTGTCACAGTTAATGTTTCAAGTGCCCCGAACCAACCTTTTGGA
This sequence comes from Leersia perrieri, assembly GCA_000325765.3. Classification (NCBI taxonomy): domain Eukaryota; kingdom Viridiplantae; phylum Streptophyta; class Magnoliopsida; order Poales; family Poaceae; genus Leersia; species Leersia perrieri. Next base: position 17,583,277 of record CM002485.1, on the reverse strand, counting down.
ATGGCTGGTTTGACTGACAGTGTGCCTGCTGAACTTGGTACATCTGAGTTGCATCAGATGAATAGCTCTGGAAATGCTATGCAGGAGACACAGCCCGAAAGTGTGGCTGAAAAGTCTGCAGAGGATGGTTATAACTGGCGCAAATATGGGCAGAAGCATGTTAAGGGAAGTGAGAACCCGAGAAGTTATTACAAATGCACACATCCTAACTGTGAAGTAAAAAAGCTATTGGAGCGTTCACTTGATGGCCAGATCACTGAAGTGGTTTATAAAGGGCGTCACAATCACCCTAAGCCCCAGCCTAATAGGAGGTTGTCTGCTGGTGCAGTTCCTCCAAGTCAGGGTGAAGAAAGATATGATGGCGTGGCAACTACTGAAGGTGAGGACAAAACTGATGCTGGATTCCTCTGGTTTTGTAACTTGGATCGGATTCCCGTTTTTATGAATTCTCTTGCTATTCTATTGCCTCTGAACTTCCTGTTGCTTTACATGAATTTCTTACGGATATTTTGTCAAATGCTTGAAAGTAATGATTTAACATGAAAAAAAACAAAATTTAATACGTGCTTCTCTGAGTTGTGTACGTGTTGCACATCACTGCTGGTATATTTTTGTCATTTAATATAGCAGTCTCCTGATAATTTTGACAAACAGCTGTGCTTTTTAAAATTTATTAATTTCTTTTCTTTTGAGATGAACTTTTACTCTTCTGAAAATGTTTTTGTGATGTCCTATTATAGGATTCTCACGTGTTTTGTTGTTTATATGCAGACAAATCTTCAAATGCTCTTAGCAACCTTGGTAATGCAGTGCATTCAGCTAGTATGGTTGAGCCTGTTCCAGGCTCAGCTAGTGATGATGATGTTGATGCTGGAGGTGGGAGACCCTACCCTGGGGACGATGCTACTGAGGATGATGATTTAGAGTCAAAACGAAGGTACACTTCGTTTGTGTATGTTACACTAAAGAATCACCCATTTAAACTGCTGAATGTCTTGTCTACTACTGTTCAAACAGGAAAATGGAATCTGCTGCTATCGATGCTGCTTTAATGGGTAAACCTAACCGTGAGCCTCGTGTTGTAGTACAAACTGTTAGTGAGGTTGACATCTTGGATGATGGATATCGCTGGCGCAAGTATGGCCAGAAAGTAGTTAAAGGAAACCCCAACCCACGGTTAGTTATTATTTTCTTCATTTGCAACTCCCAAGTAAATTCTCTTTTTTTTCCCTGCTGGAATGTTAACAAATGTTAACAGTAACACAATCAAATGGTCAATAATCTTCTTGTCATGTTTTAATCAGACAGTAAAATTTTTTTGCCTTGTACTTATTTGTAACACATGATTGTTTGGGCAATACCGTTGGGGAGTTAGGCTATTTAATGTTGAAACCAGGCATTCACTTTGTGTGATCCGTATACATATGCTATATGTGCAACTCAGGTGCATTTTTATATTCATTTCATTTTTTGATTGCAGGAGTTACTACAAGTGCACAAATACAGGATGCCCAGTCAGGAAGCATGTTGAGAGAGCATCACATGATCCTAAATCAGTCATAACAACATATGAAGGAAAACACAACCATGAAGTCCCTGCTTCCAGGAATGCAAGCCATGAGATGTCCACTCCCCCCATGAAGCCTGTTCATCCAATTAACAGCAATATGCCGAGCCTTGGCGGCATGATGAGAGCATGTGAAGCTAGGAACTTCCCCAACCAATATTCACAAGCAGCTGAAAGTGACACTATCAGTCTTGATCTTGGTGTTGGAATCAGCCCGAACCACAGCGATGCCACAAACCAATTGCAGTCGTCAGTTCCAGATCAAATGCAGTATCAAATGCAACCCATGGCTTCTATATACAGTAATATGGGACATCCAGCAATGCAAGTGCCGACTATGCCTGGAAATGCAGCTAGCAGTATGTATGGTTCAAGAGAAGAAAAACCTAGTGAAGGTTTTACTTTCAAAGCCACACCGATGGACCATTCAGCTAACTTATGCTACAGTGCCGCTGGCAATTTAGTTATGGGTCCGTGAGAGTCTATACTAATGCTTACAGCTCCGAGAATGATATATTGCCAGTGCTTCATATTGACAATCTCTTCAGAACGATGCTCAAACTATATCGATGACACTTCAATTGAATCGGAGGCAAGAGCTGTACCTGTTGGCTGCAGCAAATACACACATGGGTCTTCTGGAGCGGCAAAGGCCTTGTTGTATACTTGTATGTGGCATTGGCCCTACATTCGTTGTACAGTGAACCCGTTAAGATTAATTAGATCATGAGAATTTGGTTTTCTTTAACTATCTTCTCCTTCAACGGAATGTGGATAGAACAATTATGGTCATTTCGGTTTTGTGAGCTTGTCTAATCCTCTTTTGTTGCAAAGCTTTGTATCTCACGGCTTTTGTACAATGCCGTTGGCACTAAGATAACCATATATTCGCAAAACAAATTATCATATGCACATGTGATACCTCTTGTAGAGCTTATTAATGCTACTAGGTCTGTTGCATTTTTACCGGTTGAACATGATGCACGTGTACCAGTACGTTTTCAGGCCTACAACATTCCAAATTTCCAATGGATCGTTTAGCTTATGGTGCTAGATGATAATTCTGATAGAAATTAGAGTGCAACACAACAGTAATACAACTCTACAAGACATCTGAAAAAAACTTAAAACATATACTCAAACATGTACTACACCTCATCAGCATTTTCAAGCTTTGACCCTAAAACGCTACAATGTTGCCATTACAACACCGTGTTATAGCTACCCTCCTTACCAGTTACCAGTACATGATCACCATAGCTTCCTAAAATCTGCTAACGACGAAGGTTACAAGGGAATTTTGTCGTCAGATCACCTCATAAGTCGCAATGGTAGTGGCCTAGTGCCACGCCGACGAAACCACCAGTGGCCTGTTCTTCCACCCGAGGTAGAGCGCCCCATCCCTCTCGGCGAGCTTGTAGTTGTCCGAGTAGCTCTGCAGCAGCGTCCTGATGGTGGAATTCACCAGTGAGCTGAGCGGGGACGGCCTGAAGCCGGCCATGGTGAGCCGTGACTTCCACTTGCCGAAGGGCTCGTACCGCTCTGCCCTTTCTTCCCCCTCGCAGGCGACGAGGTTGACGATCTCCCTCGCGAGGCAGTGCTGCTCCATGTTGATCCTCTCCTTGTCGTCCCTCGGCAGCGTCAGGTCGATGGACTCGAAGATGGCGGTGTAGTAGTCGAGCGTCTCCGCGAACCTCTGCGGGAATGGTGCTGTGTTCGTGTTGGACTCCATCTCCACCAGGGTGAGCACCTTCGGCGACAGGCCCTTCACCATCCTCAGGAGGCGGTCACGGTGGTTCGCCGTGCTCACTGACTCGTCTGGAATGTGGTGGAGCTCCAGGGTGAAATTCACGGCGATCGCTTCCCCATGAATGATTCCGAGATGCGCTTCTTCCACCTTGGTGCCGGAGATAGCAAGTGGGTGGAATTCAAAGGGCACCTTGCACAGGCCTGCAATGTGTGAAAGCCTCCTTCCGACAAGGTCCAGCCCGCCACCTCGAGCGTAAGCTGACACTGAATCATCGATGCCTGTGATCCTCACAATTGGTGGTCCACCAGGCCTGGCTGCAAGGGCCTGGAGAAGAGAGACCCATTGAGCCCCTTGAGAGATATGGAAGTCGATGATATGAATCCTGTCTTCTCCCTTGACAGCCTCTGCAATAGCGCCATTTGCCGACATATAGCCGAACTTGAAGTAGGGGCAGGCCTCATACAGGAAGTGCATGTAAGACAGGAGATCAGAGCTCTTTGGCTCCTTGCACTTCAAAGCTTTGTAGATTGAATTGCCAGAGGAGGCAAGCCTGGCAACAAGCCCTTCTACCATGTAAGCTCCCAACCTCTCAAGTGGTTCACCGGATACGGAAACCATTTTTCTCAGTTCTGTAATCATCAGATCAATTGCAAAGCTATTCTTCTCTTCCACAGCTCTAGCACAAGCAATCAGTAGCTCCTTCAAGTTGCCTCTTGGAATGCCCATCATATGTGTCCACTTCTCTGGCTCCAAGGAAAGTTGGTTTGCCACAGAGTTCTCAAGGCTGTTGACTATCTCTGACTCTGGTCCAAGCATAACGGCTTCGAGATCCTTCAGTTTTTGCTTCAGATCATTAGGATCCTCTGTGACGCAGGAAGCGCCTACAGGAGATCCATCTGTCGAGTCAGAGTGACTGTCTTCCTGAGATAGAGGGCTGCTGCTTTTGGTGGTGAAACTTTGACTGGAGGGAGAATCATGCCTCATACAACCAGCAAGCGCAGAGGAGTCCAATGTGTACCTGTCAGGAGTAACCTGGCTTTCATAACCAGCATCTGGTGAATGTGACTTTAGGCTATAATGTTGTGGTACAACGTGGGTGTCTGAAGCTGCCCTGTAAGGGTTGCAAGGGTGCTGTGGATTATCAGAATACTGGAACTGCTTCAGGTTTTGGCTAGGAATACTGCTAAAGGGGTGAATCATTCGGGAAGTTGGAGTATCAGCCATTCAGGTTGGGTAAAGACTGCCAAGCTAATCACTGCATATTATCAAGTGCTTCCTGTATGACAAGGAGATCCTGGGAACAGATTAACTGTAAGGAAACCTTAGTATGTTGTTGAAGTCTTGATATCTCCACTCCTCCAATGAAGTTACAGAAATTCAGAGTGAATAAAATCTGCAATGAACAAACTGAGTGTCAGAACAGAAGAAATATACAGAGTTACCAACTCAAGTAAATCTGGCACTGAACTACTAAATTGTGTTACGTGGTATCAGAAGTTCAGCACCAAACATAGCCATGTCAGTAACTGTGAATTCACAACCATTTTAGGATGAGAAATCCACCAATTCTATTTTGTACATGAAAAATGCTTCTCAAACCTCAGATACTTGAGATAATCTACTGCATCTAATGAAAGAAGGTCGACAGTAAACTGCAAACAGATTATCCTACAAACATAGAGACTACATCAACCCAAACTCCGACAGGAACAATACACGTACTCTAATGCTCTTATCAGCTGGTCTGATCATCACAACTGAAAGAAGTATTCATCCCAAAGCCCAAGCACATGTTGGTCTGATCACACGCTTTATTTTGCACATAAGAAAACTAAGACACGCACTACCTTTCTTAATAAACACCACAAAAGGAAACGTGTAATTCCGCTAATAAAAGATGAAACAAAAGGAAACAAATAAAGACATTAGGTTATGTAACACCATAACTCCTACTACTACTTGGCATCTAGTCCTACCGACAATTGAAGCAAGCAGCTAGCATGTCGTAACGCTGACCAAAGAACAACGTCATGACTGGTACCGTACACCCATCGTACAAGAGAACTTTGACCAATCTATGCGCGAACAAAACAGAGTGCTGTAGATGGGATCGTGAACTATCCCCCTGCCATAATTTCCGAAACCAAACCCCCTGCCCGCACAGGCAAGTTTGACACTTTGACCCGTCTGCTCAACTACTCCCCGCGGGCACAAGATTATTAACACCCCACCTAAAAAATTCCCTCGAAATCAGCGGTCAAAGCTTCAAGATCTACCTTGTTCAAGCTTAGCTACCACCGCTCGTGCGCTCCTAAGACGCGGTCTCCGTGACATCACGGCTTCGCGCACAACACAATAGCAACTAGCTACTGCTCGCGCCCCTAAACTGAACATGTTTACGAATTAACACGACGAACTGAGCAACGAGATGCGCGTAGCCTACCGAAGAATCCAACCCAACCGAGGTTTCACTACCAAAGAAGCGAGCTAGTACTAGACTTGTTGAACCATGCGAGCTTTGCACGGAGGCCTCACATATGGCATCCACTCCGATCCAGGCGTTTCCCAGTCACCACTCGCAGAACCCGGACAAACAAACATACTAACAGCGGAAGAAATTAAGGAGCGCACCTCTGCGTACTCCGGCGAGTCCACAGGTCGGATCTCAGCGGCGCCGGCGGAGGCGGCGGGGAGAGGCCGTGAGCGAACGCGCAGGCGAGGAGGAGGAAGAGGGAGAGCGGAGGCGTGGTAGGAGCAGCCGCGGAGGAAGCAGGTTGTGGTGGTGGGGGAGTGAGGATGTTTCCGGCGAGGGAGGGAGGGGTGAGATTGGGGAGAATTTTGGGTGGGCGCGGGTATTTCTACACGGTGCCCGTGCGCGTCGTCCGCGGTTTATTGTGAGGCATGACGGGTGCGATGAGGGGGGCGTGGGGCCCACCGTGCGCGCCATGTTCAAACGAATGTGGGGCCAAGTTGAAAAGGCTATCTCGAGTGTCCTGTCCAGCAAACCAACCCCACTCGGCCACTCATCAGCTGATCTTTTTTTTTTGTGCAAGGAAAAGGTGTATTCATTAGACAGAATAGGTTCTTACAGGATCATCATGAATTAGCCGATCAACAGGACCAGCTTCATGCCCAAGCCAGAATCTCCTGGTCTTCCCCCAAGTAGCTAGCTCATGACTAATCATATTCTGACTACAATGAATTTTTATAGCTTTAACACTCCTCTCCAAACAACTAGATGTTGAATATCCCGAACCAGGGACGCCAGGTTAGAACGATCCGCGTCATTAGCAGCAATTGCTCTTCGGGCTTGCTCACAATCAGTTTCTAGCACCACCGGCAGCAGCGACCACTGTACTGCTAACTGTAGACCATCACAACAAGCAGTGAGTTCTGCCTGAAGCGCATCAACACAGCGAGCAATGCTTTGACAAGCAGAGAAGATTACATGCCCGCATTCATCGCGAAGCACCATACCAATCCCCGCCGTGCCATCGTCAGGGTGAAACGACCCATCAACGTTTAATTTTACCCAACCTGCATGAGGCGATTCCCAGCTACAGTTTACATCATCCTTCCTTGCATCTTTATCCTGCCGCCGGCCTGAGATAATAGTTGGATCAACAACTTCCTTCCCTTTATCGGGGTTCGGGTTTGGATGCTGGGATAGCAAAATACAGGGAGTCCATGTAACTGAGCAGGAAATGCTTGGAAGCATCAGTTGTTGGCAGGGCCTTCCCATGGATTATTTCATTATGAGCAAACCAGATGCGCCATAGGAGCATCAGTAACTGAGCTCGTCCCACCTGGGGCAAACCATCCAAGAGTAATAAGAGCCAATCCCTTCCAATATTACGTACCTTCTCCTTGGTCGGTAGGCACCAAGGTTGACGCATCACATCCCACAGCTGCACCGCATGTGGACATCTACACCAGGCATGAAAAATGTCATCTCCTTCTGTACCACAGATTAAACAGGTACGCTGCACTTCCAACGTTCGTTTCATCTTATTCTCTCGAGTCGCTAGGCAATTCGATGCCGCCTTCCAAGCGAAGATTCTTACCATCTGTGGAACTGGACAGCTCCATATTAGAGACCATAGCCGTCTATTCCAATCAGCACTAGAGCTTGATTCTCCCCCACTGACTTCCTGCAATTTCAGGTTAATTGCCAGTTGATATGCCGAACGGACAGTAAACATGCCATTTTTCTCCGGATGCCAGGCAATAAAATCAGTGCAAATTCGCACTGACAGGGGAATCTTGAGAATGTCGTCAGCATCAATGGGGAGGAAGATATCCTTTATCAGACGTTCATTCCATATACCATCTGTGTTAATCAGGTTATGCACCCATTTCAATCTACATCTTCCCTGTCTTGATATTAATCTTCTCGAGAAACTTCGTGGTATCCATGGATCGCGCCAGATTCTCACTGATCTACCATCACCAATTCTCCATATCAAACCCTGTTTAAGGAGTTGAAGGCCATATTCAATCGCTCTCCATCCTGGTGAAACGACACTCATCAGCTGATCTGCTGTTCTGCTACTGTAGTAGAATTGAGTATTGTGTTCTCAAAAAAAAAAAGGAGCAGGTGTTAGTTGGTGCTACTATTGCTCACTCGTAGTCATAGGCTAGTTGTTGGTGCTACTGATAATGTGGTTTCGTACCGTCTAAAATTGTAGGGCATGTCCAATTTATTATCGACAAATCTTACCATTCATAGATAACGATGTTAAAACTTCGATAAGATAAGATGTAAATGTGTTGTTTTCTTTGACAAGATTGTATTGGTAAAGTTCTACTCAATTTTGGTAATGCTAAAATTTATGGTGGTTGGTTTTAGCATCAAATTGAACAAGTCTTTAATTGTAGGTTAACATGATCAAGGTTTATATTTATCACCTTTTTACTTGGAAAATTCCAACTAATTCATTCTCCAAGTTTATCCGGGGAGGCTTGGAAGATGACAGCACCCTGGAAGAGAAGCAAATGAGTAGTAACTTCACAAAATATCTTAGGGCTAGAGTTTCGATTCTGTATATGCCACGTCATGAATGATTAAAACATAGCTAAATTCCAAACAGTTATTTCTCAGCTTTTGACTTGTAATATTTATGTGTCTTACTCGTGTCATGGGGAGGGAGGGGGGTAAGATTGAAATGAATTATGCGAGTGATAGGACCTAAAACATAAAGGAGAGAATAGGCTTTTGATACAAAGATTACATCCTTTTCAAAACTATGATATTATCTAGTATTGTCGCTCTCGTGTAACTGTAATAGAAATCACGTGTTTGAAATTTGAATTGAGGTTTTAATTCCTTCAATTAGCTAAGTCAAAGGGTCTTTTTTCAAGGCATTTTGCTCTGGTTGGGATCACATAATTCACAGATTCATGATTCATGAACGACCGACGTGTAGTGTAGGCCATGCCATATCTTTCTATTGCTTCTACGAGTGCAATTGCACAACAAGGCTATGACCAACGCGGTGAGCTGGACCAGTGGTCTCAGGCTCCACGACGACAGTGAGACAAGCTAGCAGTGGTCCCCGCGGCCTCAGCGAGGCAAGAGTTGTCTCTGGACGCCACATGCGCTTCAGCTCGCCCCGATGCAGAGCCATAGATGAGGCGTGCACTGGGGAGAGGCATGGCTCTACGCTGTCCCGTGATGCGAGGAAGGGGGTAGTGGGCCTACCTGGCAGCGAGGAAGAAGAAGCCGCCGACGACGAGGGAGAAGAATCGCTGAACTCGACGCCAACGAGGGAGGAGAAGACGCGCCGAGCTTGTCCACCACCACTGATCTCATCGCCCGTCGTTGATGCCGACCGGATCCTCCGCCGATGACCTCCTCCGCGTCGCCGACGAGCGGATCCAGTGATGCCGCGGAGGATCCATCCAGCTCCACGGCGGATCTGCGAGCTCGTCTCCTCGTGCACTCATCGATGCACCGACAGAGAAGCGGCGGCGGTGCTGCTTGTAAAGAAGGAGATAGCGGAGGTGGAGAGAGATGGAGAGCGGTGGGGAAGTGAGATGCGGAGTGAGAGAGAGGGGGGCTTGGAGAGAAAAACCTATCTAATGTGGGACTAACAGTGGGTCTACCAAAGGGAAGGGGCATATATGTAATACTACCTTCGTCCTAAAATGTAACCATTTGTTGACCAAGATACGGTCTTCGAGACGCTATTTTGACCAACAATATCTATATAAATAAGTTGATTTAAATAAAAAAGTTGCATATCATAATAGTTTGTTTAAGGATAAATATACTACTCCGTAATATAATTTTTTCGTCATCGATCTTGCTTATTTTTCGCTATTAAGAGTTGAAATTAAAAATGTTTGACTTTGTACTGAGGCGCCTTCTTTACCTTCAAGTAGTACTTGCTTTATCCAGGATGCAGGTTGTGAACCGTTACACTAAAATTATACATCCTTATGAAAAATAGCTCCATTCTGGAACGGAGGTAGTAGCTTCCTTTTGCTTATGTAGGGGCTAAACTATAAAACTACTAACCGATATGTTAACATAAATTTATGTAAGTGCTAACACGTAAAACAACAGGAGCTGAAACACAAAAATATCTAAAATTAGCCTCAGTTATGGGAGTTGTGATCTTTTAGTGGTCTTATCCTAGGTGATATGTTAAGACCACCTAAGAGGTTGAACCAAATATTGTGAAAATTCGGGAATATTCTTGGTGCTTTGTTCTAGATTTTTTTAGATGATTTATTTATAGAATCTGAACCAATTCTTGTGAAAATTCCGTGTGTGCATATATATTTCCCGAAGAAAGCTTTAGGTTGACAAGACCAGATAAGTACTCCCTCCGACCTAAATTGTAGTGCATAATTTGACTTGTTAGGAGAAGTGTTTGACCAAGAATCTCTATAAGAATCTCTATAAGAATTCATATTGTTAGATTCATAGTCAAAAGTATTATCTTATGATTATGGTTTTTTTATAAATTATATCTTGATAAAAAATTATGGGTCAAACTCTTATCCTAACAAAAAATAAAATAGACCTTATAATATAATATCATTCCATCTAGCTGTCAGATGTCAGAGCATCTCCATTGTTTTAAGAGTTATGCGATTTTTTGTGTCTACCCTGAGAAAAGGTGGTATGTCCCGATCATCTTTTCTCCCTCTTTTACTCCTTTCTTTCCAGAAGCATGGTTTCTTATCTGTCCTAGAATGTCATCCACATTCCATGTGCCTTTTGGCTGTCTCTTTGGGCACTGATCATTAATTCATCGCATGGTGGGCCCATGGAGAATACTAGTGTGGTTTATGACTAAGATGATGACCTTGATGATAGGACACTTTTGGTGCACTAATGTTCAGAGAACGACATAGCTATCCCATATCTTGGTGACCATAACATGACGAGACACCACAGCCTTGTACTTTGTTTCATCATACAGGAAAAGGCCGGATGGATGAACAAGAGTACGTGTAAATTTATGCATGCTTGATTTATTCACTGGATTGGAGTGTAAACCTCCATGATTGTGGATATATATATCTTGGGAACATACCCGATAAAAAAAATATCTTGGAAACATATCTTGTGCAAACCACAAATTCGTGAAAATCCATGCAAACCACGGTAAAAAAGTTATATAAATTTAACAAAAAAAAATCATATATATAGATGATATGATGACACATAACCTTATAAAATATCTTGGCCAAACTCGACTTCATTTGTGAGATATAAAAATAACAAATTTCTAACAAGTCCTGTGGGCAGCTTTATGGCTCGAAATTTGTTATTTTTATATCTCACAAAAGAAGTCGAGTTTGGACAAGATATTTTACAACGTTGTGTATCATCGTACCATCTACATGCGTAATTTTTTTGGTGAATTTAGACGATTATTTAGCCATAGTTTACACGAATTTTTATGAAACGGTTGGTTTACACCTGATACATTGCCATATATCTTTTGCCCGTCTATGTGATACCGTCCGGGCCGCAAACTTCTAGGTTCATGGAAATTCTCAAGTTGAGATCCTTATCATTAAACTCATGATTTCGTGCCCACGTTTTGGAATTGCAAACCTGATCAATAGTACTCAATCCATTTCATTATACCTTAATAGTATTTGGGATAATCCAATTTTATTTATCATCGTCAAATAATGTACATGATAACTAAAAACTAATCAGCAGTGGACCAACAGGACACGTGGTCGGACGAAACTCCGGACAAATTAACGAGGAAAAATGAGTACTACCTCCGTCCTAAAATACTCGTCGTTTTATGTTTTTGTTTCTTAACGTTTGACGACTCGTTTTATTTAAAAAAATATGAAATTACTATTTATTTTGCTTATGATTTGTTTTATTATTAAAAATATTTTAGGTGTGACTTATCATTTTTTATATCTGTAATAATTTTTTGAATAAGACAAATGATCACACGTTAGGAAATAAAAACATAAAACGACATTTTGGAACGGAGGGAGTAGGTTGCAACATAAATAGTAAATGTGTCAACTTCTCATTTTGATCAAGAAAAACATGGCTCTCCTATTTGAAAAATGGTGCGTGCTCTGCCCTTTATAAAATCCATCCAGGTACTCTCACCAAATCGTCATGCTTCTATCTGTTTACGTAGCGTGGAAGCGCATAAATCCATAAGCACTTGGATATAATATGACAGTGATTCCTCACTCCAAAACAGGAGTAGTCTTCTCAAAGTAATATTATTAGGGCCATAGTCGTCTCAAAGAAATTTTAGGGCCATAGCTCACTAAGGTCAGTAGCAAACAAAAAACAGGGACTGAAAAGCGTGTGGTAGAGGGAAGTTGCCGAGTTGTTGAGATGATAATACTCTGATCAAACATTTTTTTTTGGTCAATGATATGGTCAGCGTGAGTGTGTGACGAGCGGTTTGACCCCAACCGTGCAAAAGGCAGCTCCAGGCGATAAGATTAGTAGTTTAGTACATAACACGTCGTGGAGCAGTTGCTACGACGACCCTCTACGGCAAGTCTCTGGTTAAACGTCGAGCTCACATCATAAAAAACATAAGCTACTATACAGTTACATTAGCTTCAGAGCAAAGTCGCAGTAATAGTGTAATACCACTTGTACTTTTATTACGCAGTTGATAATACTCCATCGGTCCACCCTGTTACTTTTCTCTGAGTTTGACTGACTTTAACCTAAGGAAAATTGAGCAAGATAGTTCTCGATTCTTCGTGTCAACATGCATGCTGGGTTATTCCTCCCGTTTGGTTTGTATAGTGCTATATACTATACTCCCTTTTCCGGCCTGATCATATCAAAAGCTGCTTCCATAATTAACAGCAGAATATATTGATGAAGTGGCTTTGACGAAAAGCGAGCGCCATACGAGTCGCAGCAATCAGCATGATTCGACGCAACTCAGCCTCCACTGTAGCTGCCGCTGTTGTTATCCTCTCCGGACACCAATGGGCACTGCACCTGCGGCAGCTCCGTGAGCCCGACGGCTCGACGAAACGAAACAAGCGAATTTTTTCTTGTTTGTTCTTCGCATGATCGCATCGCGTCGACGCGTTTTCGATGGGAATTGCGGGCCATGGCTGTGTTGTTGGCTTGTCCCCTGGAGAGATTCGACGATTCCACGCCTGGTCGGGCGACCGATCGATCAGACGCGGCGGGGTCAGGGTTCACACGTGTCCGGCAGCCGGGCGCTGCATGCCGACCACGCCGGCCCAGTGGTGCGACTGGGACGGCGAAGATATTTTGTTGCCTTTGGCTTTGGATGAGACGTGGCCGCACGCAGTTTCGGCCCGCAGGAAACAGACAGGCTGCGGCGTGCTGGTGCTGTACATGTGTGGCTGTCTGTGCGTGCTCCGTGCCTCGGATGGAATCGCAATCGCATCGCGAGGAGACTTGTGGCACGACAGCGTCCTTGCCTTCCTTCGACGCGGCTTTGTTTCGAACCGTCTCCGAGGCCGCGCGTTCCTCGCGCCGCGCGAGGGCGCGCGCGCACGGAGTGTTTCCGCCTTTCCGCGGCGGGGGCACGTGACTCGTGTCGGAGAACGCGTCGCGCACGGGCGCACGGGCAGAGCGTGACGTGTCCCCTTTGTGTGGTGTCGCCGTCGCTGGGAGCTTTGGTCGCTCGTGCGACGTAGGTGCGTTCTGTCCATTCTCGGTGCCACTTGATCGGGTGGCACTAGCGGAGCAACGACCAGACCATATGAGTTCTCGTCCTGAGGCATTTCCTCAGACATACGACGCGACGACGTCGGCCTGCCGTCGGCGGAACTCCGTAAGATTGGATTGGATCTCGCGTTGTCGCGTGCGAGTATTCGTACGGATAGAGCCGTCTGAGGATTCACTGGAAGATTTTTTTCTCTTTCAACGGAATTCACCGTTAGACTGACGCCATGTTTAGTTCTCTATTTCAAACTTTAAACTTTAAACTTTTCCGTCACATCAAATGTTTTGACACATATATAAAGTATTAAATATGGACGAAAAAAACAAAATGCATAGTCCAACAGTAAATCACGAGACAAATCATTTGAGCTTAATTACGCAATTATTAGCATAAGTGCTACAGTAACCAACATGTGCTAATGATAGATTAATTACTCAAAAGATTCGTCGGAGCACGTAATTTGTTTTGTTGTTAGTCTATGTTTAATACTTCAAATATGTGTCCAAACATTGATGCGATATTTTTGCTTTTTTTTAACTAAACACAGCCGTGACTAAACTGTATATGTTTTTTTTTTAGATTTGAATGAAGTGTCTAATTGTACTGCATGTTTCGATATTGGCCACATATGTGATTGGACGGCCCACATGAATACATGATTCTTCAGCCGCTACGAGCGATCCATTCAATCCGGTCTGTCTCCGTCTATCGGCCCAACAAGGACCACTCTAATTAGGCCCAACATGGCCCTCTAGTCGGCCTAACAAGGCCCGCTCGAGTCACATGTAGTACCAATTTGAGGCCCACATTAAGGTAGCTATGCTTTCGGCCCAACATTGCACGCTATTTCTTCCTGAACCATTCTGCTCCCAAATCTCTCTTCTCTGGCTCGAGGTCAGGGAAGCGCGCGGCCGGCGACGATAAACTAGGGCTCGATGTGCGGCGGCGGGTCTCCGGCAGACGGCCGGAGATCGCCGCCGTTCGGCACCATGCATCGCTCGATGGCGCGACAGGTATTCTCCTGCTCTTGTTCTCCTCCAATCCCATTCCCCCCCCTCTAAACCCCACCTCCGCTGGGTTTCACTTTGCTGCTAATATATAGTTCCCCCCTCTAATCCCACCTCCTATGGGTTCTAACGGCCTGGATTTATAAAAATTCCCCTCCAATCCCAACGTCACAAACTAGTGGGTTTCAATTGCTAGGGTTTATACAATTTTCTGCTTTAATCCCACCCCAGCTGGGTTAAGAAACAGTTATTTCCCAGGTGTGCCATTCCCGGGTGGCATTTCAATTCTCTTATTCCCTCCACCCAAACGGCATTCGACTTGCTGTAGCTGAGCTCGGTTCATCAAACCGCCTCCCCACCTCGCGCTCAATTGCTCATGGCGCTATATAAACCCTCCTTCCCCCAAGATTCAGGAGAGAGACACCAACTAGCGAAAGCCACAGCCTTTGCAACCTCTGACGATCGAATTGCCATCCGCGGCGCGATCCATTTCGTTAGCGAGCAAGCACACGCGCGCGTGAGGCGTAGCGGCATTAGTGTCAACGCAGGATCATCGTCTCCCTTCTCCCCTGCCCCCTCCTCTGCTGCTCGGTGTCGCAGGATAGTGCGCTTCCTTGACGACAATGGAGCAAAACTTTTATCTACCGACGACAATGTGGTACGCAACGCTGCTCGTTGTCTGTCGTTTGCTCGATCCTTGTGCGTTCTTTCGGTGGTTTGTGGAGCATCTGATGCAATCAAGAGTGGTTTTGGTTGAATTCTGGAGACGGGTGCGGGTTCTTGGCTAGAACGATCCTTCGCCTCTTCGTCTTTTCTTTACGCGGTGTATTCTTGTAGGGGTTCGTGGATTATCTGGTGTAATCTGGGTGGTTTTTGTTGAATCCCGAGACTGATTCTTGGCTAGAACGATGCTTTTCCTCTTGTGATTCTTTGCGGGGTGAACTCTTATAGGGGTTCGTGGAGTATCTGGTACAATCTGCTTGGACTTGGTTTAATCCCGAGATGATGTTCATGAATCTTGACTGGAACTTTTCTTTTTTGTAGATATGCGAGTCATCTTTTCCTTTTTTGGCTCTATTGGAAACTTCAGGTGTATAGGGCATTACAGATTTACAGGTGGTGTATGTTTCGGTTAGTTTTGGTTGGATTCTGAGAAGGGTTATTGGAAAGAACAGCTCTTGCTCATTGGATTCGTTCTTTTACTATGGAGATTTTGGCTGGGGTAGAGTTTCTGTCTTGTTACAGGCAAACAATTTTGCTTTATGTTGGTCACATTTGGAACCAGAAAAACTTGAATTCTTGCAAATACGAGTTCTTGCAAATGTTTCTTCTTTTGTGAGTGCGAATAGATGCAAGCTTTTCGGTTTTGCTAGCACTAATTTTCTCTACTGCCACATTGGTTTACTTCTTGTCCTTGTAACCTTTTAGAAATAATTGTTCACCTTTTCTAATGAGAAATATTGCCTTGCGATGCAGGCACGGGGTGGATATGCTTCGATGTCAACAGGTTTTGCGGGACAGAATCGTGAAGTTGGAGCCCCTGTACCCTGCAGATTGTATAGTTCAGTTCGCCATCACATATAGGCCAGAGATCATTTGGAATGCATTTTCAGCCGTGGATGAGGCAATACAGTCCCTGATTGATGAGGCGAAGCTACACTTAGGGCCGTGCCCCACACAACAACTCCCGCAGTTACCCTTACTGCAGCCACCTTCAGCGGGGTATGTCGTTTATGCACCCCCAATGCTATATTTGGAGCCTCAGTTTCAGGTAAGTAGCCTCAGTTTCAGGTAAGTGGCTGTTATCATGGAATTAAGTTTCCAGGCCTCCCCGTTGGTCAAAGTGGAGCTTTTTACATCCCATTTTCTGCACATTTGCAGTTTTTGAACACTCCAGTTGATTATTACATGCCAATGGATTCTCTAAATGCACAAGTCAATGTCCTCGGGTCTGGTGTCCCTGAGATGTACAATCAGTGGCAATCTCATCCTCTCGGCTCACAGTGGGATTTCTTGCCTTACAGTTTGATGGATGACGGCAGTACTCCCGAGCACAACATTTATATTACCTTCCGTGAGCCCAGCTCTGGGAGCAGAGTGAGCTGGAAAGATGTTAAGGATTACTTCATGTATCGTCTTTTAAGTTTAAACCTTAGTACTATGTTTGCTTTGTTTTGTGGACAAGACTAAGTGCAATATGATTTGTAGAATTGTAGTTTCAAATTATACCGCTATGTCACTGTCAATAATATTTTGATGGTATTTCTTCCAGGAAGTTTGGCACTGTCACCAATGTCAACATTCGCTATAAACCAGAGCCAATGAACTACAGGTTCGGTTCTGTGACATTCAAAGATGCTGACACGGTGAGGCATTTCTTATCAACTCCCAGATATCACTCTGTCTGTGGAACAGAAGTTAGAATCAAGCCTTACATGGAAAGGACCGAAAGATTGCAAAGGTCTGTTATCTTACTTTGGTGTTTCTTTTGTTGGTTGGTTCTCACATTTTCTAGTTACCTACATTGCAAAAAGTATTGCATGCCATTGTATTAAGATAGAGAGGAGTTTTTACATGGGAGTGAGCCTCCCCAGGGTACGAAGGATCCTTTACAGAAAATTACATAGTTGGGGCTATATCTCGCAAAAAGATGGACAACTTCGGCGTTCCTGCCGAAAATTACATTGTTAAGCGCCTGTTTGGATAAGGGGGTTGAACTCAAATCCATAGTAACTAGTACTCCTACATTTTAACAATTCCCAAAGTAATCCCTCTGTGTCCTGGCAAGCAGCTGGGCACGCCTCTTTTAAGTGATGTTATGTCATGTGTCCTGTTAATTGCAGGATTCGTGTTTGATGTATTCTTGTTTGTTCTGAGGTCCAACTGGTAGCCTTGCCACAATGTACACTCCCTCTTCTGGAGGTCCAAATATTTGATTGGCAAAAGATCAAATCCGTCTCATCCAAGGGCTTGCACGGAATCTTCCATAACTGCTTTATTGAGGACTTTAAAACTAGTTATTAGCCATAGATTTTTTCGGGAAGCCAATTTGAGAGTTCTTGAAAGGTTGTTGTTAGTCAAAATATGGTCTAAGAGCCAGCCAGGCCTCCGTTTTTTATGACAGTGCTTGTTGGGGACTACTTTGATTTTAGAAATGATGATCAGCCTAGGATATCAGTTTCATACTTTTTCTGTTACCATGCACTCATGCGTACTTCCCATTGATAGCTCTAGACATTTGGTTACTGATTTGAAGAGTACTGTCAATTTGTGTATTCCATTCCATATGCACCATATTTTACCTTTTTTCTGGCAGTACCTAAGTTGCAGATTGAATTTTTTTCGGTAATTATAAGTAGTACATATTAAGCAATCCCTGCAAAGTAGCCGTTTACCTTTTTTTTGTGTGTGTTGGGGGGT
>CM002485.1:17519240-17562001 GCA_000325765.3 Leersia perrieri | reverse complement strand
CGCACACCGCCTGGATCCGCCGACATCGTGGCTTGCGCACCCCGCCTAGATCCACCGCCACCGCTGCTGCTCGGAGTCGGAGGACGGGGATGAGCAGAGAGATCCACCGCCACCGCTGCTTGCGCACCACGTCTGGATCCACCGTCGCCGTCGCCACTGCCGTTGCTCAGAGTCGGAGAACGGGGATGAGCAGAGAGATGAGGATGGGGATGAGCAGAGAGACGAGGATGACGACGAAGAGTTCACGGTGTTAAGATTTTTTATATTCCATTCCACCTCATTTCTCCTACCAAACAAAAAATGGGTTCACTCTGTTCCATCAAACCAAACAGATAACTAGAACCACTCCAACCTAAAAAATAGGAATGGGTCCAAACCCATTCTACCCCCATCCCCAAACCAAACACACCCTAAATGTTTCAATGCTTTAACACACATAATTTACGGTAAGCTTGTAGTTAAGCTATTGTATGAGTTGGGCTCTATGTAGACTCTAGATGACATGGAGCAATTTTGGAGTAAGCAGCTTCTCTGTTATTTACCTTGCTCTAACTCCTAAGTATGGCTCCAAGAGCGAACGGTTGAGTGGAGTTGTGGAATGATATGAACCAATCTTTACCAATCGCTGCTTTTGTTTTTGGATGGACCTGAAATCGTTTGATGTGAAACTAGAGCTGAAGCTCCTCCAACAGACCCTAAAGCGAGAATATTACTCTAGGAGAAACTACCCTACAACTGTCAAAAACACCCTAAATAGGTCATAAGTCCAATAACGCAGCGATTACCATTGAATTTCAGCGTCATGCTGGTCGTGGCCGCATAAATCTAGGCAGGGCCGTAGCCCATCAGCCTACCTGTCTCTTGTGCAACTGCATTTGCATCTGCGCAGGCTTCCCAGCCCATGGGCTGAAAGAAATATGACATGTTTCGCATCCAAAGATTGTATTAGTACAATGTTTAGCAGCTCGAAATCTAATGGGTGGGGTGGGGAGGGGGGGTGGAGGAAAACTGGACCGAGTTCGTGTTCAACCGCAGCCCGGCGCAGCTCGTCAGTCGGTTCCGCAAACCGCTCTCCCTTCCTGGAAGATGGCATTATAAACCCCTAGTCCCAAGATTTAGGGAACACCAACTGGCTAAAGCTACAATCTTTCCTTCAAACCTCGGACCGATTCCCATCTGCTAAATCCCTCGGGCTGCACAAGCGACGTACGGCATTCTCACCGTTTGGGGTTTCACATGGTGGCGTACTTCCTGGAAGACGAAGAAGGGATCTGCGCGTTAGGAGAAGGGTGGCACAAGGTGCGTTCTTGGGAGGGTTTGTAGGGTTTCTGGTGCAATCTGAGTGGCTTTGGTTGGATTCTGAGGACAGGTTCTTGGCCAGAACGATTCTTGGTTGCAGATATGTCAATCTATTGAATTTTCGCCTTTTCATTTTGGTGTGTTCTTGCGGAGGGTCGTGATCTATCTGGCATCAATAGAGGAGTAGGTTTCGGTCGGTTTTGGTTGAGATTCTGGGGATGGTTTATTGGGAACAACATTTCTTCATCGTGGGTTCGTTCTTGTATTCTGGAGATCTTGATGGTTTGAGTGGAGGTAGATGTTCTAATTTATTATAACCATTTCTGCTTTCTGTCGTTTGATTTTAGAAGCATGAGCTGGGGAGGAATTCGGGTAAATGCTAGTGTTGTTTTTCGTTTTCGCTTGGACTCCTTGACCTTGTAACTTATCAGAAAACAATCTCCTACCTTTTTCTAGTTAGAGGTCTGGTTTTGCAGTGAATTTTAGTATTTTATTTCGCAGGGAATTCCAACATGTTGTTTCTGTCGCAGGAGCTAAGACATGGATGAAAACGAAAGCGCATTTTTTCTGAACAGAGTTCAGGAAGCTGATTCATCGCTTGCATATGGAAATGGTGGCTACATCCTCTCAACAAGTTCATATCCGCAGAAGAGACAGTATGCAGTTAGCTCCGAAGAGGAACTACGCTCCTTACCCTCACTGCTGCCTCCTTCACCGGGGCAAGAATTCCCATTGGCTTACTTGAGGGCTCAGTTTCAGTCAAGCAGCAGTTATCGTGGAATTCAGGCTCGACGTCGTCCCATTGGTCAAACTGGAGCATTGCAGAGGCCATTACTTGAACCCATTTGGTTGGAGGAACGGTTGCAGTCTTTGAGCATTCCAGGTGATGGCACGGCAAGAAATTCTCAGGGTGCTGGTCCAAATGTCATCGGGTATCCTCGCAGTAGCTCCAAGTCGACCTCCAGGCCTTGTCATTTCCATTTCTTCAGGGGTTACTGCAAGAAAGGTGTCAATTGTCAGTTCTCCCATGGGTCTGTCTCTCAGGTGCATAATGCGAGGCAAACTCACTCGTTTGTGTCACTGAACAAGTTGGATATGGAGATCAGAGAACTCCTGATTGGAATACCACCACCAGTCTCAGTTGATCGTTTGCCGTCGATGTACTTTCAGAAGTATGGGAAGTCCCTGCAGCCTGAAGGATACCTCACTGAGAACCAGCAGCATGGGAGGATTGGTTGCAGTCTTACAAGTCTGCTCATGGAACTTAACACCATCAGAGTGATCGACAGGTTTCCTTTATGACTTGGTGCTATGTTTTGTTTTAGATGTTCGATAATCAATTTGTGTTATGTCTCTATCATGCTTGTTGTATACTTTTTCTTCATATCCTGACTATGACTCTTGCCTTTTCAACTTCAGAGAACATGGACAGTATTATGTAGTCCTGGTGGAAGATGCTCAGAAGTACATGGAATGCTTGGGCTTGGCTCACAGTTGCAACTTGATGGATACTGGCAGTGGGTCTAATCAAATTTATATGACCTTTCCTGTTCATAGCAAATTCACTGAAGATGATGTCAAGAATTACTTCAAGTATTGCCTCAACTTTGTTATACTAGCTCTTATTTGATTTTTTTTTTGGTTATACTAGGTGTAGATTGTTTCAATGAATAACTTGATTGTGTACAAACTACTTTTTGATATAAAGTTTCACATTGTCATGCTATTAAGCTACTGTGATTAATATTATCATGATAATCTGCCAGCCAATATGGGCCTGTCTCCGGTGTGCGAATTCCCTATCAGGAGAAGCGCATGTTTGGGTTTGTGAGCTTCGTATACACTGAGACAGTGAGGCTTATCTTATCAAAGGGGACAGCTCACTTTATCCGTGGAGCACGAGTTCTTGTCAAACACTACAGAGAAAAGCCTGAACTAAGGTAATACTCACTATTTAATAGTCTACAATGCATTGCAAACATACTATCAGTTTCATTAATATGATTCCTTGCTTTCATGCATTATCTGCTTGATTTAGATTATTGAGTGGATTGTTAACACGGTTTATCCACTTGATTATAGAGATAATTACATATTTTGAGAAAATAATAAACTTAACAAGTATAGTTTGAAAACAAGTGATCTAAACAATACAACTGAAGATTTTTTTAGAAACGTGTAACAGATGGGCTGTTTCGGTAATCCACTGATACCGCTGAATAAGCTGATAAGAACACGTTCAAGCTGAAAAGTGATCTTGTTTCCCATGTATGTTTTACCCAATTTAAGTTATAGTTTTTAGTTTCAACTATTAACAATCTGATTTTCATTAAAATGATTGCTTGCTTTCATGCATTATCCACTTAATTTAGATGGACTCCTGGAATAAGCTGAGAAGAACACGGATTATTTAATCTCGCTTCCCATGTACGGTTTACCCAATTTAATACTATAATTTTTAGTTTTTACTATTAACAATCTGATTGTGTGATGCGAATTTACAAGATTGTACAAGTCATCTGTACAGTGTACACATATGGCTGATGAATCATGAGTGTTTCTGGAAGGCCAGTTGAGAGTTGTTTGAAGGTTACCATTAGCTACACACTTCCACTAAAGCAAAAGCACCATTCAAGAAAAAGAATAATAATCAGTGGGGCGGATTTGATTTCACAGTCAGGGCAGATGTAGGATATCATTTCTAGATCGTGCTTATCCTTCGTATTGACATCACTACATTATGTTAGGGATTTAATTTGCATTTCTTTAACATTGTTCTACACACACAATTGTTTATAAAATCATTACCTTTTGTCTCAGCTATAATTGTTGATTCAATTTTATGTATATCAGTAGAAGGTTCCATTGGTTTTACCTTGTGCATTTTTGTGCTCCTTATATTTACAATTTCAGGAATAACAACAATTTATTCCCATTTATTAATACAGGAAATTTTCTCGGAAAAACGAAAACCTTGGCTATCATGAACACCGGATGTCAAGTTTCAATGTCATTAATGAGCATCATATATGTTAGTAAATTCATACACTTATTTTGTATTGTGTTGCTTCTGAGCTGATGGTTATAATTCAGTTGTTTTCCTTGTCATCTCTGAGTTTGTGTCCTGTAAATCTTCCTAGGTAACAACATGCAAAACATTTCACACAAGTCAGGTGATTTTGCTGAAACTTCAGCATGTCAAAATAGGTGAGTTCCTACTTATTTTATTTCAGCTATTTTCTATCTACTTTTAGGATGCTTTATTAAGCTGATGGAAAGTTAATTAGGACTTAAACCTTATGTCTGATGGAAAGTTAATTAGGACTTAAACCTTATGTTCTTGTTCTTATGCTGGAGAAATAATAAAATTCTGCTAGAATTTAAGCCCTTCAGATTCTTCTACATCGTCATTTTTCATATTCTTTGTTCGTTTTCTAAGATAACTAACCTGGTATTTTGGCTGTAACATATGAATCATATGATCTTTTTTGCAGTGATGAGATAAGTCTTCCAGATAGCCTTGATCTTTACTGAACAGAGTTTCTTTTCTCCACCAGTACTACAAGCAACCTGACAAGTAGATACATCGACATACCGATAAGAAGAGAAGCATTCACTGAAGAGTGATTTCCTTTTATTATTATATTGTCATTATTATTATTATTATTATTATTATTTAATTGTCATATATTATAATTATACGTAGACAGATGCAATGCAGTCAACAAAGGAGAATTTCGGTGTCGACCGGAAGTATTTCCTTAGTATATTGGTTTTTGGGTCATACAGTTTTTAGGATTCAGAAGCATGGTCAATTAGGTTACTATAGATAGGGTTATTTTACAATTAACAGTAGTCAGTAAAGCAGAAACATTTTGGTGTACATAATCATAGCCTTGAAATCCAGTCTTTTTACATCATGTTGCTTACTATTTAGACACAGGACATGTAATAATTCATGATTTCATGATTAAGTTAACTTGTGGTGCGACAAGTGTTTATTTTTTCTACTTGTGATGTAACCCTTTCTCTTTTTCTCACTTGTGATGCGTCCCAAAAAAAAAAAAAGTCGTCTTCCCGGAACAACACACATTCCTTCCAGTTGCTCAATGGCCACTGGGTTTCCGAAAAACATAAAACAGATCAGTCAGTTTTTCGATAGCTCATCGCGACTTTCTTTTCTCTTTATTGGAGTGGTGAAGATTGGAGTGAATGGTGCCTAGCTCATTGAAATCGGAAATGATGTATTGCAGCAGAATGATATGAAACGTCAGATATTATTTCTGCTATATTACATACAAGCTGAATCAACCTAATACACATAGAAACCACAGAGGCAACACGATGTATTTTGGACAATATGCATAACCGACCTGAAAGACGAAGAAAGTACATATCGAACTACTACGCAATATACAACCGTCCAAAAAAATTAAAAAGCATCGAGCTAACGTTAAAGCCGTGAGGCACACAGTATGTGCCTATTATATCCCTGATACATGGTTAGATTGTATTTTGCCCAACAGTACTAGTTAACATTAACTAACGGTCAAGGTGATATAACCAGTCAGTTGACAACAAAATGTCATATCAACCATTGAGGTGCAACCCTTTTCATCCTTAGATGGACTCCTGGAACATCTATTTGCTTGGGGATCTGATGAGGAATTTACATATTGTTGTAGGAGGGGAAAAAAGGAAGCCCACGCTGTAGTTAGTATGTATCTCTGATATTGATGTATAAATGCGCTGAATGCTGCCACTGAATACCAGCTTCAGCAACCTAGGCCTTTTCCTGCAAACAGTAAATCAATCAGCATTACCATGAAAAGCAACATCTGGAAAATAGGACTCAAAATATTAGAGAGGTGATGTGTGAAAAAATTTCTTACACTGTGGCATAGGTTCAAAATTGACCTACTTCTCCAACTTCAAAGTATCTATCGACGTTAATGTTTTCCTTCCAGTCTTCTCTGCAATGCTTTTGAGCAGCATCCTCTGCCGAAATGCATGATACTTTTCTAAGCTAGTCCCAGCCCACCGCTTGCAAAATCGCTCATCTGTAGGCACAAAGGAGCTAAGAGGGAATGGACCCTTCGGAGCTTTCTTCAGTGAAACAAGAAAACGGTGACGGGGGCGGATTCTCTGCTCAAGCGACAAACTCAAGTACATAGGATATTTTGTCAAGGACTGAACATCATTTTTAAGGTCGTTGACCAAGTAAAGATACTTTGGTTTGAGATTTTCCTCCAAGGACAAAGATAACACCTGAAAAGATACAAATAATAAAGGGTACAGTTATGATGAGGCTTGTCTACATGAAACAATAAATAAAACTTATAAAAGCAAAAATAAAAAGGATACAGGAACATGATTGTGGTAATACCTGAGTCAGACTTGTCAATACCTTGAGAACATCGGTGTCTTTCATGCCAATGCTTCTAAGGAAATTAATTCGAGGCAAGATTCCATCCTCAATGCTGTAATGAAGCAGCTGTGGGTGTTTCATGACCATCTTAACAATGTTATCTTTTGAAGCCCCTATTTCTTTTGACAGAAACAGAAATCGAGATTTCCAAGCATTATCGATTCGCTGGACCAGAATCTGTGGGCTTAGTTGCACTACTTTGCCCACATCACTTTCCTCAATACCCACCTCTTCAATTAGATACCTTATAGTTGGCTTTAGAGACTGCTCAACACTGTAAGAGAACAGTGATGGAGCAGCAGAAATAATTTGACCTATCCGTGTACTTGGAATACCTAAGCTCACCAGAAAAGCAACATGAGACTTGAGATTGCTGAGAGTGTATTCCAAAATTTGTGGTTGTCTAACAAGCATCCTCTTCATATCCTTGCTTTTAACACCAACACTTAGCAGGAATTCCAACCTTTCTTGTGCAGAAGCTTGACTGATCTGGAAGCAGGCCATGTGTCTCTCATACATGTTAGCAAAATGAGATTCCTTCAGTCCAAATGTGCACAAGTAATCAATCAGTGGTAACCATTTATCATCAATCTCATATTCTTCTTGAAGTTTCTGAAACACGCTTCGAGAGATACTTCCATTTTTCAACTGCAAATATAAATTACTGTTAGCCTGCATACCATGAATATTGAACATAAACAAGGAACATGGACATGCTGAATCAACCTTAGTAGTCTACCTCTACTTCATTTTGTATGTCCACAAGACCAGGTCTGCTTGCTTTACTCTTGGTATGCAGAGCATCAAATTTTCCTGGAGTGTCATATATGTCTCGTGTTTTAGTTTGTCTTCCTTCCCAATTTTGTTTTAGCGCTAGTTTTTCCTGACCTGGAGAATAAAGTATTAATACAAAGTAACCACTGAGTATCAGGGATTTTCACATCCTTTAATACCTGTCTTCTTGATTGTAGCACGAGGATTGTTTGAATAAAGTACACCAGGATACTCCAAACCTGACAAGTCATCCTGAAAAGAGTATAGATATATCAGAGTGCAGGAAATGTAGTATAGTGCCAACCAATTTTCTCAAATTTCATTCTAGGAAATGAAAGAAGTTAACATCTCAAAACTTTATCCTTCTAGGTCCAATAATATGCATGTTTGCTGTTTGTACTAAATACCCAGTGATACAATATATTGGAAACTCAAAGCAGCATATACCATGCCCTTAGGGTGTATAAATAAAATTCTACTGATTTGTTTCCTTTTTTAAGTCTTCAGTGGTTAGCAGCAAGGTGAGTTTTGCCTTTTCTATGGTCTGCATATGTTGGATATGGTATAACTCAAAGCAGAAGTCATAGTCTCTCCTCTTGATTTGGTCTTGTTGGATGTTCCATGATGAACATAATATTTTTTGTATCAAATTCGTTTTTTATTTTCCTAAGAGCAATTTCATCTGGTATTGTTCAAAAAGCATACAAGCTGCACCAAAAAAACGACCTGAATGCCCACATGTACTTACTTTTACCCATCTAGTCAGAGTTCGAGATCATACCATTGAATAATTTCATGCACAACAGCACAACTATGCACATTATAAATAAATCATATAAACAATAAGTATTGCTTATATATGTGACAGGTAGGCAGAACACTTTTAGAACAGTTTATCATCTGAGCAGCTAAGATGTTATGCCATACAGGAACAATGATTTACTACTAATGACCTCTTGAGGCATGTAGTTAAAGAGACATAAGATTGCCAAATAAAATCAATAACCATGGAAAGACTTGAAATATAATGCAAATTTACAGAAGTTTACAACAGTTGGATTGCTCAAATTAAGATTAAGTTGGTCCATGTATGCCAAACCAAGACACTGCAGCTTATGTTACGTTGGAGAATTTTTTAGAACTTAGTGATATATTAGTATCACTACCGCAATGATGTATTAAAAGATCCGTCCGTCCGTGCAAGTTGTTGAGTTAGTGTGTAAAAAAAGTGCGCATGTAATGACCCAATGAGTTGATGCTCAGTAACATTCTGAGCGTGCTGATCTTATACAGTCTATAATGTGCATATGACATTTACATTTGGGAACTAAATGTGATGTTGCTTAGTTCAATTTCTGATACGCCGACTGGCGATTGCAGAAGAGGTTCTCTAGTTTAATGCGATACTACTAGAATGATATTACAACTCTAGTGTACTCCAAAGCTTCAAGCATTCAACTACATATTGTGCAGCGGTCATATCATGCGATAGCACAACCTTGCTTACTATTTACTCCCCATGGCACGAGCTGAATAATCAAGCAATTTTAGCCAAGGCAAATTACCACAAAAGTAGCAAGCTAAGAGCGGGCACAACCAATGCGGGGAACTTACATCGCCCTCGTAGTCGTCTTCCTCCTCCTCGAACTCGAACTCCTCCGCCTCCTCGTCTTCTTCCTCGTCGTGGTCGTAGTACGGGTACCGGGATCGCCTGGACCGGCGGTTGGGCTTGAGGAGGCGCACGTTGGTCTGCAGCGAGAAGGCGACGGCGCAGCTGCGGGCGCCGCGCCGAGAGGAGGCGGCGGCGCAGGGAAGGGACGGGAGAGGGAATGGCGCGGGCCGGAGCGCGGCAAGCTGCGGCGGCGTCGGCGTCGGCGTCGGCGGCGGCCGCGCCATTGTGGGTGGTGGTAGCACACGTTGGGGCCTTCGATTCCTTGGATTTTTATCTGCGGCGGTGGGGGATGGATGAGGACGAGCAAAGAATCTTTCCGGGAGCAGACGTGGAGCGGTGGAGGCAGTGGAATCAGGCAGCGGCAGGGGATTAGGGGAATAGGGGATGAGAGAGGTTTAGCCAAGCTGGGGTGGGCCGGCCCGGTTAATCCTATGTTTAGGCCATTGTTTCTCGGGGATAGTGTGGTTGGGACTTTCTTTGGGCTGGATTGACTTAATCTTTTCTTGTTGGGCTTCCATGCTTGTTTCCTCCATGATTTTCGGCCTGCTTAGGCGATGTGCAAGAGTTGTTAGGGCCAATGGGCCATTGGGAAAACCTTCGAGTTTAAAAATTTGCCAATTTTCTTTAAAAGTTTTGGCCGGATTTGTTGAAACGATTTTCTGCAGGTACCTCTTAGAAATGGGGTACTTGATATATTTTCAAAGGATTCTGGTTGGCGCATTTCAAACAAACTATGCTAGGGCCCGTTCTTGAAAGCTAACATACGATTATCGTATACTCACTTCCCAAGATGCTAATATTATTTTTTTTTGACAAAAAAAATCTAAATCAATGTTCAACATTCTGATATTTAATTATAGTTTGTACCTTCGAATAATTGTCCTAGCAAAGAACAATGGTCATAAACATATAATCATCGATCATGTGAACAGTGGTCGTAAACTTATAATCATCCATCATATGTATTGTCGATTCTGAATGCGATCTAAGATGAGATCCGAGCCTTCCATCTTTAATATGGAAAAGGTCCTCTGGCTTTAAGTCAGAGAGACACGATCACCTCAACAAAATTAGATGGGAATTAAAGTTAGAGGATCTAGTTCTCTTGGTTTTACCTGTACCCATCTATCTATAGTTGTCAAGCCATCCATCTTATCCAAAATATTGATATCACCTCAACAAATATTTTCATATTAGTGGGAATTTTAATACCCAATAAAGTTACAAAGGAAGAGTTTAATACATACTACTTATGTACACACTTTAGTATGATGCCTTTTTGATATAATAAGATATTCAAATTAATGAGACACTAATGAAAAAACAACAAATTCAGTGAAGAGTTACCTACATATTGGTTTATTGTACGAGGAGACTTGACCACCAACGGCATTATAACATTCACTAATATTTGTGCATCCCACTAAAAAAAACAATTGCACATCTGATTTTCTACTATATATATATGATGTCTCTATAATAAGTCTACTTGGGGAGAAGAGTTGGAATCATGGTGTAGATGTGTAGCCCTTTGGTACAATGCATCTTCACATCGTATCTTTTTTTAAGGGATGCCAAGATAATTTGAGAAACTTTAGGTTTTTATGCAAGTTGGGTGTATTTGTAGTAGGTTGTAATGATTATATACTACTTTATGCAGGCCTGATTTCCTATCCTTAGATTTGCCTTTTTTTTTAATGTAATAAAGGTGGATTCCACTTGAAAAAAGATATTATCTTATCAAGTCAGATTTTTTAATATTTTATACTATGATTATTTGTACACCCATTTCATTTTACAATGATAATGTTTTTTGCCACTACACTAATATGTTAGAAATATTAGGTACATAACACCAAGAAAAAGAGAAAACAAAAGTATCTAAAAAAGTACACAATCCATCATATCAGACAGGTAACCACTTACCAATATCAATATGAGTCGTTATACTAAACTCACACTCCAACAGTAAACATATGCATTGCTTATAGTGAAAACTATGATAAAAAAAGGCACCCATCATTTTGCGTTGCTTGACAGTATTTCTCCCAATCCGATGTCAATATAGGTGTACAACGGTGTATGATAAGTTTTTACATCTCCAGACAAGCCTTATTATATTAGGGTGGAATTATCTACCGCGCGAAAAGGTGTCTACCTAAATTTAATATAGCATAACATCATTATCTATCAAATTACCATGCAATGACTAAAAAAAATATAGTATGAGCTACACCGTTGCCTTATCTTTGTATTGTTTCTAACTGCCCACCATTTTTAGGCAATAATAAAGTAAAAGTGTAGGATATCCTATTATATCACAATTGTGTATCTTTAGCGACTTAACCGAGGATAAAATCAATTAGTATCTAAAATAGAACGAGATGATAGAATCAGTTACGAATCGCCTATGTCACAGTCTCACAGACTCGCTCACAATTCACAAAGCTCACAAGCGAAGCGCGTCGTCAGCCGTCACCCCGGCTCACCGCTGAGTCGCTGACCGCTCGCACTAGCCAGTGTACAGAGGAAGCCCACTGGAGGCACGAGACACGTCACGCAGGACACGGGAGGCACGAGACACGTCACGCAGGACAGGAGCTCACCGCTTCGGTCTCCAAATAAAGGCCGACCAGTTTCAGGCACCTCATCACACATTTCGCTTCGCAACCTCGTGACTCGCGGGACCCGTCCCCATCTCCCCAATTCCTCCACCCTCCTCCGCGGGATTCCTCCCACTCCTCTCCTCTCTTCTGCCGCTCGCCGATCGACGGCCCGATCACCATGGTTAGCCCCTCGCCCACTTTATCATCTTGCACTCTGGTGTTGCCTGTTCGACAGTTCGACGAATTCGCGTGTTTGATGTCGCTGGTAGGGGCGCTCTTGCAGATCCGTGCGTAGTTCGTTCTTGGGCCGCTGTACTACGCGACGCCAAGGACGCGGTTTCTTGTTTGATGATCCGGCGATTAGAGGGTTTATCGCGTGCTTTCTGTGACCAGTGCCTGATCTGAATATTGTAATGCATCATGCATGTCAGATTCTGTAGCGCCTTTTATTTTATCGAAGAGCATTTGTTCTGGAAGAATCTGACCCTTTTAGGATAAACCTGTGTGCAGCTTTCCAGGATTCCTACATTTGGATATACTGTACTACTACCACTGTGCAGCTTTTCCAGCGATTCCTGCATTTGCGTGCTTATGTCTCTGTTCCTGGCGTAGATTTTTGTGAAATAAGATCAACGAAATATTAATTTCGGTTTACTTATTTCAGTTCCTCTTTTTTTGAAACACAAGAATATCAGTGCACATGAGTTTGCTTGAGAGTTCGTCTTTCTCCTATGTGTATGTTAGTATGTAGATAGTGTTGTATACTTTTATTATAATCCTGGTTACCCATAGTTTAGATTGTTCATTTCAATTAAAAAATTTTAATTTTTGTGTTATGATTCAATGTTATCTTCTTGGCTTCTTGCAAGATTTAGAAGATCTGGTAACGAGATTATCAAGTCCTGTTGCTGAGTTGCTGACTAAAAAATGAAATGACAGGTTTAGAATTTCAGTGAGCCAGGGATTGATCTGTTGGTTTTTTCTAAGCTGTGAATGCACATTCACCAATTCTGTATGACAGTATGAGTCTTGCATTATATGTTCACATGAATCTGGATTAGCCTATCAAAGACCTACAAATATATTGTTGTGCATTTGGGCGGGCTAGCCATCATATTTGGTAGTATATTGACTAATTTATAACACATTTGAAATATCGACGAAGAGTATTAATTGACCCATGTTGCATATGTCCTCTAGCACACTACAACGCCTACAATCTTTCACAATCTTTCATAGTTTTGGAGTTAGGGTCCACCAAACCGAGCACTAGAGTCTAGATATTACCCTTTGGAGTTAGGGTCCACCAAACCGAGCACTAGTATCATATGTTGATAGAATAAGGGGACACGGACATATAATTAATCGATGCAATTTGATTTTATATTATTTATGGATTTACTTATGTTTTCAAACTTTAAAAATTACTGGTTTTGGGGGCTAATGGAAAATTCACCCCCCTTAACTTGCAAACCAGACACATCAACACATTGTCAGATAAATATTTGGTAGCAGGGTACTGTTTTGCTTTGTGTCCTGATTAACGTTTTTTCTGATTAGATGAAAGTTTGAACGTATGAGAATACTGGAATTGAGTATATAAAGAGAGTATGATGAACATTGTGTATTTGTTTATTGCCCACCGCACCATTGAATATTAGCATTGTTGTGCCTCAGTGACTTTATACTGTATTCTTCCATCATGAACGCTAGTATTTCCTTGTACTCTGACCAAATTCAGTGCATTTTTGTAACCGTTCTTTAAACAAGTTGGTGTATCGTGTCTTCTGATGTTTTTTATTGATAATGAAACAGACTACCTCGAGGCGTCTCTCAGCTAGAAAAGTGGCACGATTTGAGAAGAACATCACCAAGAGGGGTTCTGTTCCTGAGACAGTCAAGAAAGGAAATGGTTATCCTGTTGGACCTATTGTGCTTGGATTTTTTGTCTTCGTAGTTGTTGGTTCATGTAAGCTACATTTACGTCTTTGATATTTATGGCCAGTGGTTTAGTTGTTTATCTTTACGCTATACGCTTTACTCAGAATGCCTATTTACTAACCTAATAGATTTGAACCATTTCCACACCCTCTGTTCTTGTTTTTATGGTTACTTAGTTAATGCTTCTATGCTCTCGGCGAGTCTTAAATGCGCTAAATTGCTAATCATAGTTCATAGAGTATTATTATCAGTAGTGAATGGTGATGTACGGGTACCGTTAGATTTTCTTTAGAATGTTGTCATTTTGTGGGTCTATGTATTCCATGTTTTGAATTCATTATATTAGTCAATTCATTTTCAAACAAAAAGAAGAAGCTGATTCCTGCTCTGCTTGAACCCAAATAGACTAATGGTTACTTCAGATGGTTGTTAGTAACTGCTGTTACTTCAGATGGTTGTTAGTAACTGCTGCTACCACCCATGGGCATCAGCTACTTTAATTTATTGCCAGGCAATAAGTTTTTATCGGTTATAAACTTCTATAAAAATATATTCTTCTCGTTAATACTTGGAAAATAGAAGAGGAAGTTTTCATGTTACCTAGTTATACATTTGCATGATTCAAATGGATACAGACACTGTCTTGATAAAATCGAACTCCTTGAATGAAAAACCCTGCAATTATATCAGTCTTCTTGTAGCCTTGACAGTAATTTCCATCTTTCTGGTCATAACTTTATGAACTTTTTACTAAGTCGTTTTGTTTCCAACACTTCTCTTCGTGCAGCTCTCTTTCAGATCATCAGGACAGCCCAAAACGCTGGATACTTCTGAGAAGAATTCTCACCTGCTTATATAGTCTCGTTAACTTCAGGAACAGAGTTGATATATGCAGCTGTTTGTCACTCCAAAAGGAGAACCTTATGGCATAGCTGGTTCGCTATGATGTTACCTTGTCGTTATACTTTGTCGAGAGTTTAAACCATACAAATATCAGATCGAATATACTGCAGCCTGTCGGTCAGACCATTGGATGGATTCCATCTTATACCCAGTTATACTTGGTGCTTAATCTGTATGTGTCGATATCTATGCCCCATTTCTGACGTGCTCTGTATTTCTGATCTTCTTCTCCAACCTATGGAGCCATATCTCAGTATGGGCCATAGGTGATAGGCGCTACTTCTCGCATTCCGCCATTGCTACTTTTACTTGAGTCTAGACTCATAGCACAGGTGACATGATCAACAGTCAAATTCCCAGGTGGAACACCTTGTGTGGGGATTCTCTGTGGTTGCCGATGTATTGGTAGTCACTGACTTGTGCTTTGATCCTAAATCTCTCTCACTATTTTGCTTACGGTTATAAAATAGTGAGATGTTTAGAAATTTTGCCCATCCGAGTGACATGTGGGTTTCTTGCCATGTGGCTTATCACGTCAGCATGCATAATAGGTTTGAAAACCGTTTGGACCTATATAACACGATATAAGTTCGGGACCAAGATGCCACACCTACACAAGACCCGGAAACATGTTTCGAGAGTTTAGAGATTTAGATGACATAACGATATAAGTTTAGAGATCTAAAAACACGTTTTTGGAAGTTTAAGGACCTATATGACACACGCAGACTGTTCGTGCACTTCACTATATTTTTTATATGGTAGTAAACTATTAGGCAAATACCACGAAGATCAAAATTGGACAACAAAATTTTTATATGACCTGGAGGATGCATAATTCTTATGGCATGTTTGGTACACCTCCAACTCTGAGATTTTTATCGTGTCGAGATGGAGTTGTACCAAACACAGCTCCACTCCTAAAAAGAACACTACGAGGACAGAGCTACGGGCCTGGTTGGCAGAGCTCCAAATCTTAAAAATAACTTTATGAGTGGAGTTGTGGAGCGGCCTGAACTCCAGAAGTGGTGGAGCTCCGCTCTGCTCATATATTTTGTGGAGCTAAAATTATTTGGTTGAGCTCGAACTTTAAAAGTGGTGGAGCTAGAGCTGGATCTCTCCCAAAGAGGCCCTATGTTTATCCGCTCCTCAGCTTCCTCCACCCTGAGAGTACTTTAGAGTAGAATCTATACCAAATGAGTCCAGATTGGATATTCGGATTTACCAAAGGATAGTACGGTGAAACTCTATATCATCCAATTGTGAAATCTGTGTATTTACTCTTTTGTTGCCCAAACAAATCTGGCTTTGACCGACGTTCTCAAGCGTATCCTATCAACCTGGCTCCTAGTAATTAGGTTAGATGTTACTACTAATCAACTGCCTGGAGAGAGTTTCTTGGGCGTGGACTAAGTTTCAGGAGTTTGTTACGTCGTCGCTGCGACTAAAGCTGCGCCTTTCAAGAGGGAGATCAGAACAATCCCATGATCCATGCACCATGCTTGAGAAATGAGAAGGCTCCGAAATCAGCTCCTTCAAATTTGCGTCAGAAATTTTTCACTAGATCCATACAGAATTTCATCAGCAGTCGCCCCTCGAAATTTGATCAGGAACAGTGAATAGATTGCGTTGCAAGGTCGTGAAGGCTTGATCAAGAACGGAGACGGCGTTTCTGCCGGACATGAGGCGTAACAAATACGCCATTGTCAGCGCCGTTCTCTCGTCGGCGACGCCTCTCCTATTGGGATACGGTAAGAACCATCTCCCATCCATGCACGCGAACTCGAGCTCGCAGATACATCTGTCATGATCTTGCAACCACATCGGTGATCGATGCAGATCTTGTCATGGTGATCGGCTCGGCCGTGCTGACGGACGCACCGGACATGAAGCTCATGGTGAAGATCCTGGCGTGCATCATCGTCGCCTCATGCCTCCTCGGCGCAGTCGCCGCCGTGGGGGCGCAGTGCGCGATCGGCGACCGCCAGGCCGTGCTCCTCTCCACGGCGGCGCTCTGCGCGGGCGCGCTCGCCCGCGGAGTTGCCACCAGCTTCGCAGCGTTCGCCGCCGGCGTCTTCGTCAACGGCGTCGGAATGGGCATGGCGCTCGTGACCGTCCCGGCCTACGCCGGCGAGCTCGGCGGCACAGCCTGCTCCCTCGCCTCGTACCCCGACGGATTCGTCTGCCTCGGCTGCATCCTCGGCGCCCTCACCTACACCACGAGGTTCCTCAACCTCCCCGCGCACGTCGCGTGGCGGCTCACCGTTTCCACCGGCACGGCCGTACCGGCGTTGCTCGGCCTCGCCGTCCTCCTCATGCCGGACTCGCCGCGGTGGCCCCTCGTCACCAAGGGCGACGTGACGGAGGCGCGTCGCGTGCTGGAAAGGACCGAGATCCGTCTTTTCGAGGTAAACACTGATCATCTCGGTGACGGCGACGACACGGTGGCGACGCCGGCGAGGCAGAGCCGGTGGAGGGAGGAACGCGAGATATGGCTGGATCTGCTGGCGAGGCCGACGGAGCCGCTCCGGCGCGCCATCGTGACAACGGTGGTGACAGCGTTCCAGCAGGCGTCCGGGATCGGTCCCGTGTTCCTGTACGCGCAGCACGCGTTCCGACACGCCGGCGGCATGGACGCGCACATGGCGGCGGCGCTCGTGGCGTTCGGCTTCGTCGTGATCGCCTTCTCCGCCATGTCCCTGCTGCTGCTCGAGCTCGTCTGGCTTCTGGTGAAAGCTCTCGCCGGCTGCTGTTGCACGAGGCGTGCGCCGTCGACGTCGTTGCACTCTTACCGTGGCGGCGTCACCGGCGGCATGAAATGGCGGCGGGAGCAGATGAAGTGGGCGAGGAGCCTGTCGGCGACCATGCTGCTGTCAACGACGGCGCTGGTGTGGCTCGCGCTTGGCCCCGTCCATCTTGCGGACGCGTCGGCGCGTGGGTGCCCGCGGTGGATGCTGGCCGCCATGGACGCCGTGAACCGGGCCGTCAGAGCGACGATCTTGACGACCTTCATGTGGGTTTATGAGGTGAACGGCAGCTTGCCCGTGTGCCCCGTCGTCATCGTGTTCGTATGTTTCTTCGTATGTCTCTGCATCCTTGGCACCAGGGAGAGGTGAGGATTCTTTCTCGTTAGGAAAAAAAAAGAAAAAGAAAAGGCATGGACAAGTATGATGGTGTATCGACCTCGATTCATTTTATAGTTTTGTTTGGGAGAGGAATGAATTGAAATTCGTCTGTCGTGGAGAGGTCAGTCCAGGGCTGCCAGGGCATGACAATGTACCTAAAACATCTTCATCAACACCATCTCATTATCATGCATATAACAACACCAAATAAAACCAATCAAAACAGCCACAAGAAGCTTAATCGAATGTAGTCAGCTAAATGAGAATAAAAAGGCCACACCGCCCAAGTGTAAATCACCGCTTGTAGGATATATGGAGCACACATTAATGCGAATTTGTATATATTGTCCTTGAGGTTAATAAACTGTATTTTTTTATGATTGTTTATTTATTTGTGTAATTAGGTGCACTCGCACCTCGTCTTGGGGATGCATTCTAATCACATGGGTGAACACCCGCTTAAAAAAAATCGAGAAGATAGATCGATATGAAATATATCATTTTACAAACATACAAGTCTTAATTTGACTTCTACACATTGTAACAAAAATATCAAATTAAACTCTAGCTAGTATGCACATATTTGTTCTCAAATTTGTTATTTAAAGAATAAAATTAAATCATATCGTTGGAAATTCTGGGTTTTAGCGTGTCCTCTCTTTTTTTAATGGTTTCAGCCTATCCTATTACAAATGGATCATATCGTGCCTTCGAGAAAGACGCAATCATGTGAAGGATAAAAATCAGCACGACAAAAATACGTACTAGACCATTTAGGCCGTGGGAAATGGAAAGAACGGGGAGTCCGGAAAAGACAGTGTGGGTCACGGGGATCGCCGCGTGCGCACCCCAAGAGGGGGCTTTAGCTGCAGTAGGATTGGGTTGTGATCGCTGGTGAGCGTCCTTGCAGGAGTTGCCATCTGATAGCGCTGGTATCATGTTGGTTTTGGTGGATTAGGGCTCTCACAATCGGAGCAACCCCGAGCGATATCCCTGGGAAAAAAAATTATGCCACATAGGATAGGGACACCACCTTCACAGTGCAAATAACTCACTATTATTTTTGCGTTTCAGACCCTAATTATTTGCGTATCAGCCCTTGCCAAAATCAGTATTAACCCATCCATTAAAATTTTACATCTTGATACTAGGACAACAAAAAAGACAAACATTTATGCCCTTAGACTCCAGGGGACCCACAAGTCAGCCACTGCTTTTGCTTTTCCCCATCCCCTCACCCCCATCCTCCTCTCCCCTCAGCTCTCACCGTCGACGCCTCTCAACCACCAACGCATCCCTGCCGCCGGCGTGCGGGCGGGATAATTGCGATGACGAGCCGTCGGCGCGCGGCGGGAGAACGACGACGAATCGGTAGCGCGCGGGCTTCGTTCCCTCCTCCCTCGCTGCTCTGCCTCCGCCTCCGTCACCGCACCTCTCCCATGCCGTCGATGATGAGCGGCAGATCTGCTGCGGCGGCTCCTCCTCTCCCCATGGCCGACGGCGGGAGAACGACGACGGCGAATCGACAGCGCGCGGGCTTCGTTCCCCCTCCCTCTCTGCTCCGCCTTCGCCGTCACACCTCTCCTCTACCGTCGACGGGAGCGGCAGATCTGTTGCAATGGCGCGGCTCGTCGTCACCGCCCATCGCCTCCTCCTCCGTCGACGACGACCCGACCGGCGTCCGCCTCGAGAGCAGGAAATCGCGCCAACGTTCACCCTTGCCCCGAACGATTCGTCGGCGTAACGCGGGGTATTTCTTGCACCATCACCGCGAAGTCACGACCCACAAGGAGTCCAGGCGACGACCTCCACAGTGCAGCGCCCTCGACGACTTCTCTGCTGCGTCGTCTACTCTTCTCTGACACAGGAACTCGTTCCTGCTGAGAGCAAGGTCAATAGCAACGCCAGGTACTAGCTCCAATTAATAGACAAGAGCTAACTTAACTACTATACGTACAACAACAGGCTACAGGTTTGGTTTTTTTATTGGTTATTGAGGCCAGGAGGGAGGAAAGATGTCTGGGCTTGCGTGTGGAGCCGACTTATATTTAGTTGCCCGTTCATACCTCTTTATTCTTTCTCTTACTGCCACATGTGCTGAAATCTGACGTAAGCGGACTATTCGCCTTTTATTGTCCCTGCTCTTAGGGATGCAAGGTACGTCGCATGGAGCATGGAGCAGTTCATGGCATCAAGAGTAGGAAATCGCTTATGTGGTGGGCTAAAGCCACGATCCACGTAAGCCGATTGTGAACGGCCTTAGCCAGGCGGTTGTACATGGAGTCCGAGGCGGTTGTAGATGCCATATGGCCAACGGCCCATGGCCCAGGCACGACACAGCCCGACTGTTGGGTCGTGCCTGGACCTGAGGTGCAGCACGCTGAGCTAGCCCGACACGGCCCGACAGTAGTCCAAAGAAATTAAAGGACCTATATTAGACTTATTTTTTAAAAAATGATTCTATAATGGACAGACTAAAATAGACTTATTTTCTATTGTTTTGGGCCTACTTTCACTTATTCTATACTGCTAGGGACGTAAATTAGACTTATTATCGGAAGTTTTAGCCCACGACATGGTGGGACGGCCATGCCTTCGGGCTGGCACGGCACGGCCCATCGGTCGTGGGCCGGCCATGCCTTCGAGCTGGCACGACACAGCCCACCATGCCGTGGGCCGTGCCTAGACCACAACTGCAGCTGTTGGGCCGGACCAGCTTGGCATGGTTAGTTTGACGGGTCGTGTCGGCTCGATAGATTCTGGCCCGAGTACGGCCGTGTCTAGGCCGCGCCGCCCATTTGACCATCTATAGTCACGACTTGCATTCCAACTCAGGCCACTACGTTTATTTAGTCTATATATGCCACGTGGGGCTGCACGTCAACTGGGCTGATTTTTGGCCGAACTTCCTATTTGGTGTGACTGAATCCCTGAAGGGAAAAATTAGAGTCATGCCATTACTACTTCCTAAAATTGGAGATATACCATTCTGACCCACATGTCATTGACTCACGTGAGCCCTACATATTATTAACTAACGGATAACATATCTCCAACTTTAAAAAAATTGCAGTGGCATGAATACCGGTGAGATTAAAAATCTGGTCGATGTGTGGAGTATGTACGTCTTTACCTATTATAAAAAGGAGAGGTGATTCGTTTCCCGTTTCCAATTCCCGATTTTGCGTACGTTGTCGCCCCGAAGACCGAAATTGATTTTGCGTAAGTTGACTGATTTTGCATACGTTGTCAACCAGATTTTCAGGCGATGTTGGTAGCGTCCGATTAAAACATTCTAGGATTTTCACTTTCACGTACCAGGCAGATTCTCGGCCCAGGTGGTGTGGGCCGTGGCATTGCTCTGTGCGTCGTCTTTGCATTTTCTTTTTCTGTTTATTGCCGTCCGGCAATCAAGCTACTAGGTGATTGTATGGGATACAACGTGTAGTGAGAACTATGTACAGATGATTAATTAGCCATAAAAGATGCATGTGAAACGTTTTCACATTTTTTTCTTTATGCAGATGATTAATTAACCGTATGTGTGACCGCTTGAATACTTCGATTGATTTCTTTCCTGTCTTTTTTTTTGTCGAGATAAAGTTCTTGAGTTGTACAACTAAGTTATAAGTAATTATAAGTTCTAATTTTTAATCGATTCAAACTATTATGTTCACTTTGATTAAATTATTAATTTATAACCCATATCTATCTATCTATCTATACCTATTATAAATTGAAGGTGTTTCTGTCCTTTTCATACGTCACACCGGGCCCGCTCTTTAGCCGGTTGTGTGCCCTCCAGCCCGAGAGCGCATGCCACGCAAGGCCCGCTCGTCAGCCAGCTTTGCATGAGAGCACACGCTCGTGTGCGCATGCTCTGCCTGCGCCACGCGTCGCCCTTGTGGCGGGGCCCGCCCATCGGCCGTTGCGCTTACACATGCTACAGCCAGGGTTTGACTTCTCCTCGGCCATCCCCTTGCCGCCCCCTAGCGGTAGCGCGGTAACCGCAGCTTGCCGCGATGATTTCAAATTTTAAAATTTGAATTCAAACCGCAGTATGATTGAGGGAGTGGTAAGCCGTGGTTACCACGGTAACCGTGCGGTTACTGCGATAAGACGATTTTTCGATGTAAAAAGAAGAAAAAAAAATTAAAAAATAAAAACATGGTGGGACAAATTAGGGTTTTCTTGTGGGCCTGTGGGCTAAAACCTTTTTTCTTTTCCTACTTTATAAATAATCCGTCCCATATTGGCCCATATAGATGGTTTTTCCTTTTTTTCCGAATTTAAAACGTTTACATGCAAAAAATTTGTAGCAAACCTCATCAATTTGTTCATTTTTTTCACCATTATTGTCTATATATAAATCAT
Organism: Leersia perrieri; assembly: GCA_000325765.3. Classification (NCBI taxonomy): domain Eukaryota; kingdom Viridiplantae; phylum Streptophyta; class Magnoliopsida; order Poales; family Poaceae; genus Leersia; species Leersia perrieri. The sequence continues at coordinate 17,539,879 of CM002485.1, read as the reverse complement.
ATACTTTTTTATGAGATTTTTTGGAACAATTATTTGTACTATTTATGAGATTCTTTTGGAATTTTTTCAATACTTTTTTTAAAAAAATTGAATTCGGCGAAATTCGTTCAAACGAAACCGCGGCTTCCCCTTACCGCTACACAGCGGTAAGGCGCGGTAACCACGGTAACCGCGCGGTTACCGCCGATAAGTAAAATCCTGGCTACAGCTATCTAAAAATCTAAAGAGCTTGAATTTGTCTTTCTTTTAAAAATTAAAAGAACCTAGAGCTATTTTTTTTAGTAATTTTAGTTTTTCTCTTGTAATCTAAAGAATGGAAGGAAGTTTTTAGCACATCATTATCCAAAATCCAGTTGCAACGCACGAATATACTAGTTAAAATGCGTGGAGTATGTACGAACTACTTAAAGTTGCTTGCACGTGGCAACGTTGGAGATAGCCAAATAGCTAGGTTAATCCGAACTCAAAGTTCCATGGAGACAGAGGCCTAGTTACCAAAAATCAAATCTTTCAACACATGCATAAAGCATTAAATATAGTTTTTTTTAAAAAAAACTATTATCCAGTTTGTTCAGTGTTTCTAAAATAATATAATATGTATTTTTTTAAAAAATAATTGCACAGTTTGCATGAAAATCACGAGATAAATCTTTTAAGTCTAATGAGTCTATGATTAGTCATAAGTGTTACAATAACTTACATGCGTTAATGATGGATTAATTATGCTTAATAAATTTGTCTTGTGGTTTCCAAACGAGTTATGAAATTAGTTTTTTCGTTCGTGTCTGAAAACCCTTTACGACATCCGGTCAAACATCCGATATAACACCCAAATATTTTCTTTTCACGAACTAAACATGGCCAGAATAATCTATTGAGCTCATTCAATTGGTTAATCTAGGTTTCAAAATGACTGTAATTAAATATGGTGGAATTCGCAAGTCAAAGAAGCTGACGTTTTTTGAAGTTGCTTGCACGCAGACGCATAAAAATTTTAAAATGCAGTCGCCTTCTGATGTGTTATATGTTCCACAGGACCACAATCCACATGCGTGCGTAGCTCAGATAACATTTCAATCGCTTTGTCCGATCACATTAACAACGATAGCGTTCTCCTGGCCATGGCTGTTGGTCCCAAGAAGAAGAATGTCAAGTATGCATTCACCTGTGCCATCCTCGCTTCCATGGCCTCCATCATCCTCGGCTATGGTACTCGTAGTCGTATAATCGTATCCATATCTTCTCATTTCTTTTTTTTTTCTCAGATGTGTTGTCTTCGGCTTTTTCAGATGTCGTCTGATTGTTTTCAAGTGTCGTGTACTTCAGTACTTGTGTGCTGTCAATGCGCACTAACTGATCGAGTTTGCACCAAAATTTGTACACATTGGGGTGATGAGCGGCGCATCTCTGTACATCAAGAAAGACCTTAAGATCACTGACGTGCAGGTGGAGATCCTGATGGGTATCGTGAACATCTACTCGCTCGTCGGCTCCTTCGCCGCGGGGAGAACAGCCGATTGGATCGGCCGGCAGTTCACCGTTGTCTTTGCTGCCGCCTTCTTCTTCTCGGGAGCTCTACTAATGGGCTTCGCCGGCGATTACGCCACCCTCATGGCCGGCCGCTTTGTGGCAGGCGTCGGCGTGGGCTACGCGATCATGATCGCGCCCGTGTACACCGCCGAGATCTCGCCGGCGTCGTCACGTGGCTTCCTCACCTCGTTCACGGAGGTATCCATCAACCTCGGCATTCTCCTCGGCCGCGTCTCCAACTACGCCTTTTCCCGCCTGCCGCTCTACCTCGGGTGGCGTGTCATGCTTGGCGTCGGCGCCGCGCCGTCCGTCCTGCTCGCGCTCATGGTTTTCGTCATGCCGGAATCCCCACGGTGGCTCGTCATGAAGGGTCGCCTCGCCGACTCCAAGGCCGTTCTGGAGAAGGTATCTGACACGACGGAGGAGGCGTGGGAGCGCCTCGCCGACATCAAGGCGGCGGCCGGAATTCCAAGCGACATCGACGGTGACGTCATCGCCATGCCCAAGAAGATTGGAGGCGGCGGCGGTGAGGAGAGGCGGGTTTGGAGGGATCTCGTTGTGTCCCCGACACCCGCCATGCGGCGAATCGTGCTCGCCGCCGTCGGCCTCCACTTCTTCCAGCAGGCGTCGGGCACCGACTCCGTCGTTCTCTACAGCCCGCGCGTGTTCGAAAGCGCCGGCATCACCAGCGACGACGAGTTCCTCGCCACAACCTGCGCCGTCGGCGTCACCAAGACGCTCTTCGTCCTTGTCGCCGCGAACCTGCTCGACCGCGTCGGCCGGCGTCCGATGCTGCTGACCAGCACGGGCGGGATGGTGGTCTCGCTCGTCGGCCTCGCGACGGGGCTCGCCGTCGTAGGCCGAAGTCCGGAAGCCCAGGTCCCGTGGGCCGTTGGCCTGTGCGTCGCGTCCACCCTGGCCTACGTCGCGTTCTTCTCCGTGGGCCTCGGGCCCATGTGCGTCGTGTACACCTCGGAGATCTTCCCGCTGCGGGTGCGCGCGCTGGGCTTCGCGGTCGGCGTGGCGTGCAACCGCGTCACCAGCGGCGTCATCTCCATGACCTTCTTGTCGCTGTCCAAAGCCATCACCATCGGTGGCAGCTTCTTCCTCTACGCAGGCATCACCGCGGTCGCGTGGGTTTTTTTCTTCACTCACCTCCCGGAGACGCGCGGCCAGACGCTGGAGGAGATGGCAAGGTGTTCGGCATGGACAACACGGCCATAGAAGTAGAGGATGCCGCTGCCATGCCCGGGTACAGTGAAAGACTCTTGGCAACTTCGGCATGAAACAAGTCAAAGATGGAACCATCATTGTACATTCTTAATTTGCAACTTCTCCAGTTCTCCATAAAACAAATCAAAGATGGAATTATCATTGTGTATTCTTTAATTCGCAACTTCGTTCTGCATGAAACAGATCAAAGATGGAATTATACATCGGGATGCATGCATCGCCACCGGCTGACCAGCATAATACGATTCATCCGTAAACCATTAGGTAGTCTAATCAGTGAGACCGTGAGAGCGCTAATACTAATAAACTTCGTATCTGGTTTCTGGTGTTGGCTGCTTATGCATCGTCACAAGATTCCGATCCCGTGATTGAGTCGAACAACTTAATTTAAAACTTCATTTTGTCGTGGCAACCAACCGTGTCACCATTTTAAAAGGAACTTTTTCTGGCTCTTGCTTGACTCACTCAGCAGGATCCTCGAACCACCGCCAATTTTCTAACCTCACGCTTGACCCTTTGCAGCGATCGAGGACTAACTGGCTAAGGTTGTTGGTTACTGCAATAATACTGCTTAATTAACAGTTAACACTTCTTACAAGAACAACGTGACTGACACTTCCTAGACTTCTAGTAGCTACAAACTTATACTCACTTAGCCTCAGCTTGCAACATATACTGCTATTCGCATTGATCACTAGTACAGCTTTTACGGACGAAGCAAAGAGCAAATAAAATTAATGTACTTGAAGATGATTTAAGAAGCCTTCAAAGTCTCGAGCTGGAGCTCTGCTTGCCGTCGCCGGCCGTCGCTCTCCAGCAAGGCCGGATCAAGGAATCTTCCCACGTTCCTTCATCTCCTATGCACGGTGGCAACTAGCCGCTACACCAGCTAGCTATAGCCAATACGTTTTTGCAAGAAAAGCCCTTAGGATTTGATGATTTTTCAGTTAGTTATTCAGTTAATTAGTCGCGGCCATTTCCACTTTCTTCTTCTCTTTCGCTGGCTCTTCTGCTTCTAAGCCGGTGTCTACGGCGCCGAACAGCTTGCTCATCTCCTCCAGTGTCCGGCCACGGGTCTCCGGGAGGTAGGTGTAGAAGAACACCCACGCGAGCGCGGCGATGCCGGAGTAGAGGAAGAAGCTGCCGCCGATGGTGATGGCGTTGGACAAGGACAAGAAGGTCATGGAGATCACGGCGCTAGTACAACGGTTCGCCGCCACGCCGAGCGCGCATCCCAGCGCGCGCACCTGCAGCGGGAAGATCTCCGAGCTGTACACCCACGTGATGGGCCCGAGGCCGATGGAGAAGAAGGCGACATAGGCGAGCGTGGACGCGATGCTGAGGCCGATGGCCCATGGGATCTTGGCGTCCGGGTTGTGGCCCACGACGGTGAGCCCGGCGCCGAGGCAGATCAGGGAGAGGATCATCCCGCCCGTGCTGCTCAGCAGCAGCGGCCGACGACCGACACGGTCGAGGAAGAAGGTCGCGACGAGGATGAACAGCGTCTTGGTGACTCCCACGGCGCATGTGGTGCCGAGGAGGTGGTTTTCGTCGGTGATCCCGGCGCTCTTGAACATCCGCGGGCTGTAGAGCACGACGGAGTCGATCCCCGACGCCTGCTGGAAGAAGTGGATGCCGAGGCCGGATAGAAGGATGCGCCGCATCGCCGGCGTCGGCGAGAAGATGAGCTCCTTCCACACTCTCTTCTCGTCGCTGTTCCCATGCTTGGGGACTTCCACCACGTCGCCGTCGAGCTCCTCGGGGATCCCGGCCGATGCCTTGATGTCGGCGAGCCGCTCCGCCGCCTCTTCCGCCGAGTCGGACGTCTTGTCAAGCACCTTCCTGGCGTCCGCGAGGCGTCCTTTCATGACGAGCCAACGCGGCGACTCCGGCATGCCGAGAACCATGAGCCCGAGCAGCACGGACGGCGCGGCGCCGATGCCGAGCATGATGCGCCACCCGATGTTGAGCGGCAGGCGGGCGAAGGCGTAGTTGGAGACGTAACCAAGCAGGATGCCGAAGTTGATGAACACCTCCGGGAACGACGTGAGGAAGCCGCGTGCCGACGCCGGCGAAACCTCGGCGGTGTACACGGGCGCGATCATGAGCGCGTAGCCGACGCCGATGCCGGCCACGAAGCGGCCGAACATGAGCATGCCGTAGTTGACGGCGAAGCCCATCAGGAACGCGCCCGCGAAGAAGATGACGGCGGCGAAGACGATCGTGTACCGCCGGCCGATCCAGTCCGACGTCCGCCCCGCCGCGAACGAGCCGACGAGAGAATACAGGTTCAGTATACCCATCAAAACCTCCACCTTCTTGTCCGAGAGATTAAAATCCTTCTTGATGTACAGCGACGCACCGCTCATCACACCGATATCTGCAAAATCACAACATGAGCCCGTGGAGAGCAAGTAGAAGCAGTTGGCTGCTGAGAGGGAAGTGAATGTGTTCAATTAATTACCGTAGCCGAGGAGGATGGAGGTCATGGAGGCGAGAATGGCACAGGCGAAGGCGAACCTAACGTTGCCCTTCTTCTTCGGCTCGATGGCCTCCGGTAGTGCGGCGGAAGCCATCTCCGGTGCAGATGAGAAAGCTTGCTCTGGGCCGTGAACTCTAGTGGCAGTCGAGAGCTCGTCTCTGTGTGGCAGAGGAGGCAGTGGAATCGGCAAGCATATATAGGCGCACCGGGAGGCAGGGGTCGGATACTCGGATCGATCACCTCCGGGTCCAACCCGAAGCGTGGTGAGCCCTATTGACAGACTCTGGTGAGGTGGGCCCATGCATGGGCTGCTCCAGCCGTTAGTCACCGGCAGTGTTACACCTACGTGGACTTGCTTAGTTGGTTTTAGCCGTCTCCTATCTTAGAAAAATACTGCAATTGATTGAGCTCCCTAGGCCAAGCCAACTGATTACTGAATATAATGAGCACTGGGTCACACGTCGCTGGACCCCATTTTCTCAGAGTAGGTGGATGTGATTATCAGCTTCTTCTGGCGCCGATATGGCTGAAATGGGACAACGGCTCTTTTTGACAAGCAGAATATGGTAATGTAGCAACCATTAACAAATCATAAAGCTCTATCATTATTTAATTTGATCCAATTGCTCGCTTTCTCGTAGAGTAAAGTACACAATCTTGTTTTGGGATTAACATCCAAGAAGAGGGGAAAAAGTCTCCCCCAAAAGTGCACAACTCAAAGACTTTATATGCCCACGCATGGATTAGCATAAAGCTGAATCTTATCCTTCACACGAGTAGTATAACCTATATATATACTAGTATTAGCTCATTGTAATAGAATTATATGACAGTATATATTAGCCATCTCGTCTGTTGTACTATACTAATGCACGTCATTTGTCTGCTTATAACGTGTGTGCTCGGTTTGGAGTAAAATAAAATATACTACGTCCTTTCGAAAACATATAACGCTTGTGGATTTTTTTAATATGGTTGGCCATTCGTCTTATTTGAAAAATTATGTAATTATTAATTATTCTTCTATGGATTTTTTATGAATTTATTTTTAAATGTATTTTAAGAATGTCATATAGTTTTGCATACTTTACAAAAATCTTTGAATATGATCAAACTATCACAATCATATATTTTGGGACGAAAAAAATACACGTATAACGTGTGTTCGGTCTCTGCAGCTGAATTTCTTGATGCACGCAGCAACAGTATCAGCATACATTGCTAGCTTCTCATGGGAAGATTTGCCAAAACGCCACTCCTAAGGGATGCCCTCTCCAAAATGCCATTAAAGGAGGTGACATCTCTAAAATATCACTTCTAAGTCTCCCTTGTTAGCTAATATGCCAAAAACGGTTCACACAGCCATATAATTGAAAATATGTGACTATTTTAACCCTAGCAACATGTGAAAATCATTTGAACTTCAAATCATCTAGGAAAAACATATAAATTCAAAAAATTATAAACTTTCATAATCAAACCGGAAATTGACATATTGTTAATTTAAAAACGAAAAAATTTTGCATGACCTTTTGGCATTTATATGAAATCAGTAGCATTCACATGAAAGAAAAAGACTAAATCAATGAAAAATGTTGTCCAACAATTCAGCACCAATAAAATTTGCCTGACCGCCACGCGCCTGCCCCCACTACCGCACGCGCCGCCCTGCCATCGCGCGCGCCTGCCCCCACTGCCTACTCCGCGCCGCATGCGTCGCCGCCCCGCCGCATGAGCGCCGCCAAGGCGCACGGCCCGACCGCCGCCCGCTCGCCTCACCGCGCTGCCAGCGCCGGGAAACCCTAGTCGGGTGAACAGAATTGACGGGAGTTGTTTCCTTGTTATCGCGATTAGGCAGGGGCAAATATGTCCTTTTATGTTCAGGGCAGGGAAAAGAAAAAAAAATAGGGTAAAACAAGAAGGATGGTATTATGGAGACGTCACCTTTTTTTAATGGCATTTTGGCAAATCTCCCGCTTCTCATGTCGGCCCTGCGCTGCATAGACTAGTCAAGTGACTGCAACTTGCAATTACGTTCACATGTCAGATCCCCACTTGATAAGCAACTCCTGATAATTAAAACCTTAGCTGGGTCACCCACTGAAATTTGATCTGCTGTATTAAAACCTTAGCTCTCTGCCTGCTGATTGAAAATGGTTCCCGGGCGGGGCAAGTAGCTATGAAAGCAGAAGACATGTGACAATGGGTATGGGGTGATTAAAATTCTGCTATTATCTACACAGAATCGATAATTTTGCTGCACAAAATGGAATTAGCAGAGAGTAATGTTCTCTTTTAAGGGTTGTTGAGAACGTTTCGGATTGGTAGGATGAGAGTACAGAGTGGAGCTCCTACGAACTTAACTTGCAAGGGTTGATCGTAGCGCTTCCGTTGCAGCTCCGTCGTTTATGGATTACACAATCGAAGCATGATGAAAATTATAATTCTTATAATCTGGATACTTTTATATCATATATCTTTGAATGATTAAGGAAACTTTGAAAATGGGTGTAAAATAGTCCAATCAGGCACTGAGTCAACTGAACTGAGTATTTTCTATACGGAAAACCCGCTGAATTTATTAAACCTTGGCACGGTGCGGTTATTTTAGGACTTCAGATAGCATGGATTTTTCTAGGGCTTTTCTTTTCGAGGTTTATGATCAACTTGGCATTTCTGGCTGCAATCTGCAAGTCATGAGTCATGACAGGCTGATGAACCGGTGACCTGTTGTTATAAGCCTAACAAACAGTACAGGGAAGTCTGTTGTACCAGTAGACTTAACAAAACTATTACGTGTCCTCGAGGACATATATAAAAATCTAAATATCTTAATTATTGAAACCGGGACAGTATTTAAAAGTACAGCTGGAGTCGTGTCGTATGAATATAATCAAGCAGACCAGCTCTGCTAAATCTCCTCTTTTCAGTGGTGGTCAACGAGCGCAGCAAATGCTTACTGCACGTGTATATACAATCTGAAGACTCTTTTATCACTTATCACTTCATCAGTCCGTTTTTTCTACACCAACGGAGGAGATGGCAGATTTTGTTGAAATTAATTCCTCAGAGCGCAGTAAATTAATTACTCTTTTGATGGATCGACTACTCGATCGTTAGATTCGTCAAACTTCCCGGGAGCAGGGGTAACCATCGTTCGTGTGCATCGGTTCCTCCTGGCCGTACGTACGTGCACGCCACCGTTAATCTCTCTATCAACCAAGTATATTCAACTTCGTTAATGTGACAACTAATTAAAGTACACGAAATTAATAACGAGCTGAAGAGAATTATTGTCACTTGTGCAGATTTTCGCATAACCGATCGAAAACTGCCGTGGAAATCGACTGCTGCCGATGACCAAGCACACGCAGTGGTCCAGAATGCAAATGAGAGCCGGATCAGTTGACAGCAACAAGCAGGCAGAAGTTAGCCAACGCTATGTGATATGTCACTGGCTCGCAGCCTTGCAGTATATTGCAGTATATGCAAATGCGTGCAGAAGCTGGCGTTCTGGCTGTGGCCGGCATGGCCGCTAGCTGCAGTGCAGGTTGCCGTCACGCGCGAGCGCGAAGACTTTTTGCCTTGCGGGGTTGCCTGGAGCTAGCCAAAAAACGTCGCGGTCGGATCGCCCTCGGCGCCGCGTGGTCCCCATCGCGCCGGTGCATGGCCGCCGTTGCTCCAACAAGCAACGCGACGAGCTATCTGCCTATCTACGATCTCCGGGCTCTCGGTGCAGGCGTGCAGGCTGTATACGTCGCCGTCTGCGCAGCAAGAGGGGCATTGATTGATCAGCTTGGCTCGGCTCGCGTTTCGCTAGCTCGTTTTTTCTACGAAGGCTTTGACCGGCCAACCTGGCCAAACGATCACGCGCAGACCACCGTGCGACGCACACGCCACACGGCCCTGGCTTCCCTCCCGCACGGCGTCTCGTACGTCTCGTGTGTTCCCTCCGCCGACCGCTGTACGCGTCGCGCTGCAACGGCGCGGGCGCCGGTATACGTACATACGGTGATACCGATACGTGCATCCTTCGTCAGGGGGCCCGGTTGATGGGAGAAACGCCAGGAAATCTCTCGCTATCACGGCAGATCGGCGAATCAACCAGCTTCCTGCTTCCTGCTGCCGTGTTCTGACTTGTGACCGGAGATTCAACGGGGGTGGAGTCGTCGGGTCGACATGCACATACACGCACGCATGGCACGCCGGTGACCCGAGATGTATTAGAGTACAATAAAAACCAGATCAGTTAGCAGTAGTGTATGCATGGGTTGTCTGTGCATGGATCATTGGATTATTGCATTTTGCATCTCAGACTTTCATAGTCTGACTACAACAGTACGTCCATACCGAAATGCTATAGCATCCACTGCTGCAGAAACGATCATTGCTGGGTCGGCCAAAATCCACAATAGTGCCGGTTCAACTAAAATCCGGCACTAAAAATATTTTTAGGTTCCGGTTCAAAAGTGCAATAGAACTATATGATCTTTAGTCCCGGTTCTATTTGTGTCAGACGAAGTTAGGACGCTAGGGATCATTAGTCCGGTTGATATCACCAACCCGGAGTAAATACCTTCCTCCCGCCTGCCCTCCCTCTCTCGCGCTTTTTTCCTATTTTTATTAATTATTCTTCGCGTGAGAGGCCGGCGCCTCTCGATCTTGTCTTTCTCTCGCTCTCCCTTTCTCTCCTCTCCTCTCTTATCTCTTCGCGCAAGAGCCTCTGCTACCTCTATCTCTCTCGCTCTCTCTCCTACGCACCCCTCTCTCTAGGTCAGTGACGATTGTCGGTCCCCGGCGGCGGGGCTAGGTCAGCGGTGGGAGAAGCAGCGCGAGGGTGGTGGCGTCCTCGCCCTCCCCTCCGCTAGATCCAGTGGGAGGGGAGGCGACCGGGTAGCGGCGGTAGAGCGACGGTGGCTGGACCGGAAGATTTTTTTTTGTGAGGATTTGTGTTGAATTTATTTTTGAGAATTTGTGATGTATTTGATCTGTAATATGATGTGAATATGTGTGATGTATTTTGTAATGTTTTTTTTAAGAATTTGTGATGTATTTTTTGAGAATTTTTGATGTATTTGATGTGATTTGGAGATGACTTGGGGACTTAACTATTTTGGGATGTGGTGATTAAAAACAATAAAAAAACCTACCAGCTAGCAGCTAGCTTTAGCATCTTTTATCTCTCCGGTAATATCAACCGGGACTAAAAATAAATTTTTAATTCTGATTATTTTAATCAAAAGTAAAAATAAACATTTTTAGTCTTAAATTTATAGTCCTAGTTTGTAACCCAAGAATAAAGAGGATTGTAGATCGGGACTAAAAATAATCCGTAGAACATCGTATCCATTACCCCCACAGATATCGCAATGCATGCGTACATTACTGTGACGAAATTGTCGGCAAGCAACAAATCGTGGCTCCAAGCCTGCAACAAGCTAGCCAACAACAACATAGTACATGATACGAAGGCTGCAGTACTACGTAGCCACGTAGGCGTAGTACAAAATTAAAGATACTGTGGAACTGCTGGATAAGTCGACCGGCTTTACTGATGTGTGCATTACATCGGCTACACAGCATCAAATAGGTTCCATGTTACTCTCGTGTGCAAATTAATTTGTCCATAGTTTGATTGACAGAATCTGCAATTTGTTTAGAAAAACATCGTTTTCAAGTACTATAGGGGTCTAATGTAAAGTCAACAAGTCAACCCAAAAGAGCTACTCCCTCCATTTAATAATGTAGGATGTTTTTACCTTTTCTTTAAATAATTGATCTTATTTAAATAATTATGAAATTATCATTTATTTTATTTATGACTTATTTTTATTATCAAAAGTATTTCAAACATGACATATCTTTTTTATATTTACACTAATTTTTTAATACGACGAATGATCAAACTTTATAAGAAAAAATCAAACATATTAGATTATGAAACGGATGATGTATTGTCAAACGTGTAAACGGATGGAGATGCGGGTGCAGAGAGAACACCATTGTGATGACCTGATAGTTTTGCCTGGTAGGCTGGTACTCTACCATTGGATTGAGTGGAAAGATTATTTCAGGCCACAAAAAAGGAAAGATCTTTTTACTTTCTATTGCTTATTTGGAACTCAGGTAACCAAGGAAAAAAAAAAGACAAAACAGGTAAGTCCTCCGCGTCTATTATCAGATGCCGGGTTGATTCTGATGCATGACTCGCTTATAACCGCGACAATTGTCGCTATTTCCCCCCTATATAATTAGTCCTTTTCACCCTTCTTCATTTTATGATTGTCTCTACGTATCTGTCTGAAGATGAACTGATGAAGTATAGCGTACTTGAGCAGTTGAGCCAATCCAACAGTGACACCATGTCGTCGATCTGGCTTGCGTGAGTGTACTGCCACTAACTAGTCAAGATTCACCGTGGAAAAAACAAAGCCAATCTGGGTCCCTGAAAGAAACTAGCCAGGGCTAGTCCACTCTGCTTAAATGGCAAGTGACAGCGGGTTCAGGTCAAAAAGGTTGCTCTATGATTTTTCGCCGGACCGGTTGCTCCAAGATTCGAGCTATCAAGTAATAATACCTTTGGTTTTGCTCTCGCTAGCCAACTAAGTCAAAGGCACGTGCTGGACAATAGTACATTAGCGAGCTCAACCTTCAGTTGCTTTCCCACTTGAGAGCTCAAGCTCAATAGCTCATGACTGTTTGGATGATCCGAAAATACTCTTCTTGGAGGCAAGGTTTACAAACGCGTCGATTCGCAATTATCGACGGAATTCGAGAGAAAACCGCCGATTTTAAGCGGTTCTGGTGATTCCATTAGTAAACACACTTCTTGGAGGCGGCTAATTAGTAGCGCGGTATAAAAACAGTTTTTCTGCTATATTTCGTCTGATTTTCTCTGCAGAGACATCAGAGTGGGAGTGATTTTTGGTGTACGCGTGTTATGGAAATTGGCAGCCACTGACTGTATCCAGGTTGCATCCCAGCATTAAGTAATTCTTTTGTGTAGATCAGATACTATAGCATGAGACAAGCAAGTCGCCATTTGCTCAACTACTGCATTGTAAATTATTGTTGTGATTGTAAGAGATGAAAGATCGATCATATTATTAATTCACCTCTGATGCAGAGGGTGTTGAATTTTTGCACATCTTGTCCAACAGACGAGTCAAAATGGGCAAGCTATCTGAAGACCGGTCGGTTTCTTAAATCAAATGAAGTCTCAGTACTAATAATTAAGTAACAGCAAGTTATAACCAAAACGTGGGAGGAAGCTAATAGACGGCATAATATACATATAACGTTTTGTTCCACCAATTCAAAATCGGAGAAGTTCAGTTATAGATAGTGGAAAAAACAAGGACCCGGACCCAGAACCAGAATGCCAGTAAAAAGAATCCTAGGAACCGTACAAAATTGACTGGGCAGTGTATAGATAAATGAATCACCAACATATGAGAAACCTGAACGCCTGATGATGTTGTGTCCAGTTTGTACTTAGTCCGTTTCACAAATCACAACATGAAAATTGTATTCTACACAGCTGCGCCAGCGCTAGATGATTAAAGTTGACTTATGTGCGGACAAACTATGTATATCAAACAACAATCATGTGAACAAAGAGAAAATCTGATGTTACCTTTTGTAACATAAAGTCTTCAAGCAAAACATAGATTAAGATTTAAGAAGCCACTCATCTTAAGAAAGACATTAAACTAGAATACAGACATTTTTTTTTAAAACAAAGGGGAAAGGGCATGTTTGGTTGCCTGGACCGCGCTTGGCCCGCATCTGGCGTGCAACCTACCGCCTGTTTGGTTGCTTGGACGGGGGTCTCGGCCAGGCCCAGTAGATGCAAAAAGGCCCGTCGAGCCAGGCTGAGGGGAAACGGCCAATTCTCGCTTCGCAGGGCAGCCTGGCTCGCGGCGTCCACATCCGCGTGTGCAGGCAACAGGAGATGGCGTCACCACGGCTGCCTCGAGCGCTTCTCCCCTTTCTCATTTGTTCCAAGTTCCAACCGAAAGAAAAGCTAGGGTTTTGGCGGAGCGCCGCTGCTCGTCGCGCCCATTCTCGTCGCCGGCTGCTGTCTCCCTTCTTGGGCTCTCTCCGTCAAGATCTCAGGTAAGTTCTTCCCTTTCCCACCTCCTTCAATTTCGTGTCCACTCTTTCTTTGATTTCTTTGCTTGGATGGATGCACATCTGCACATGTCCCCTTCATAAAAGCTAGATCTACTAAAATGTGATGTATTTTATGTTGATTTGGGTGAAACGAAATGCTGCATAGGCCTGGATTTTGTTATATATGTTTGCCATGTTCTGTACTGTTGTTTACCATGACTAATTTTTTTCTCTTGGTCGATCTACTTATGTTTTAGTTTTCTACAAATGAATATTTGTTAAATCAATCGTCTCTTAGCTCAGATCTGCACTGGTTGGTTGTGATGTGCTTATTTAAGTTGGATCTGTGATCCTGTTAGTTGTATCTGTGTTTTCCACTAGAGATAGCATCCCTTGGATGTGCCAACTGTGGCATACATGCATACAGAATTGACTTGTAGTAGTTAGCAGTGACAACACCATCCATTTTAACTCTGTATTGACTATGTATTATATATTTTATTGGCATAAAACTATAGTAAGTTTCATAAAACTATTAAGTATTAATAGTGTACCTCTATGAAACTTACTGTAGTAGTGCCTGCAAGAGGAGGGGGGGCGGGTTTGGCTGGTAGGGGTCATGGCCACCCCCAATAAATTTCATGTCATCTTATAATAGCATAGAATTTGTTATGAATTTAGGCCAAATCATTGTAAGAAACCAGAAGGCATTTGTGGAAGGGCAAAATGATAAATGATACTACCTCCGTTCTGAAATATAAGGCACAACCACCTTAGATACAAAGAAAAAAAAATATTTAATCATACTTTTACTTAGTACAAACAAGCCGATGCATGTTTTCTTTTTCTTTAGCTTATTGTGTTGACAATGCATTTAGCAATGTAATTAATACGCGCCTTATATTTTGCAACATAGAGAATATGGTTGCACATTATATTTTGAAACGGAGGGAGTATGATTAATGAAAATCCTTAATTAGAAGAAGATATAGCTCCAGCTCCACCAATGTTCAGAGATTAAATTATATGCTTGTATGGACAATGAAAAATTAAGACAAACTAATAAATTCTTAAACCGAAAAATATTTGTCTGGCCCCCTTTTAATTTTTTTTCTCTAGCTCCACCACTACCACTGTATGTAAGTTTTAAAACAAAATGGATAGTTTTGTGAAAATTTCCTCTTGTTTTTTTGTTTAGGCATTAAACCAGAACCAAACGAACTCCCCTTTGTCCCCGTTCCGTTGTCAGTCTGCAGTCTCTCTCCACTCCCAAACTCCTCGTCTTGTACACCATGTTCCGCCTCCCTCCGCTCCACTGCGCCGCCGCTGCCGTCTTCCTCTGCCTCGCCTCCTCTCCCCACGCATCCTTCTCCTCCAAATCCACCAATCCCCGCATCAGCATCGCCGCCATCGTTTCAGATGCGATCGTTGCCCTCGTTGCGGCCGCCGCCGCCAGAGGCGGCCACAGCCGCCTTGAGGCTGACCTCGACCGGCTCGACCCCGCCCTCTCCCACCCAATCGTGTCATCCACCCTCCGCGCTCTCACCGACCGCGTCGTCCCCGCGGAACGCTTCTTCGACTGGCTCGTGTTTCGGAAGCGCTTCTCCCCGAGCGCCCACGCCCACAACCTGATCGTCGAGAATGCCGGGAGGCTCGGTGACTACCTGGCCATGTCCCGCGCACTCGCGAGCATGTCGGCGCGGCGGATTCCGGTGACCGAGCGGGCGTTCGCCTTCTTGAATTCGTCGTCGTCGTCCCAGGGCGGCGCGAAGGATACGGCGATGGGGATTCTGAGGGCGCTGGATGAAGTCGGGGGCCCTTGCCGCGCGTCCGGCGTGTTCTCGCTCGTCAAGGCGCTAGCTTCGATCAGGGAGTTCGATGCTGTGATGTCTGTGATCAAGGAGACGGCGAGGGGGGTTCGATACTACAATGCGCTTTTGGCTGTTAAGTGCAAAACTGGGGATTTCCATGGCGCACGCCAGGTGTTCGACGAAATGAGGTCGGGATTCGGGCCCAATGCGAACTCCTGGAACTATCTCCTCGGGTGTCTGCTGAAGAATGGCAGGGTTGCAGAAGCTTGTGAGCTTGTTGAGGCCATGGAGAGGTATGAACCCGGCAACATCCCGAACTCGCTGACTTATGAGATTCTCGCGTACCATGCGTGCAAAGCAGGGAGGATGGATTCAGCTATGCAGATTATTGATCATATGTTCTTGGAGAAGCTGACACCGAGGATTACAATTCACACTGCCTTTATCAAGGGTTACTTATACATCGGCAGAGTAGAAGATGCTTGTAGGTATGTCAGTGCCATGAGCATCAGGGACAGACATTCCATAAACAGGAACTACAGCTTGCTCGCCAAGCTGCTATGTAAGACAGGGAGGATTGTTGAGGCAGGAAGAGTTCTGTATGAATTGATGGAGAGGGAGGTCCATGTGCCTGACCATTCTGCCTACATTAGAGTGATCAAAGATTTGCACAAGATTGGCAAGGGAAATCTGGCTACTGAATTGAAGTTGATTTTTCAGAAACTCAGTGTACATGTACAATCAGCGCAATAAATTGTTTTGAGAAGTCTTTGAGTCGAGCAAGAGCTGAGTCTTGTCTTGTGTCATTGCCTCATTGATGTCCTCTCTCTTTGATAAGGAGGATGTCAAGAGGACTTGCTGTAAATAAACAGTCACCTGGCTGAAGACAGCAGAAATGGCAAGGGACAAATGGTGCAAACCTTTGCATATGGCTGCGCCCAGAAGTGCTGGCTGCAGCTGCTGCTACAGGAACTCAAGCAATCTTTGTTTTGATTGGCAGTGCAGTGCAGCCATAGGCAGCGACAGCAAACTTCGCCGATTCAGAGAAAAAGGGCCATCGTCAGCCTAGCCAAACATTTGTGCCACTGGATTGTCTCCTTTTTCTCTTAGATCATATCTCCAGTTTCAGTTGATTAAGGCTTTCTGCAAAGCTGCAGATTTCTCTGCAGCTCAGAGAGTATTTGATGCTTCTCTCAGTACATGTGGTCAGAAGGAAGTGCTCTATAGCTTAATGTGCACTCAGTTCTCCATTATGGTAGATGAATGGAAGCCATGAATATTCTAGAAACAGCGCTTGAATTGAGGGTTTCTATCTATAGATTCCCATATAAGCAGATTATTGAGGGACTCTGCAAAGTTAATGAGGTGGATCATGCACATAGGCTACTCAAGCTTTTAATGGTTAAAAGGGTATTCATTTGATCCAGCAGCATTCATGCCAGTGATAGACGCATTAAGTGAAAGGGGAAAGAAACAAGATGTTGATACACTCTCAGAAAAAAATGATGGAAATGGCAGAGCGTGATGATAGTCTTGCAGCCCCTTCTGGTGAGTTTAAACCTAGAAGCCAGAAGCATGGACAGGACAAGTATGCTGAAAGTGATGGGCATGCTCTTTTGCACAGGTATTTTGATGATAACTTTAGTTCTGCTGTGTTTATTAGATTCTTCTTTAGTTTGTTTTTTGTGCAAGTTTCTTCAGTGATTAGACTACAAACAAAATCTCAAAAGTAATTTGGTGTTAAAGCATATATAGTCTGAACATAGAATTGAAATTTATCCTGTCAAGAAAAGTAGGTCTTCACTTTCTATCTTTGTGTGTTGAACTTTGAGCTGCAATGGGCTGATTTTGTTACTGGCTCAACAGAGATGATAGTGCTCGAACAGTCTTGAAAATTACCAAGAGAGTGAAGACAGGATGGGGTCAAAGAGGCAATATTTATGACAATAAGCAGCAGCAGCAGAACGATGATATTTATGTACTAGAGAACAGTGGCTGAGTAAGTTTCTCTTTGCTCTAGATATCACGCAGACAGTAGATACATATGGATGCTGAAAATGTTTAAAACTTGCTCGTGACTAATCAATACAATTGGAAAGCATATGTGTTGAAACTTCAATATGGTTAGTTATTCATTAAGTAGATCACATCATATGCAAGATGAGTATAATAAGACAACAAATTTCACTTTTACCTTCATTTATAACTCACAACCACTCTTTGCTTTAATGTTGTATGCTCTAATTGTTGAAAGATCCACGGATATGTTGACATATGCAGTTTTGATTTGGTAATATATATAGGCTCTGGCCTTGTGACCAGGTAACCTGTTTGAGGTTCAAACTGTCCAAGCACTATTATTCTGTTCTACAATCCACTAAATACCACAAATGTTGTCATTTTAAAGACCATGCTTATATGATAGTACTATTAATTAGATTGTTGCAGACAATAGGATACATTTTGCTTTTTTGTTTTGCTGTGCAGGTGGCTATGTATATTAAATTAGTAAGAACTGCAGTGTTTTATTTTGTGATATCTTTCAGACAGAGTTATGATGAAAGCAATACTTAATTATTTGATCCAGCAGCACTCATGCCAGTATTAATGCATTAAGTGAAAGGGGGAAAGAAGCAAGATGTTGATATGCTCTCTCAGAAAAATGATGGAAATGGCAGAACGTGATGATGGTCTTGCAGCTCCTTCTGGTTAATTTGAGCCAGAAGCATGCTGAAAGTGCTCTTTTGCACATGTATTGCGATGGTAAATTGTTCTTCTGTGTTTGTTAGTCTTCTTTATTTTATTTTTTTGGTGCAAGTTTCTGCAATGATTAGACTTGAAACTAATTTAGCATATAAAGCATATGCATTTAGAACCTAGAAGGGAAATTTATCCTGTCTAGAAAAAAAGCAGGTATTCGCTTCCTACTTTTGGGTATCGAACTTGAGCTGCAATGGATTGATTTTGTTGCTGACTCACAGAGATGATAACGGTCTTAGAGTCTTGAAAATCACCAAGAGGGTGAAGACAGGATGGGGTCGAAGAGACAATGTTTTTGAGAATCAGCAGCAGCAACAACAGAATGATGACATTTATGTACTAGAGAACACTGGCAAAGTAAGTTTCTCTTTACCCTAGATTAATAGGCAGACAGTAGATACATGTGAATGATGAAATAATGGTTATGACTAGCTAATACAACTTGAAAACATATGTGCTGTAACCTTCAATATAGTTAGTTAATCATATTAAGTACTCCTAGATCACAGCAATAGGAATTGCAGTTTTTGTAACTAAGCCCAATTACTTGGGTATAGCATCTGGAATAGCTAGTTGACAAGTATACTCGCCTAGTAATAATATTGGTGCAATCACTGCCAGGAAAGGCCTAACAGTTTGTATTATACTCCTATTTAAATTTTCGTTCCATCTGCAAGATGATCTGCGTTGGCTGCTGCTTCATGAACATTAATCACAATTGTACTATGACCAGCAGTGGTGGCAGCAACGATCACCGTAGACGACTGCATAAAGATATGGTTGACTTCCTTCTACTGCATGCCACTGTAAGTGGCACCTCATGCAATTTTGCATGCCATAGCTTCCTGAATCCATGACAATCTTGCAGATTTGGTTGATTAGCTAGTCAGTATTCGAAGCACTTCATGCTGAATTTTCCAATTGTTTATTCGATCATCTTTGTGATTGAATATTGGTTTCTATCGCAGCTACCAGCTTTAAAGATAATCTTCAGATGATCAGTTGGTTCATCTTCAGATGATCAGCATCTGCTGCAACACCTTATTTGACTGTCAGGAAATGATCGAAGGCGAACTGGCGAACTATCAAGATCAGCTGCAGGCATAATAGTGACTGCAACACATCCACGCATACAAATAGATAATGGAGAGTATCACAACTTACGTACCGTTCATTGTACTACTGTAAAAATTCTAATTCATGTTGCACAATTGCACAAACCCCTGTTCGTACTTCGTAGTACTACTGTTGATATGAAATGGACGGCGGAGATTGGGTACAGTCCTTAACTCTCGTTAGGCTGCAATCGCTGTTGTGACGGCAGTTGCATCTGAATTAGGCGACGACCGAGGACATGGAGATTGCAAAGCCGATTTTGTTTTCCCTCCACGCATGTTCGATGTGAACTTTTTAGATTTTGACACGGGATAAAGGTATATTAAAGTGAAATTTCAATGCTTTTCGAGAATTTAAATTTGAAACAGTAAATTTGACCTAGATTTGTTGATATTTGATGGAAATTTGGCGAAAACCGTGGTACCGGCAGACTCAAGGATCCCTTAATCGATCGAAAAGGTGAACCCACACCATATGATTTACCGTTGGTTGTCCTGATCTTCAAGCCAGCCGCTTTGTACTTTTGTAATCAGAAAATGGATAACATTTGGACTTTGCATGGAGTAGTCGAACAGAGATGATCGTGATAAGTACAGTCGATCGTAGAATTAACGACCATACGTGCGCGTACGTCGTCTGTCACGGCCACGTACGTGGCTTACATTACTGAATATTTAGACTATAGGGTGATCGATCTAGAAACAAACAACACAATCTATAGTACGTACGTCGATGGTCAGCTAATGCTTTGGCATCCGCGTTTGGGTGAAGGCTCAGTCAGTTATTTCTGGGCTCGACACCAACGATACCGGACCATCCTGTCAATCCTCTGGTGAAAACATTTGACAGGCAAACGACGTTTTGAGCGCATAACTCTCTTGTAGGCTTCATTTTGGAGAACAGTTTAGTCTATTAAATCCCGGTGAGGATTGGTTTGCTTATCGGTGGCCGTTTTGATGGTAGGCGATTTTTTTGGGGTCTAGTTATGGTGTTGGCACGTAATGTGCATAGTGTATCTTTTATTTTTCTTTTGTTACAGTCCTGTAATACGCCTCTTAAAATCTTAGCACAAAGATACATAATTCTTTTTCTATTCCAAAATACAATGTACGTATGTAACGTGTATATATGAATTCATTTGTATGCATCTCACGATGTGATTTTGATTAAATTTTGGTGTTGTTAAATATAGAAATATATTCAATTAGATTAGAGATAGCGGAGTCACATGCATATATTAGAGATAACATAGAATCATATACGTACAAATAAAACCTCAAACTTATCTTATACTTTAAGGTCTCTCCCATGTAATTTTATATAAAACCACAAGAGTTAGTGTAATATACAACATTATATCAATATTTTCACATAATATTAGAACCATAAGTCTCGAGTTTGAGTACTATTTAACGTATAATTAGATATCATAATCGCAACATAACTCAATATATCACGTATGAGAGAAAGTGTTGAAGTATATAAAGAGCGTTGCATGCCTTTTTGATTAGCTTAGAGTGCATGCAACATACTGCCACAGCATGCATATCAGCATGCCTGAGTAGGCAGATGTGTTACGCGTGTGTCTATAT